>CM060957.1:69012176-69347176 GCA_030765055.1 Mantis religiosa | reverse complement strand
CATATTAGGCGCAAAAGACCACATTTCCGTGAAGCAGGCTGGATGCTGCACCACGATAATGCGTGGCCGCATATTGCCAATGCTGTTGCTGAATGTCTCAACGTGTAGTACATCCGTCACCCTCCCTACAGTCCGGATTTGGCCCCATGTGATCTTTTTCTATTGCCTAACTTGAAGAAACGCCTTCGTAGGAGGCATTATGCACCATCAGAAGCAGTGGTGAAGGCTGCGGAGGCGATTTTGAAGGATATCTCAAAAATTGTTTCTAACATGCCTTTGAAGACTGGCAGAAATGCTTGGACAAGTGGATCGCATTCAGGGGAGATTATTTTGAGAAGGGCCATCAAAACTATGTAGATGAGTAAGGGTACGTTGTCAAAAAAGTATTGTGATTATTCTTTATTGAACAGCCCTCGTATTAAACTTAAACGGTACTTTTTTTTTCGTTTGCTAGGTCTTCTTCGGGCATATTTATCCCTATAGTGAAAATAAGTGGAAAAAATATGCTTGTCTCTTTCTATTGAAGCAAATATATTGGCGAGCAAAAAGTTCTACGTTGACGCTACAATTTGATACGAAAATATATTGGCGAGCAAAGAGTTCCACTTGGGGCGACAGTTTGAAGCAATTAAGTTGGCGAGCAAGTTTAAATAATAGGTGTTTAGCTCAGGGTAAAGCAATGAGGTTTCTTCCAGGGTATGCGTGGATATGCGTGAGAAGGATGGTTTTAATGACACTGGAATGCCCGTTTCAAACTGGTTTATTGACTGCTTCTTTTTATCCGAACATCAAACTTGAAGTTTCCGACCAAGGTTTACCAATATCACTGTTTAGAGTTACTGTTTATGAAGTGTTTATTACTCGATTAAACTTAATTCGTATATATGAACCGACAAATATCTTCATCACTCCTGCTCTGCCTGGCCCAAGACAGAACAAGAGGACTGCCCTAATCAGCTTCACGCCTCGAACTGAATGACCACACAGTTGCGCGTGGTGTATAGCTTTCACTTTCTCGAAGCCCACCATTCAACCAAGGATTCCCTTTGTGACTATTTTGTCATGCCATTATGAAGGGTCCGAAGAATACTCCATTCAACAAAGTCAAGTACTACCCTTTAGAAATCTGCTAAGGACAATGCTTCATACGTTTCTTTTGTTAAAACAACTATTCTCCCCCAACTGCTATTCGACTCAACTGACCTTGCACGTGTTGTAACAAAGAACTAACATTCCTTTGAAATCCATCATGATTCTTTATACATTGCAATCCTTAATTTCGGTATATATATATATATATTCATCTTCTACTAATTGTCAATATAAATAGTGTATTATGTATTATGCTTCAATATAAACAAATTTTCAGTGGAAAGGACTTTTCATTATTATTTCATTAAAATAATTAGTAATCATTCGCAACTCTTGGAATTTTCCTTATTATACAAATTTTATCCTGTAACAGAAGCAATTATATACGTAATTCTATTCTGGCATAAAATTAAGTTTAAAAAGTGACCAGTTCATTACAACTGTTACTAAAATGGGGTAGTATGTTATTCATTAGAAGTCTCTGTTATGCCTATTAAACTACAATATTTCCTTATTCTTTCCTTTTATAAATCGTGGGCTTTCTGTTCTCCATGCTTAATTGGGGTAAAATACACGGTGTTCATTTTTATTCCCGCCCTGCGATTGAGCAAGAATGACGTCATATTTGACTGGTGAGTCTATCTTGAAATCATAGTACCATCTACGGTAATTTTTGCGGAACAGTAAGCAAATTACAGCGCTCTCGGTATGGTTGCCCTGGATATGAACACAGACCACCGCGTATTCATGGTTGAATGCTACTTTCATACCGGCATTAAAATTGGTGCAACATATAAATATAATTTAAACCACTGCATAGAGGAATATATGAAAAGCTATCCAGCATTCAGACAAGTCCCTCGGAGCGTAATGATGTCAAAAGTGTCCAGGTACCGTCAAACTGACATACTTTTGTTTGCAACAGAAACGTCTTACGTTTTATCAGTATACGATATCAATTTTGTCATTCTCACGCTTAATTAAAATGTCTATTAATGTTGGTAACCTTATATATTTTGAAACCAATAGATGCATCAAACATTTTCAGAATTAAGGATAAGTTACTCGCAAAAGAGAGACACTGGACGCTATAAAGCGACTGGTTCCAATCTAGAAGCAATAAATAGTGTTATGACAGAAAGGCCTCAAGCATACCTTCTCGCAATAGACAGTGTTTAAGGGGAAGAGAGAAATGAAATATAAATAAATTGACATCTAAGACTATGTACTAGAGATATTTTCTTGTTTAGACTTAGATAAAAGCTTTTTCATATTGTAACACTAATTTATTTTTCCATTTCTATAAAATGTTCTAATTTTCTGGTTTGTAATGAACTTATATTACGTGGAAGCTTTGGATGATAGAAAAGAATTGAGATCAAATTGAAATATTTCTATTTTATGTGTCAGGTTTACAATATGCATATATGTCTACTATAGCAGAAAAACAGATGTTCATAGTGAAATAAGTCTTCATTGACTAATCATTTCAGGTATTCTTCATGGTGTACTTTTGTGGCTGCATAATTAGCTTTGCAGTGCATTGAATTGCAGTATATAGTTTTTTTTATAATCAGTTATCGTATATATGCACCAGGCGAAACTACGTACCTTTATATTACGCGGGCAGGACCCACCTCTCAAATAGAATATTTAGCTGCAAGTAGAGGGAGACCTCAAGGCTGCTGTCACACATCTAATACGATCGCAAGCCACTAGGGGAATCGTATATAAACTCGCTCCATCAGTGATGCTATTGATGACGTCAAATTTTGCGCGGTAAAATTACAGATAAAAATAAACACCGTGTATATTCATTTTAGAGTTTCTTTTTAAGCCCCCATAGGGGAGGGAATCCGTCCCCTTCAGATGCTTTGGTGCGAGCGCTGCGGACCCCTAGCACTCGTGGTATCTCTGACGTTACTAGAGGAACCCCGGATCGAACATTCGAGCCCCTCCCTGAATGAGAGTTATTCGGATTGGGCTAGACACCAGGGGACAGTGGTTCCCGATACCCGTGGGAGATCGGGTACGTCTCCGGACGGGGTTGAGGGAAGCCATATACTAGCCGCGTACTAGGCTGCAAAGCTAGTAGAAGGTGTGCTAGATCACCAGGCAGCCCTACCGAGATCTAATCGGTAGCCTTCCCCTATGGGAAGTGGCGTATCCACTTCCATCCCGTCTTGAGTCCATAAGACCAGATGGGGGGCTTGTTAGTCTCTAGGTCTTGCTCTATGTAAAGACACGCACACACACATATAACTTAATATGGCTGTTTTGTAATGACAACATTTATCAAGAGTATTGCAAGTCTTAATTTCATTATTTTTGGTAGCTATGTATTAAAATTTTATGGCAATATGAACATAATATTTCGAGCTCTGAACAATGAAAAATTGTTGACGATATGCCTGAGGAAGTTTGTAATACGGACTCGCTTTCCTAACATGGGCAGTTACACAGCTTCATGTCCAAACAAGGTAGTAACTACTTAGCATAATAAATGCATAATACAGTTTACTACTATTAATAATCAATTCTTTTAATATTGTTTCTTAGCTGTGTTCATCAACAGAGCTTTGAGGATATGATGGTTTTTATTAATTATACTTATGTACGACTTGAAGCTTTTGCGGAGAGCGTTATTGATTAAGGCGTAACTGGTGATTAGCCGCGTCAAACTTTTAAGAGTCAATGTGCAGTGCATGGCCTTCTTCAGTTCCTGAAGACGCAGGGCGCAGGAACTGAAGAAGGCCATGGAATGCACAATGGCTGAAAGTTGGACTTTTATAAACTTGACGCGGCTGATCACCCGTTAAGCCTTAATCAATAATTATACTTAATCACAGTGATTACTAAAACGGTATTTAAATGCGGTTATGGTTATAGATTTTTTGGTTCTAAGACTTTTGGTAAAATCCAGATTTATTTTGTTATACATATTTTAGTGTTTAGTTAAGGCGGGGATTCCAGCATTACAGTTGAACAGGCAAACTTCGAGTATGGTGTGTGTGTAAGTCTATCTGTGCAAGTAGTGGCCCATGTTGCATCTTCGAGGACCGTATGCCGGATTTGTGATGGACAAAGCATCTCATACCAGGTTTCAGGCTGATCATTCATCCTGGTGACTTTCTTTGATCCAAAACTACTCTGCTTCTTGATAGGCTTCTTAGTCCAGGCGCTCATAAGTTATTGGGAAGTGTAAGTTTTCCATACGAGAAAGGCAAACGGAGAAAGAAGAAAGGAACTACCTTGTATTCGGTGATTGGCGTGATTAAATGGGCAATATAACATATATAATATGACACTAATGAGTCCACCAACAGTTTCACATTAAACGTTTTTTATTCAAAATTCTATATTATTAGCTATTTTATGTGGATATGTTGTTACAGAGTCCTGGGCCGTGGCGTAGCGCGCTAAGGCAGCATACCTTGGTCCCAGGCCACGGGAAGGGGCCCGGGTTCGATCTCACCCATGTGGTGCGCATTTTAAGTCCCGGGTATAGAACCGCTGCCCACTCAGCATCGTGAGGATGAGGAGCTTACGCTAGGTGAGCCGCCCTGGTCAGGAAAACCAACATTCCGGCTGGGGCATGCCGAGATGCTGACCCCATCTTCTCCCCGTACCTATCGGTTGGATGAACCCCACCTCCGCCTTGCGGCCGGCAGTCGGGTTGGTAGGCCTTGGACCTTTTAGGGCTGTCGCGCCAGTGCAAAAATTTTTTACAGAATTTAAATTTTTAGGAATCATTGAAACACACATGTTTATACTCAGATGGCCTTACACGGAAATTTCCTTAGTATTGTCGCGAACCCGTTATCTCCAATAGCGCGGCTTCTGTACACAAAGAGCCGGAAAATAAAGATAGCGGAGATAAAAAGCTAACCGACACAGATAAATGAGGTAAATGGAAATTTCTAGTGACTTCTTGATTGGTAGAGATTTTTCGGTTTCTGGTTTGTTTTATAACATTCTAGAAATTATCGATGGAGGTATATTTAGGAGATTGTGACACGCCAGAGGAGTCGCAGGAGTCGTAAACAAGTCGTAAACAGATGTAACAGGAGTGTTGTGAACAGGTGTAATGAGAACGCTGTTTGTCATGGTCATCGACCTTGGTAGACTGTGATTGTGTATGTGACGTAATACTGCTACTGTGAGTGTATTTCTACGCAAATAAACAACATTTTGAGTTTCTACAAATTGGACTTTTAACTTTACGAACCCACAAAGTCAAATTCTTCTTCTTATGAAAAGGATTTTGGTAACTTAAAATAGGATGTATGAGATGGATTTATAGTGCAGATGTTTTGCTTATAAATTTACCTACCAGAACAACACAACACAAATCCTTCTTTAACATAACCTAACCGGCTGTAGATGCTTGTTAATCTTTACACCCCAATTTAGCTTATATTTGCAATGCTTTTTTAAAAATGTGTTGAACATTAGCAATGCTTATCGCAAACGCTGTTTATGGTATTGTTATTTATAACATTTACAGTGCTTTGCATTTCGCTTAGATATCTATGCTTCTTAAATGCAAATGCATCTCAAAGCTTCATACTAACTCTAATGATTTATTTGTTTAATCCTTACGGTAATATTCATTCTCAGGTCCCACTTTGGAGGAAATCAAGTGACATCGCAGAAATGGCACTATTCTTCGAATCCTTTTTGGTGGAGGTGATAACGGCCTTAGTATTGGTGACGTCGGCGATGTATATGTATTTCTCTTGGTCGTGGACTTACTGGAAAAAGCGTGGTGTTCCGCAGCTTGTTCCACGTTTTCCTTATGGGAACTTTGGTGACCTCGTTTTCGTCAGAAATAATATCGGAGTTGCTTACAAAGACCTATATCGCCTGGCTAAGGGGCTCAAATATGTAGGGACATACACGTTTGCCAGGCCGGGTATTATGTTCCTAGATCCAGAGCTAATTAAGGCAGCATTAGTGAAAGACTTTAACCATTTCCAAGACCGTGGTTTCTATGACGATTCAGACCGAGAGCCTTTATTTGGTCATTTGTTTCTTCTTTCGGGACAAAAATGGAGGAATCTTCGAGCGAAACTATCCCCAACATTTACTTCAGGAAAGATGAAGATGATGTTTCCGACGTTAGTGCAAACGGGAATGGAACTTACTGAATGCCTTGAGAAGCCAGCAGCGAACGGTGAAGTTATAGAAGTGAAGGATTATCTAGCCAGATTTAGCACGGATGTTATTTCATCCTGTGCCTTTGGTATTCAATGTAACTGCCTTAAGAATCCTGATGCAGAGTTTCGACAGTGGGGAAGGAGAATTTTTGCTCCAACTTTTGGAAGTACGCTTTTCTTCCTTTTCTCGACACTAGCTCCGATGATGTTAGATTTGGCAAAACTGATGTCCATTTACTTTCTGGATCCAACAGTAGCGGCATATTTTAAGGATATGGTGAAGGATACCGTTAGCTACAGAGAAAACAACAATATCAGCCGAAACGACTTCATGCAGCTATTAATTCAGCTGAAGAACAAAGGGTTCGTGGATGTGGATCTAGACAAAGAAGAGAGGAAAGCACTTGAAAACCTTTCTGCGGACCTTAACTACAGTAAGTATTGTGATCGGACATAGTTACAATATTTTAGTGCATGTAGCCTTAACTAGCTGTACTCGAAATTATTATTTATAGGTTTTCCACTTTACAGTAGTTTACCCTTGGTTCCTGCTTTCCAGAGATTACTGTCGTTCCATTGTCCTTCCAGCCCCCTCTTCTTCATAGTAACATTTATTTCCTCATACCACGTTCTTCTGGCTCTTCCCCGCTTTCTTCTGCCTGGTACTTCCCTCTTTAGAACTTGTTTGGGCCAGCGTTCTTCCGGAATCCGTTGTTTATGTCCATACCACTGTAGACCTCTGTCTGTAACAGTTTCTGGTGCGTTCATTTCATGTCTATTGCGGGTGGTTCTGACATGTTGTAACTTTGATATCCTCATACTTCTTCGAAGTCCATTCATTTCTGTCTCTAATATTCTTTTCTGCAATCTTCCATTTAATGTCCAGCTTTCGGACGCACATGTAAGTATATTTTGCTCTTTAGTCTTTCTAGCCAAATTCCTATTCCATAAAACACTGTTCAAACTTCTAATCGCCTTCCTTGCACAATTTACCCTATTGATAATGTCTTCTTCATAAGTGTCATTCTTATCTATTATAGATCCTAGATACAAAATTGTTCGACACATGTAAATACCACATCATTTACTTTCAGATCTTTCGAATTTCCTCCTATTAACATGTATTTTGTTTTAGTGGCATTTATTTTTAATCCACATACTTTAAATGCATTAATTAATTTTCTAATCATATATTCTATATTACCTTTATACTATCCTATTACAATTTGGTCATTTACAAATAATAAATTGTGCAATGAGATGTGATGTTTAGTCCCATTCCCCTACATGACTTATTTCACTATCTCAACACCTCTTCTACAATGTAGGTGACATGCCACAACCTTGTCTTAGTCCTTTTACTGTGGGAAATTATGCTGATACTCGGCTTCCCATCTTAAACACTTGCCTTACAATCATGCATTCTTTTAATAAAGTATATAAGGTACTTACGTATTCCTAAGTGTCCCATTGCCTCCCATAGTCTATTTATAGGTTCAGTGTCATGCTGTATCAAGATCAATGAGTGCCATATGCATTTCTTTCCCTTTAGCCAGCATTTTTTCGGTGATTTCTCTAATCAAAAATATATTATCACAGCATGATTTGCCTGCTTATTCTTCTGATATCGAAATGATATATATATATATATATATATATATATATATATATATATATATATATATATATATATCGACTTAGCCCGCCTCGGTAGCGTGGTGGTAGCATGTCTGCCTTACGTTCAAGATGTCCCGAGTTCGAATCTCTGTCGGTCAGGGTGAGTTACCTGGATAAGGTTTTTCCGGGGTTTTCCCTTATCCTGAAAGACGAATATCGGGTAACTCTAAGCTCTATGGACCCCGAGCTCATTTGAGCATAATTTCACCCATTACCTAGCCGTGTGTAGGACACACTATGAAAGAGGAGAGCCAGACTGAAAAATTCAATGCAATAGCCGAGATTTGAACCACGGATCCTCTGGTTTCCGTCCAGCCGCTACTATGGCCAACATGCCGACATGACATTAAATTCTCCAACTGACTCGTGTTTCTCCCGGAAAACCACTTAGGAGTGCTCATAAACATATTAATTGTACCTAATAGTGGTCCGAATTATAAAGCTCAGGCCTTTAAGTACTTACAGCATAGTAAGTCGCCATTAAGGTAGTTGTCTCATGTGTTTATGAGAACTCCTAAGTGGTTTGCCGGGAGAAACACGAATCAGTTGGAGAATTTAATGTCATGTCGGCATGTTGAACATAGTAGCTCAAATGGTTAGAGCAACTGGACAGAAAGCAGAGGATCCATGGTTCAAATCCCGGCTATGGCATTGAATTTTTCAGTCTAGCTCTACCCTTATATATAGACTAGAAATGATAGTAGACTTTTCACCTTATATCAGAGAATGTGCATAAGTATATTTAATTAGTACAGATACCCAATTACAGGCCTACAGAATTAATGTGCCTGGAGGATTATGCCCAAATTTATATAATTGAGACCAGAAGCGGAGTTCATAAAGGGGAGAGGTAAGTTTGGGAGGCATATTAAAATACTGCTTCAAGCACAAATTTCAAACAATTTTTCTCAAATTTAACGCAATAAACCTTTAGTTTTCACTTATAATTAACGAGCAGTTTACAACTAGCAATTTAAATTGAAGTATCTACTGAAAATCTCTTTCATATCAGAAAAAATACACTAATTGTTTTGGATACTCTCATAAATATATAAATAAACCGAAAGTACTGTTTGGAAAATGCTTTAACTTATTCAGAATTATTTTAGGTTTATTATTAAACATATGTTATTAGCAAACTTTTAATATTTCCCAAATACATAGCTTTGATAATAACTTGTTCTCATTAGCCACAGTATAAACTAGTGAATTCAGTAATTCCTTTTTGCGAACATCAGCTCAGTTCACGTTAAAGCAGTGTCGCTCAGTAACACTGAAATTATACGCTTAAAAAGAAAAGAATAACTTACAGTAAAGGTTCAGTGAACTTTTGCTCTATGAACCCAAGATTTCTTCTCTCAAGCGGCGAACCGAAGATTTTTTATAAAATATGTTTGATACTGAGCATGTTCTATTTCCTATGTAGAGGTATGTCCAACACTACGGTTGGATGACTGTTTTATTGCATAACAGCTAGTGGGCTCAACAAGGATAAAAGGAATATCTTTAAATATTAGTACAGGTGCACATCGGATTCTTGGGGGAAGATATTTCTAAACTACAATGATAACACTAGCTTTGTATTCAATTAACCTTTATTCACAAATATTAAGCACTGCAAAGTGCGATTATAAGTGTTTATGACAGTCTAAGTTTCTTTTTTATAAACAAAAACTAAATGTTTGCTGGCTTTCAAGAAACAACAGGTGGAAAAAATATTGATCCTTAGGAATAATACGAGATGCTTTTCTATGGAATTTTCACAGATATGTACCTAATCTGAAAAAATTGTTTTATTTTGGAAACTGTTTATGTTGTAATATGACCAACAAAATTAAGAAAGCCATTGGGGTTGAATCAAATCATTTAAACAAGTTCGTTTTGAAATTTTATAAAGGAAATATCATAAATGGAAGCAAAATTTGGTTTGCATATTAAAATTATTCAGTTACAGGTATAACCAAATATGAGAGGAAATATGCCATATAGTTTCTGAGCTGTAAAACGCGGTTCGAACTGTTAATAAAGGTAATGATATTAAATTACCAAATGTTGTGCACATACGAATTGGATGATAGCATTCTGGGATAAAATTACATTACTAAAACGTATGGTGAGCTATAATGGAAAATTAAATTTAAATAGAATGGTTCCCTTGTGGAAGCCATATCTAAACATTTTTCAGAACTGCTCAGAAGTACCTGCAGATATATGATAGTCAGGAAAATAGGGCGACAACCATCATCTTATATAACGTGCTGGTATAATTAAAACACCTGCCAATATAATTGTTTTGCTTCCTGTTAAATCAAAGCCAACCAATCTGGCGAGGTGAGACATCTAAGCTCTAGCCTGCCTTATGAACAAAAAACCAAATCCGTTAATTAACCATTTCACTTTACAAGCCGTTCCTACTTTCCAGTCACATTTTCTTTCCTTACTCGTCAATGCCTTGCCTCATTTAAGCTCTGTACCACTATGAGGTTCAATTATTTACCTGGGTTTGGGTAACAATACTCCCAAAGTTCCAATCCCTACCCCTAATTCCCCTCCCTTCGTAACCAATAAACTGAGAAAGAGTTAATGTTTGTGTAGGTATATCTACTGCAGGTAAGAAGGTTCACACTTTCGGAGTACTCTTTCTCTGTTTTATACTCTGTGCAGAAAGCACTTTCGGAATTAAACTAATATCCAATAACTGTATAGTAAACATCTACACCCTCAGTTTAATATATTGGAAACCTTTATGCAATTTGGCTTAGGCTGATGTAAAATTGTTTTCATTTTCAGAGCTTTCTACTATGGAAATTGCTGCCCAAGCATTTGTTTTCTTTGTTGCTGGATTTGAAACATCCTCCACTACTATGATGTTCTGCCTGTATGAATTGAGTTTAAATCCTGATATTCAAAGACGAGTACAGGAGGAAATTGACGCCGTATTAGCAAAACATAATGGCCAGGTGACGTACGAAGCAATACATGAAATGGAATATTTGGATAAGGTAGTATCAGGTAGGTTATGTATTTCAATATGAAGCAATTGAATTTCAAAATGCAATTTTTACTGTTTTATCTTACTAACATCATTATTTTAATTTAATTACAGAATCTTTGAGGAAATATCCCCCAGTTCCCATTTTGAATCGAGTGGTGACAACGCCCTATCGGATTCCTGGCACCGATGTCGTTTTAGAGAAGGAAATGTCTGTTGTAATTCCAATATTAGCTATGCAGCATGATCCAAAATATTTTCCTGAACCAGATAAATTTGATCCTGAACGTTTCAACGAAGAAGAGATGGCAAAGAGACATCATTATACATATATGCCTTTTGGAGAAGGGCCCAGAATATGCATAGGTAGGTCAGCTTAGAATTTAGAATTTTGCTTAGTGTTGTGATAAAGCTCATCTCAAACTTCTTTATTTTCACAAAAATTCATTAATTCTGAGCTAACGTAAAATCAACCGTTGTTCAACAAATGCTACACTTCAACAAAACGTTTGTACAAAGTTTCTTTACGTCTCTGTAGCATGCATCCTTTGTGCTGATGTAAACTTTCTAATCTTCTTACCTATCCACCTCTAACACGGAGCTACACACTGTTTTAACAATAACAGTTAAAAATAACAGCTTTAGATGTTAGCTTTAAACCTTTCCGTTGCTATTACATGCATGATTTCTGATGGTGTGTATTTTGCTAAGTATGGCTTTAATTTTGAGAACATGCTTTTAATTTTCCTTAGATTTTTGCAAGGTTCTGTCAAAAATTGAATTTGGTTAGTTGGATGTATTCCTATTTGGTGTAGCTTTGACGCTTTCTTTTTCAACATATAACCTTCTCGTCACTCTGTGAATCACATCTATTGTTCCACATCATATATAGGGTTTGCTATAGTATACCAAAAGGTAAAATTGGAGAAGACAAACATAAATAAACAAGAGATGAGGAAAGGTTGATATTTGATAGGGAATGCAAATATATGTAAGGATTTAAGGGAAGCCGCAACAGCCTATCCCACTAATGTTAAAATGAGAGTTTTCTGGTGCGCTTAGCTCAAGAAATACTGAATGCATTAATTTGAAACTTTTACTTGTTATTTTAGAACCTTTTTACAATTAATTAAAGATGATAGATCATATTTTGGAGTTTTAATAAAGGATATGTGATTTTTTAAATAAATGTATTGAATTTACTTCTAAAAATACTAAAGATTCTGTTTTTAAATTCAAATTTTCACATATATTTCTAAAAGTACCTTTAAGAACAGATTAAGTTGATTTAATTCCATAAAAACATAGACCTGTAGCTGCAGTACTTTTATAGATGAACGCACCCAAAGTTAAGAAAAAAATAAAACAGAGAAAAACAGCATTAAAATTTTTCTGTGTTGGAATTTCCCCAGATCCATATTCTGCATCTTTTTCATCATCAGCATCCTTCCTCTTTCGTTTTTCACTCCTTGTCCTCTTCCTGGACTCCATTGTCACTTGCTCTATGGTATTATTAATTATTTTGTTAAATTTGGCTGGGGGGCTGGTAAATTGACAATAACAGCCAATGTCTTGCCTCAATTCCCTTGTCAATGCTCCTCAGACCATAAGCAAACCTTACATTTACTTCTGCACAACTTTCAATAGTTCTGGATGTTTCAAATACATATTCTTTATTACAATTTTGGCAACTGAGTGATAATGCAGCTAATAATCCATTTCTTGGTATCCTCTCATAACGACAACTGTTTTCATTTTCACAAAATTTACACTGTACTGTATCTGCTAACTGAAAACTTGTTGATCTAATATCATTATTTACTTTAGTTAAATTGTCACCACTGCCATTACACGATGAAGAGACCAATCTTTTCTTGAAGAAGTAATTTTCACTTCACATTTATCGCCAATGTTTGAGGTTGGGTTTGACGAAGTCAATATATTATCATGTGTTACTACGCATTTTCCATTTTAGGTGTTGTAACTCTTTTATTATGCAATCGGGATTACTTAAACTGTTTATACTAGTTCCCATGCCGATTTCTTACACCAACATTATTACTTCTTCCCATATTGGAAACAGAACTAGTTATTCAAAACATACTAAACAAAGCATTGAAGAATTAATATCAGATACACAGATTAATATTAACAGAAAAGACAACGACTTCCTTTCCTAATAAGGGTGTGTTGTGTAATACGAGGGGGGACCCAAAAGAAACCGGACTCCGAGGGCGCTGCCACTCGTAGACGTAGTGCAAGGGTTCTCACGCTAGATGATGTTTGTAGAGATCTTCATGAAACAGCTGTGCAGATGGTGTCAGTGTAGAGCTGAACGTGCAAGTGTGGTGTTGTGTTTCTCTGACTGTTGACGGGTTACCTATGCGAAGTCGTTATGACAACTTTAAAAGAACAAAGAGTGTGTGTGAAATTTGTTTCCTGCTTTAAAAAACTGCAACGCAGACACGCCAAATGCTTCAGGAAGCTTTCCAGGAGGACGCTATGAGCCGCACACGGGTTTTCGAGTGGTTTGGGCGCTTTAAACGTGGTGAGATGTGTGTTGAAGACCAAGCTCGTTCTGGACGACCTTCAACATCGCGAAATGTGGAGAACATTGAAAAGGTCCGCCAAAAGATCAACGAGGATCGTCGCCAAACGATCGACCAAATTTCAGCAGCGACAGGAATCCGTTGGAGCTCGTGCCAGCGGATTTTGCGGGAGGATTTGCACATGAGACGTGTTGCTGCTCAATTTGTTCCGTGCCTTCTCACACAGGGGCACAAAACCATCCGCATGAATGTGTGTCAGGACTAGAAAACAGAGATTGCACGTGATCCAAACTTCTTGAACAAAGTCATTACAGGGGATGAGAGTTGATGTTACGGGTTTGACCCAGAAACCAAGCAAGCGTCAAGCTAGTGGAGGATTCCCAACTCTCCCAGACCAAAAAAACACAAGGCAAGTCAGGTCAAATGTGAAGACGATGATCATTGTCTTTTTTATTGTCGTGGAATTGTGCATAGCGAATTCGTACCCCCTGGCCAGACTGTTAACCAGCACTTTTACTTGGATGTTTTAAGGTATCTGCGAGAGGATGTGAGGAGGAAACGCCCGGAACTTTGACGATCAGGTGACTGGTTTCTGCATCACGACAACGCTCCAGTACACACGGCCTTGCAAGTGACCCATTATTTAGCATCTCAGAGGTGGTCTGTCGTTCCCCATACTCCGTGTTTGCCGGACCTAGCCCCATGCGACGTTTTCCTATTTCCTCGAATGGGGGGGGGGGGACGCTAAAAGGGGAGCGTTATGACTATGTGGAGGCGGTAAAAGCAGCTTCGCAAAGGGCACTGGACAATATCAAACTTGAAGTGTTCCAAACATGCTTCCAACAGTGGGAAAAGGAACTTAACAAGTGCATCGCATGTAATGGAGGGTATTTTCAAGGTGACTGGAGTAATTTTGTAAAAAAGATTCATCAATAAAGTTTTTATGACAACAATCCGGTTTCTTTTGGGCCCCCCCCCCTCGTATAGCTTCAATAAGGTTACAACCAAGGAGAGAACACAGTTACAAATGCCTAATAATGGGCGTGGCACACTGTACAACCTTTTCAGAATGAGTCTATTTAGGACTTTTAAAACTATGGGACAGGAAAATAAATACCGTTATTCCCTTCTACAAATATCAGAGAAGATTATTTTGGCGGTAACTCATTTTACGAAATTTCACTCCAGAATGCCGTTCTGACTCCCCTTAAGCACAGCAGCAGTGGCAGTGGCAGTAGCAGTAATAGTGGCGATAGACTGGTAGTAGTATTACTAGTAGTAGTGGTAACAGAAGTATACATAGGTTTGGATTAGAGAGTGATCAACAGCCGTCGCACCTCGACATGTATGCCTGGCTCTATGTGCAACTTGGAATAGAGTGAAACGTACACTGCAAAAACACGTGGACCTCACCCATAACCCCACTCCTATAGCTCTGTAAACTTTCCGTAGCCCGGAACCAAGGTTATCACCTCACAGCTGGCCCACTGCGCCATAATAGACACTAAAGATTAATTGAACCTGTAAGATACATAAGACAGATCGAAGTAATGCCTTAACTAAACACACGAGTCTGTATAAAGCTTACGCATGGTCCATAATTGTCTGTGGACTGAAATAGAATATGAATGCTTCTGACACAATGTAAACGGAACAAGCAATAATCCTAAACTCCGCTGAGTAACTGTGAATAATCGGTTTTTAAAGGCTGTCTACATTTAACCTAGAGCCAATACAAGTTGTGAACAGAAAGTAACGCGACTAAGAATCAAACAGTTCACAATTCAAAATAATCGAGGTAGCATGCCAAATAGAATTTTCAAAATATAAGCGACATAAGCAGGTCGGTAGGAAGGCCAAGAAAACCCAAGGCTGAACAGATGTGCAATCCAAACAGGCAAAGCCGGCTTAAGACATGCCACAAGTATTCATTGACGTGCATCATGGTGGGGTTTCCTTACTAAATTTTATGTGCTGATTCCAAAACTGTAATCTGTCTTTTCTCAACCATGTACCATTTTTATACCATTTACAGTTAGACCTAAACCATTTTAATGTACTTCTGTACATAAACAGCCCACCTCGATAGCGTAGATGGTAGCGTGTGTGCCTCACGTTCAAGAGGTCCCGAGTTCGAATCTCGGTCATGGCGAGTTACCTGGATAAGGTTTTTTCCGGGGTTTTCCCTTATCCGGATAGACGAATGTCGGGTAACTCTAAGCTCCATGAACCCCGGACTCATTTGAGCATCATTTCACCATTTTCATTCATCGTGCGATATGACTTACCGTTGGAGAACGTAAATTACCAAAAAAAAAAAAAAAAAAAAAAAAAAGTACATAAATACTGTATGGAACTAAGAAATACTAATAATTTCTTTGTTGAAATTAACATGTTTCACAACAATGACACCAATGTAACAGACAACAGTACTAAAATTAATCTGAGAGGTGTACTGCTGTATAATGGACATAAATATTTTGACTTTGTGGGTTCCTGGAATTAAAAGTCCAATTTGCATAAATTCAAAATGTTCTTGATTTTCGTAGTAATAAACTTCAGTCAACTCTTACAGTAGCAGAATTCCCACCTTGGTAGCGTGGTGGTAGCATGTCTGCCTTACGTTCAAGAGGTCCTGAGTTCGAATCTCGATCAGGATGAGTTACCTTGATAAGGTTTTTTCCGGGGGTTTCCCTTTTCCTGTAAAGACGAATGCCGGGTAACTCTAAGCTCCATGGATCCCGGACTCATTTGAGCATCATTTCACCAATTTCATTCATCCTCCGATATGACTTAACATTGGAGGACGTAAGCCTCCAAGATTGTCTGCCACACCCAAAAACAAAGAGTTCAATTCAAAACAGAGCTGTACGCACACGCAGTTCCAATTACCACTCTCTCATTAGACTGTCCACTCAACTAGCTCCGGCCTCCTTTAATACGATCATTCATATTTCTAGACGTTTCTGGAATGGAATATTCATCGGTTCCAGTAGCCCATTCAGTTCACGTCAAGGAAACACATCATAACCTAAAATTACTTCTAGGAGAAGTCAAATATGCAAAACATAAGTGGCGAGTATGTCGAGATTTAAAAGTTATAGTCACGCTACTAGGTCAACAATAAGACTATACTAAAACGCTATGTTTTAATTGTGAATAAGATAGCAGTGTCCGAACCGAGCAGTGGAGAAGGAAATAATTGGAAGCAGATAGAATGTCTCGTGCTAGGAATTAAAAATATTATTCACGAGTGTCATGTACATCCAAAAACTCTTGTCTTATCACCTTTACACATAAAATTAGGCTTAATGAAGCAATTTGTAGAGGCTTTAAATGAAAATCACAACTGATATAAATAAATCTTCAAGAAGCTTCCTGAAATATCGATGCTAAAGTCAAAGCGGGAATATCTGTTGGCCACAAATTAGGAAGTTGATTTATGATGCCTTATTTGAAGATACGATTATAGATAGTGAAAAACAGACACGGATTGGTTTTAAGAGTGTCGTGAAAACATATTGATATTCCCGGGTACTAGCCTGCAAAGCTAGTAGAAGGTGTGCTAGATCGCCAGGCGGCCCCACCGAGGTCATATCGGTAGCCTTCACCTTTGGTGTTGGCGCGCGTAAGTGGCGTATCCACTTCCATCCCGTCTTGTGTCCTAGGTCCAGATGGGGGGGGAGGGTTGTTTGCTACCCAGGTCTTGTCCTATGGAAAGCCCCACGGAGGACGCCGAGTGCCCTTTGGGACAGCTCGTATAACTCCCTGGTTGTAAGAGGCCCTGGTCTTGTTCCTACGGGTTCAAGACTAATGGGAGTAGAACCTCTGGACTCAACTGTCACGAAAACATTCTCCGTAAGGGAGGGGATCCGTCCTCTTCAGCTGCTTTAGTGCGAGCGCTGCGGACCCTTAGCACTCGTGGTACCTCTGACGTTACTATAGGAATCTCGGGCCGAACATTCGAGCCCCTCCCTGGATGGGAGTTGTTCGGATTGGGTTGGACTCGAGGGGGCAGTGTATTCCCGTTACCCACGGGGAATAGGGAACCTCCGGCCAGGCTTCGGCCACCCGGAGGGGGCAGAGGGTTGCCTAAAAGGTCCCGGGTACTAGCCTACAGAGCTAATAGATAGTGTGCTAGATCACCAGGTGGCCCCACCGAGGTTTTTCGGTAGTCTTCCCTGTGGGGTTGATGCGCGTAAGTGGCGTATCCACTTCCTCCCGTCTTGAGGTTGTTGTCGATGGGGGGATTTTTAAACTCAAGTTCCCCAATATTGTAGAAAATAGGTGTAAGAAATTTCGAAAGCTGGGTTGCAATACGAGTGTAAAAGTAAATTTCCTGCACTCTCATTCGCACTTTATTCCAGGAAACTTCGATTGTGTAAGTGAGGAGAAGGGGAACGATGTCAGCAGAATATAAAGGAAATGAAAAGATGTGCATTTCAAGGCAAAATGAAAAAATGGTTTAATGTTCAAATGTATGCGACTATTTAGAACAGATGTGGAATATTCATTTATTCTGAAGAGCGTTGTGTTAACAGTTGTAGATGTATTAAGTTTTATTTAATAATAGAATAAATTGGTAGAGCAGAATATCAAAATTCATATTTTACTATGTCGTCTTTTGTGTCAGGTACGTGAAAGAGAAAAACTGAGCTCATATTCTGATTCAGCTTACTCGAATTAGCGATAATGACATATTAAAATATAACCCCAGACAAAAAATCAAATTTTGCATATTGGTGATTGAAGTGAAGTCAAGCTCAGTGGTTAGGCAGCTACCTGCATGCTGGGGGTCCCGGGTTCGATTTCCGAATGGGGTGGCGCTTTTTCTCCAACTAAGGTCATTCCCCATCTTCTCCTGAATCTGGAAGTATGAATGAGAGTGCGAATGTGTGCATGATCTAATGATGCAAACCAACGTTTACGAGTTAACACCATCGATATATTCCAAGGGAAAACAGCGGCCGATATGATCACTGCAGTTAATGGCGGGATATAAATGGAAAGTAAGTCTTGCTGATAACGCAGAGCTAGGAAGTTCGTACCGATTTCCTTGAGCAGTGTAAGAGCGGCCAGGCATGGCTATACATCGCTATAGGGCGTTCATCGTACATTGCCACTCATTACTGCAAAACAGGTGTATCTGCATGAGACAGAGCACGTTGGTGGGAAGGAAGACATTCGAATAACATCTTTGTTGTGCTTCAAAGATGAGCAACTAAATGTACTGTACAACCATTGTATGTTCTCTAGCAGTGTGCTTATTCATGTCCTTATTTACTTCATTATTTACATTTCAGTGGGATACTCTAGCAAACATGGGATAAAGAGAAGCCACATCTAGAAGCTAAATTAGCTGAAAACATTAACGAATTTGCAACAGGTTATCAATCAACTAAATCTTGTTTTACGGGACATAGAATGAGTTTTTCATTTGAAAGGCTTCAGAGGCACATTATTGTGTTTAGTAATACCGCCGCAGATGAGTAAATATGTAGTAAAATTCCTGCTTTGGCATTTTGTCTAGTAAGAGTCTTCAGATATTTAATAAATTAGTTGTATTTTTGGATATTATTTTACATTTGATCAGTAAATGTTACAATCCGCGTTATAATTACTTGAGTGTTGCCACAATGTGTCTATTTAAATAAAGAGACCAGCCGGAGACAAACCCGTATGTACTATGAAGTCATTACAATTTTACAAGGAAATAGAAAGAAATTGGGGACGAGAAGCACATGTAGATTACTGCAATAGGCAAGAGAGAGAAGGGCTAGCATGGATGAGAACAGGAATAATATTTCTAAGAGGGATAAGAGGTAGGAAAAAGGGAATTTGTGAACTGTGTGAGGGAAAAGAAAGCATAGAACACTATGTAACAGAATACGAGGAGGTTGCAATATGGAGAAAAGGGGTTTGGGAAGAAAAATCGGAGAAAGTAGAGAAGAGGATAGTAGTTATAAAAATGTTAACGGGCAGGGAGGAAAAGAAGATAAGAAGTACTGGTGAGTTATTGCATAAAGTAAAAGAAAAATGAGCCAGAAATATAAAGGATATAAGAAAGGAAGATGAGGAGGAAGAAAGGGACTAATTAAGTAATCAAGGAGGTAAGGAGGTTAAGAGCTGCCTGGCAGATCAGAAGACCAGGGTGTCATCTAAGCCAAGGTAGCAACAAGGTAAAGACAAATAAATGTTGCCAAAAGTTGTAAATTGTAAAATTTCGGAATATACACAATAAATATATCATTCATCATATAATAATTTTTATGTTGTACATAATGATATAAACAGATGTGCATTTACGAATGTCTCATAAGTCATTTTTTTTCTCTCTGGTCAAACGGTTTCAATACCTCTCCGCTGTGCGTTCCTTATCTATGACGTGTTTGGATATCGGTAGATGGTCGGTCGCAACCTGCATAGGGAATAGCGAGCGGTACGAACTTCCTAGCCGTGCGTGATAAGAAAGTATGGCTGATAGAGAGTGGGAGGGAGAAATGAATGGGAGTAAGAGAAGGAAAGAAAGCTTTTTAAACGATCCTTTTTTGGCGGTCTCATACTGCTTTAAATGTCTAAATATGGACGTATTCTCAAATGTATATCTCGCTTTTGCTTTAAATGTACACTTTCATTTTCTGCACTTGTATGGATCCTGAATTAAAAATCCGTTTCTAATTTTTTATTCCAGGGTTACGATTTGGACTGCTGCAGACCAAAATGGGCTTGATTTCCGTATTATCCCGCTACAATTTGCAAGTATCTGAGAAGACACCAATACCTGTAGTCATGGATCCCAGGGCCTTCTTTTTGACTCCTATCAGCGGCATGTGGCTCAAGATTACAAAAAGAAACAAGAAATGAGCATCTGTACATAATCGAAAACTAATGATGCAATATTATATTTACGGTGTTAGTTCACAATTATGATTTTGTGACTGTTTGCTATTATTTGTATACTAATATTTACTCATGTATCAGCAAAACTGCGATAACAGTACAAACATTTCCTCAGGTAAAGCCAATATATGATAGAAATATAGTTAGTTAGTTACTAACACTCCCCACATGGCAACCTTGGCCTTCGGTGTAACCTCACCCCACCAAGTGATGACCGGACCCATTTCTCAGGTGGAGGCACCCAGAGGGCGGTGTCCATTACCTCCGATGATAGGGTGATAGTGAAGATGGCGGTGAGGTGAGAGGACCTACAGTTTTTACCGTGGACTCCGAACCACGTTGGGCATAGGGGATACTTCACGTGTGCTAGACAGAGGTGAAGGCGTGGATAGGGCCGACTTAAAATCGCCAACCCCAGAGCCGGGAATCGAACTCGGGACCCTTAGAACGGGAGCCGCGAACGAAACCACCGCGCTACCCCGGCGCCCTATGATAGAAATATTACAATGCAGAAATCCACCTTTTTGATTAGTGATCCTGGAATGACTGAGATGGATGCAACCTACATAGTATGTGGTGTTAACAAATGACTTTCCAATACGTATTCATTCATAACATATGACATCTCTACCTCTAAGGTCATTAAGCATGGTTGGTGTTAAATCCTCCAAAACTGTCGTGGAAAATTTCATGATACCCCAGCTTTGGAAAGCAAAACACTGTTAAAACAAAACACTGATATATACGTAGGATACAGTGACCACTCAAAAAAAATTATTTCCCTAAAAAATTATATTGTAGCTATGCAGTTCTTATAAGCTGTGATCACTCATCCCTTATTAATGAGATAAAAGTCTAAAGCTATGATTATGTTTATAAATATGAATATTTTAACTCTTTTTTATTTTTTAGTTTTAGAACACCGTTTTAGAGAAATCGTAGGTGAAAGTAATGTATACCTTCAAACTTATTTCATACATTGGCTAGTTAATAATTGTATTCCATTTTGGTGAATAGCTTTCTGTCTAACAAATAAACCAATCAAGAAAATTTTAATAAATGTAGCCTTTCTTGGAAAGGTTAGATGGTTTAGACAGAAGCAACCTATGGAATGCTGAAAATTATGCATTGCTATGCGTCGTAGTAGTTTCACTATATATGCTTCATTTGCTAGCTGGCACAATTAACAGTTGTAGGTCGTAGGCCGACTGCAACTGCCTTAGTTGTACCTTGTTAGGTGAATTCATTTCTTTTTATTCCCAAATGAATTGAGCATGAGCAGAATTGGGGCTGGACTATTAAATCCATTGCTTTCCAAATGTATTGTCAACCAGTAACTCACTAAAAATTACTACATGTCTGCTCAAAGAAATACTGTATAATGATGCGGTATCAATAATGACCTAAGTCTCACTGCATTGTACGATGTTCTTGGTTTACAATATAGTTTATATGTTTTTGGATTAAGATAACTATGGAGGGAATTAGACACTGCGATCAGTCTTGATCTATTGTACCTATGCCCCCAAGTGGGGTACGCCCGGCAGGAAGGGTAAGGCGAGAGGAAACAGAGGACAGCCGTGCGAAGGAGCCACGACAGTGCAGAGGGCAGGGTACCTACATTTTATTTAGATGGAAACCTCCCCCTGTAGACCAGAGTAATGGACATTGCCCCAGTTGTGGTTCGGAAGCGGTACCAGGAGCAGGTTCGGAGGCCTGCAGCCGTCCTAACGAAGGAGGAAGTGCAGTGATATGATCACTCAGAGCATATCATCCTGCCATGCACCACTGACACATTTACCATGAAAGAGATCACCAGATGAGAGATGACACGAAATGATAATTGAGATGAAGTGGAGGGACAGGGAATTAGGGAGAGTAGAGTAAAGGGAGGTATTTTCGTGACATAGGCAATTTCTGATACTTTTTCGAAGGGATGTCACAGAAAAAGCAGTTGGTGTTAACTCGTCTTTCACTGTTGGTACTTGACATATTTTTTCCTAGAGCTCAGAAGCTATCAGCAGGCGCGTTACCACCAACTGTTTCTCTGTGACATCCCTTCGAAAAAGTATCACGAAATTGCCTATGTCACGAAAATACCTCCCTTTACCCTAATTAATTAGCGCGCCTCCACAGCGTAGATGGTTGAGTAGCTCAATGCACTTTCCTTTGTTTCGGTTACATTTTTCTAGTGTTGAACGTGTAGGTATTCAGTCTAATCTCTTATTGACTTCAGTACTAGAGCACATGATTTCCTTTACTACACGACAAGGGCTTTCCTCTATTTGGGATATTCCGCCTACATCGTCCACAGCTCTCATTAAGAACGCATAACAACACAAAATACTTACCCTTCAACCTAATAAAAAGACTTTTTAGACTGGATACTGCAAACCTCTTGCCTTCTAGCTTCAAAAAGCTTTAATGCATGAATATTTTGCAAATATAAAATGTGAAATTGTGGGAATGACAGTACTACAATCGTAAAATAACACACCGTATCAAATTATTTCTTACGTAAAATACGTTCTTACCAATTCATCACTTAAGATGAAGGCTGTACATAAGACATTTACCCTCTTAATTTTGACATTCAGGCATTCAGTAGGTTATCCTACTCAGCATAGGCTGAGTTGTAGATGCCATCCCGGTAGGGTAAGGTCGGGTGTATCGGGTCAAAAATGGGAAAACTCTTCATAACAAACAAGTCTGTAGTAATAACTGCAATCGCTTTACATGCCTTAAAACAGCAGCCTTATATAAATACAGTTCAAAATTTAAGAATGCATAAACATTGTTCAGAGTTCTATAAAATTAGTTTGATTATAGTGCTTCATGACCCTATTCGTCTTCCTCAAGAATTGCGTCAAAGAGATAGGCGAATAGGGTCAGTAGAAGTGTTATAATATCATTTGAGAACAACACATTTTCCACAAATAAACTTATTTTTACCCACTAAGCAACACATCTACCATGATACCATTCTTTTCCCTTTCCTTGACACAGAAACCAGTTAGCAAGTTCTGACGGATAAAGAATTAGTATATTTTACCTTGTAGAGTTCACAGGATGTATCATTATCTTCATCTTTATCGGTTCTAGATGATTCTGATGAAGGATACTGTTTACTTAGTCGCTTATTAATAACTCGCTGATTTTTGTTGGTGAGAGAACACTTTTTTCGTTTGAAATCTTTTTGAGTTTTCCAGTTTTAAGATTCTTGAAACTAACTCTTATTCTTGATCTTTAGTAAATATGGTTTGACCACTCTTTGACTTGGCTGGAACATCATTGCCACTTTAGCCACCTTTGATGACAGAAATGGGGAACTCCAAATAATTTAGCAGCGTGACGTTGGCCTCTACCCTCACGAAACGCTTTAATTGCATTCTGCATATCAACTTCTGGCCATTAAGAGGCCGTTTTATGTCAGTATTTCCCGATCTATAATTCAAACGAAAAGAAAGACCAAAAAAATTAATATGTGGACTTCAAAAGCACTGATCCTTTTCACTCGCAATATTGTGACCCTATTCACCTGAAGTGCAGGTGTTGGTACACCTGCATAAGCACGATAAAGCTTGTACACAGAAATAACCTCTAACAAACTAGTTGAACTTATCAGAAAACTAACGCTCGATAAATAATTAATGAAATTATTCCAGTCACTTCAATTTAACTTTCATACCATTTTATAAAGGAAAAATAAATACGAGCTCACCTCAAACAACACAGATTTACACAAGAAACCACACAGCAAAAAATACACGTGTCACTAAATTCTTGCATCCAACTTCTGGAGCTGTAATAGTTAACTCTCGTTTGCAAGGGAGGACGAAAAATATAAAATTGATCCAAATCGCCTCCTGACCCAATTCACCCGAGCTTACCCTGCTTGTCAAAGTTTTGGCTGTTTGCCTTTGTTATGTTCATCAGCATTTGTGCTGCGATTGAAAATTTTTATGAAAATAATATGGCATAAACTATTCGGGACAGGTTCTCCATTAGTATCATTATTAAAACAAACTGCACTATGTTTGAAATGGTGATTTCTTTTTTAAGGCACTCTAGAGGTTTGTAAGCATGTAGGACTGGAAGATCAGACTAATCTTTTATTGAATATGACTCAGCATATTTCTTTGTAAATATACGCACACTTGATTAAAAGTATACTATTTAAAACCTTGATAGATTATCTCTATGGAGGTTTTGGTGTGACTGTATACCTCATAGCACTAGCATTTGTTACTTGATTATGCATTAGTCTAGAATATAGCTGTGAATTATAATTTCATTCCCGTTTTCTTCATAACTCACATAATTTTGTACTCACACTAATGTTATGCATTTTCATACGAAATTGTGAAACGTATATCTGTGATCGATATATATTTCCTTTTAATGACAGCGATCCTTGAGGCATACTTGCAACACACATTTTTGGTATGCTTAATTGCACATAAGTAATGGTGTGTAATTTACAATGGTGTGTAAATTTCAGTATTAAATTTAAAATACATTATGAATTTGTTTCTGTTATTTTATTCAAATGATATCCTTTTTGATTCATTATTTTTTTCCAAAATACCTTTCCTATCCTTACGCATACTCCCTGTTTATAAAAATGTCACCAAATGCAAAAATCGTCTTATCTAGTGAAAGTGTCGGAAAATAGAAAAAAAAATGTTCTGCTAGGTACCACATAAAAAGCGAATGAAAGATAGAAAAGACAGAAAGAAATAAGAGTAAATACTATCACACTGAATTAAACCAGTGTATCACTTTAAACTCTAATAATTTCCCATGTTTTCTTTGTAGAAGACTTCTAATACTGAATACATGGGGAACATTTTAAATTATTTTTCCCATAAAGAAACTGAGTAAATATAATTTATTTATAATATAGTTTAATTTTCAAAAGAAAACTGGTGTTGCCTATTCGAAAGACTGGTGTAAAGTTTATTACAGGTTTAATATATGAATATATAACTTACATTGAAAGAGATTTCATTTTAATCATTTTATGATCTTTTCTTGAAACTGATTTACGTTGATTTTTTTCTAATCAATAATCTGAACAGAGAGGTGAACACATTATGATCTAAATTCTACAGTCAAATGCAGTTATTAAAACACTGGACAAACAGAATTCTCAGTTTTGAACATATATTTGTGGTTCCGATTCTGCTCTAACTTAGAACTGATAGCTGATATCTGCTGCCGCCACTAATAGTTATCAATACCACAAGTGCTATTAGTTTCGAAAATTTATTTTTGTGCTAAAGGGCATTTCTCGTAATAATTGAAGGGCTCGGGAGCAAATAATTATAAGGAACATTTGAGTTAATGCAAGTAAATAATTGTAAGTTGTCTGTAGTTCATTTATGAGTAAGCTGTTTGGTGGTTTGCCAAGAGATGGCAGCAGGATGCAATGTCAGATTTCTTACCCTTGCTGGTTTTCTCTTGTCTGTGGCATGAAGACAATGTTAAGGGATAACAAAATGGCTGACAGTAATAAAGCTTTGTGCCTTGAATCTGAGAAACAAGAGAAATTAATGAGTTGTTTAGCAGATTCTGTTAAAGAAGTAACTCCATGAAAGATCTGACTTCGTCCCAGATAAAAATAACTTGCTCCATTAACCCGAAAGAACATTGTTTACTTTCCAATGTACGATATTTATACTTACAGTGTTAAGTGTCATACGATAACACTATTCCTAATATGTAAGATTTAGAAAACTGAGTAAAATTTTTAAGGATATGAGTACTTAACATTAACAGGTACTAGTATCTGTTAATGTTGTGCATGTTTTTGTGCGCTGCTAGTACAAACATCAATGTTATTACAAGAATTCTACAAGGATTGTTGTACCTCCAAATAAACAAGCAGATGATGCTAATGATGATGATGATGATGATGATGATGATGATGATGATGAGCTTACGGAAAAGAAAGTACCAACTCTTTTCATACTTGGCTCCAAATAAAAAGTATTCAGAAGCACTGCCAATACACCCAAATAAACTGAATGACATACCTACTTTCTAGTCTGAAATGGAGCCCTCCCATACCATGCCTGGTACAGCCACCTTAAATATACAGGAAGTAGTGAACTTGGTCAAAATTAAGATAAGCAGTGTATGTTGATAAGTATTGCGTTTTAATTTAATTCAAACAGTGTTAAGCACCCTCTTATTTGATGTAAACAATGTTAAGTACAACTGCATATTAATAAAAAACGTTAATTTTTAGTCACAATCCAGTCATACATTTCTTAAATTGGAAATGGAAGTTCTTTAAACATAAGTATATGGAAAAAACATCTTTGTTTTCTATGTATGCTTAACAATATAATTATATGATTTTTTTTAAAACTTTCAACTCTTTGGCTTTCTATATATGCTACGTGGCCCTTACCATTGTTTGCTACCGAGCCCTTTGGTTATTATTTAGAGACCGCAGCCCCAGAAATAGCTATTTCATACAAACTAAGCCAGTTGGAAGGGGAAAAAGGATAATCAGAGAAAGCTGCGTAATGTGAGTGAATTCTGCTATATAGTTTATCAAGAACTCAAACTTTCCCTCTGAAACCAGACGTTTTAGATGCATAAACTTCTATCTATGAATGAACTATCAACCGAGACGAGCTTGATCAACTACACTTTAGTTTCATTAGAAATTAAAACAATTTCGAAGAGCACCTTTTATCACCGTACATTTCTAGCGGCCGCGCCGTGGCTCAGTGGTTAGACCACTTGGCTCTCACCCAGGCGGCCTGGGTTCGATCCCAGGTGACAGCAAAGTGGAATTTGTGTGGACAACACGTCGCTGGGACGGGTTTTCTCCGGGACCTCCGGTTTTCCCCGTCATCTCATTCCACCAGTGCTCCATCTTTATCTCATGTATCATCAGTGTCACCGCCTGTGGTGCCGTATATAGTAAAAGCGGGCGTTAAACACTACACATTTCATTTTGTACATTTCTAGTTTATATTTTTTGTACCATAACACTGATATTTAAACTAAATTGTATATATTCGATACTTTAATAAACAGGTACATTAATAATAGCTACCATTTAATAACTACTAGAATTTTGGCGTTCGGAAGGGAAAAACAAGACAGCAGAGCTGACAGAGATGAATTAACACAGTTGTGCGGTAGAAGCATAGATGAGTTCAAAAATAAATAAATTGAAAGCGCAAATCCTTCACAATGAGGATGTCTGGTTTGACGATGACTCCTTCAGTTTCTGCCAGCTGCTCCAGAGGTGATATATGCAATCTTTTTCTCACGGTATGCATGGGCGTGTGTTAGGAAGAACAACATCCGTTAAGTTGGCTGATAAACTTAAGGTTAATGATACTTATTAACTGTGGAACATATGGACGAGAAAATTACAACTGCTGAATTAAATATTGCTAGCTTCATATGTATCCAGATTTTATAGTTTGTAACGTTTGTTTTGATTAATATTTAAAAAGGGTTTGAAAATTTTATAAATTTATAAAAGAAAAAGAAACAAGATTGTGTAAAACTGTAAGTAATTTTGTGACTTGGCCGTAGTAATAATTGTATTGCATAATATGGTGCCGTAGTAGTAAATCGGCCAATTATATAAAAGTAATATATGTGTAGCAATATTAACGAAGGATTAAATAATCTTAGAGTAGAAACCGAAAGAAAATTCTTCTTTCTTTCTGGAACGCCGAAGTGATCGGACGCTTTTTAAATTGCTCGAAAATATTTAAGTGTTAGTTCAATTTGAAATATTAGATAGATTTAAATCACAGTATAAAGTTTTGTGATAAGAATTGTAATGGATTTGGTGTTAAAAGAAATGAACAGAAGATTGATTTCTTATAGAAATTCAAATTAAAAGTTGTTACCATTCTTGTAATTTAGAGTTTTCATTGCGCTTAAGTAAGAATATAATAGAAGAATACTAAGAGCTAGCCAAGGCATAATTAAGGATTTTTCTGATAACTTCGGGGAACATCTTCTTCATCAAGTCATAATATTTTGGACGAAGGTAAGATCGACGAAGTAAGACCAACGACGGGAAACGAGATACCAGCATGAATCTTGCTATGTATGTTGCCACAAATTTGGGGCATCGAATCCCACAACAACGAAGGAATCCTGCTACAAGTTTAAAACATAACGGCCCAATCACAGGCAACTCTCCGTTTTTTTTTGTTGTGAAACTTCTATGATATTTATGAAATTCTATTGATATCCTCCAAGTTTGATTTATTTTTTCCTTCAACAAGTCACTGTATCACAGATAAGATATAAGATAAGTGATTTTCGTTTTAGATGTCTATATTTCACGTGTGTAGCACACTCCCCCTTCAAACTATGGTTATCTCATACGGTACTCATTTGATAAACTTGTCAATCTGTGATAATAGATGACACCTAATGATAATTAAAGACTCAATTTATGCACTATTCATTATACTAACGCTTTCAGTAATACTTAAATATGCTACAGGAATATACAGTAAAATCTATGAACACAAATAACATTGAAACAGACAGCTAAAAGATTAAGGACAGTGTGAAATACTTCCTAGGTGTTGAGATGCTTGAGTGATCTTGCAAATTAGGTTTCATATTAAATACGCTTTTAAGGATACTTAAGTCAATCTAACATTAAAAAGTAATGAAAAAGGGGGGAAACAGACGAGAAGAGGGAAGAAGGGGCACATATAACACCTATAGTTGGTAAAGGTAATGTACAGGCATTGAAGATTTTGTGGGAAGAAATTAGAGAAAAACTTAAATTTTGTCAGTGTTTCATCTAAATCTGGGAGTTCCAATTGCACACAACGGTCAATTCCCAATCCCCCTTTTTCCTTAATCATTAAGCAGAGTATTTCATCAAAATCTGGAAGTTCCAATTACATAGGTCGGCCAATTCCCAATCCTCCTTCTCCTTGTAGACACTTATTGCATACTTGGTCCAGTTTTGTCATTATTTCATTTCGTACGTGGTTAAACTTTGTCCCAATAAGGCATGACCAATTTGTATAATATAGTGCGAGCCTTTATACATCTGGTACGTATTATACAAGAAACACATTTTTTAAAGATTTCATTTCATGAAACTTATGGCTTTGCAATTCAAGGAATTTCAAACTATTAAACATTTGTATACATTTTATTCACTATAAGGTTACTTTGAAAGGAGTACGTTATTTTGGGGTGTAATATAGTTGGTCACCTTGCAGTGCAATCTAGGTAATGAAAATGCCAAAGTATTGAAATGAATTAAGTATACAATATTTACCATGGAGTTAACTTAGTTAATTTAAGCAAAAAGCATAATAGTATATCGTTATATTTTGCATTACGTTATTTGAAAAAGATGAATGTTTCCCAAACATTACGTGTTGACTATGTCAATTGTTTAGGCGTATGAACCAAATATTTCAGCTACGTCATGAAAGAGATTCATAACGACAATTTATTCCTATGTACAGTTTTAGCATACACTGAACTGCTTTCTTGGAAAATAACAAACAGTTCTGGGATTAGTATTAAATCCCGACGATGTTGCTGTTATCTAAGGGTCGTCAACCTTGAGTTGCTTAGGCTTATATATATTACAAGTCAGTAAGGGCGCTAGGCCGAGGTGACAAGATGAAACCGGACTGTCATACAGTGCATATTCACGTAATTGTTACAACATTTACACACTCTCTAATATTTAGATGAAACGAAATAGCATAACTATCAGAATTAGTAATAAACACGTGCGTAATCATAAAATGCCACATAAATATTTTCTTCCAGCTATTGCAATAATCCTTTAGTCAATCTCTACTCTTATTTTACTTCCACCCTTTCAAGTGCAACGTAGCATTAGAGGAAAATGAAACTAAATTCCGCAGCACAACAGTCCAACACCTGGCGAAGGTTTTCCAGCTAACCGCTACGTCACTTACCTCAGACCATAGCGGGGGTCAAGTGTAGAATGCAGCTCAGGATGGTGGGAGGTGAACAGCGCCCAAACTTTCACCCGGACAGTGAATGTGATCGTCGCAACCTGGAGCCGCTACGTTTGCATTTTTTTTACTTGGCAAACTGTAAGACATAGACAAAATCTTACCAAACAAAATATAGGTCTCATTAAAGCACACCATTTATAGCAGAGTTACCTCTTTCTGAAATACTTTGTTATTGGTTTGACTTCTCAAATATTTAATACCTTTCTCAAGTCATAAAGTTCAACACGCCTCACTTCTTTTACGAAGATTAAAATTGATTTTTGCATTACCTAGTTATTAAAAAATACAATGCTTGTAAGCATCCGAGAAGTAAATGAAACCTTATGGAGTAATTAACATCCTCACATTTCGAGCTATCCATTATTGAGCCAGGGCCCATATGTCCAATGGATCGTTCTCTACCATATGTAATTAAAGACTTTACGAAAATTAGTACAATAGAGGTGTACTGTTCTGCTTTGGTAAACTGAGTACCTTATGAATATCAGAAGTTAATTTGAGTCCCTCCTAAGCTTTCAAGGTAGGTAAATTGAGTCCCTCGAACCACAATTGACAAAATATCTCCTCAAATATAGTGGAGATTTGGGTCTGCGCAACCATTTAGCAGGTTGGTGTGAAAAAAAGTGTTTGTCATGGTAAAATCTTTCGTACGAGCAACTTATAGTTTTCTCATATATGTAAAAATTTAAAAGAAACACCTTTCACTGTGCTGGTCAAAACATAAACGAAGTTGTAAATGTTTGGGTGTGAAGTGTCAAACAGGCCGTTTTATTGGGCATGGAAAGGTTCACAGCTATTAGTTGTGCCATTTGCGATTTGTTGTTGTTGTTGTTGTTGTAATTTACGTCCTCTAACGTTATATCATATCGGACGGTGAATGAATTGGGTGAAATGATGCTCAACTGAGTCCAGAGTCCATGGAGCTTACAGTTACCCGACATTCATCTTGAAGGATAAGGAAAAACCCCGGAAAAACCTTATGCATATAACTCACCCTGACCGAGCTTCGAACTCGGGACCTCTTGAACGTGAGGCAGACACAACATTTCTAATAGCTGTGAAATCAGTCCAAATAGCGGACTCAATTTACCGCTTAAAGAATCGTAAACAACTAATTATGGACTCAATTTACTTCTCCTGTACTGTTTAAACTTTTAATTCATCTCTCCTTATTTCAATTTTTTTTTCCCATCGATTGTTGCTTCATCATTCCTTTATTTTAGCTTTCCTCTGACAATTTGTTTCTTTACCTTTTACTGCTTAGTATTTACTTAGCTGTATTATGTAATCCAGTTAGCCATTTCCCGTTGTCCTATTGGTTCAATGGGCTTAAACTTCTTAAAGTTTATAATTTTACGCGCATCATATGTTTAATACTCTTTTCTCTCATTTAAAACCAACATATTCCCATCCATTCATTTTTGTTGCATTTGTTATTGTTTAATAAATATTTAAGTACTGTTCAGCAAACCTGTAAAGATAAATGAATACCTTCATTTAAGATTCTGGTAAAATATTGTTTTATTCTGTTACACTTCCAAATTTCAGTCCTACATTCAAATTAGTATCAACAAAATAATAAGATTCGTCTCACGTGCTAACCTGTACCAAGGTTGTTCATGCCAATCCTGACGTCCTTTGATAACATTTCTGCGAATTCATCTCGCACCTACGTAAGAGGCAACAGATTCTCTGTCTCTTTCTTGCCAAAAGAAAATAAATTCTCTCGGAAGACCTAGTCACGGTCAGTAGCTGCTGGTTGCAGCGGGCTCCTGGAACTCTTTGACTGTTTCGGTACACAGGCTTTTTACATCCTTTCTAGTGAATTCGTGTGTGTCTATTTACTTGTATTAGGTATGTACACTTAAATTTTCTCTCCAAATCAATTTAAAGATTCAGGAAAATACGCAACATTTAGCCATGCGTTCATAGGGTACAGTAATATTTCCCCCAAAGCAAATAATTATAACGCTAAGCAGCATATATGATTGTTATTACAACCAAAGCTCAAAGAATTTTTCTTAATTTTCACTTTAAAGGCTATTATATCATTATAGAATATTTATTCAAAGTCAAAAGTATTGCTGTAAACAGTTCCGAACAAAGAATACTATAACAAGCCGAGCAGAATTTCAGTTGCTTTTTAGTTCTAAGATATGTATTTAATTGAACAAGTCAAGTAAAGAGAAAAAGAATACAGATGCTGATACAGATGTTAACATGTCAAGTGCCATAGCGTATTGGGTTTATTCATTTATGATTCCTATTGATGTATTTAAAATTATGAGAGTTTTGTTTTGAATTGGTGTGAGTTACAGTTGGCCATGACTGAATTGAGTAGGTCACAGGCAGGTGAAGATGAATAGATTAAATAGAAAGATAAAATTATAAAAGAAAATTATTTTTATGATTTTATATTTATTTATTATCAAGTTTTTATTCCTATTTTACCCAAAGGTATATGAGGAATATATTTTACAAATTTATGAATATAATACAATTTACAAAACATAACAAAATTCAATATCAAGCTGACAAACAGTAAACATCAAGATGAATCATTTAGCTTAAGATATATTTTGTTTATGAAAGCCATGAAATATTGACAAGTTTTGTAATTCATCAGAATAATTGTAAGTGGTTTTGAGAAAGTGTAACCCAAGGATTGAAGCAATGATTCTTTCATACCAGAAAAACTGGCAATCAAATAAAATGTGAGGGACATTTTGAAGATGATTTCCACAAATACAATCAGATGTGGATTTGATTTTGAATCGAAATAACTAAGCTGAAAATTTGCCATGTCCAGTTAAGAATTGAGTGAGAACATAGTTAGGATTAACGAATTTATATTTATGTTTGTCAGAAACTGTTGAGAAATATAAATGCTTAGTCAAAGCAACACAGTCACTTTTTAACCAGTATTCATTCCAGTCGTAGATGATAATCTCCTTTAATGTTTGCCTCACATAAGAAATAGGGCATAGAGTGTATGTCTCTGGAAGATTTGAAGTCCCAGCTCTCTTTGCAAGTTCATCTGTACGTTTATTTCCGACAATCCCCACGTGCCCTCTGACCAATGAAATACATAGATGAGAACCACAACGTGACGTAGAATTTCGAGAACATTATTACGAGTACACCATGCCCACCACGTACATACTGCTTCAATGCCTAATTTATAAGAACTATTTTATTCTATCGGTAGTTGCTTTATCGTTACGAGAGCTCTAGTTTGCTTGGTTTCATTTTGCGAATATGTAAGCACAGATTTATTTTTCAGTATTATATGTTCTTATTTATGGTTCTGTTAAACATTAAATTAGGTAAAGTATAATGACAATCGCAATGATATTTACAAAGGTTTCCTTAACATCGTTAGAATAATAAGTTCGAAATTTAAGAATATCATTTGCCAACATCTGAAGTGTTTAATTTGGAGCAGTAATTTTACACTTGTAGAGGAAATATGAGCCAACAAGTATATTATGTTTTGGGATAAACGCTTAGTTAGGTAAGTCCGCCTCGGTAGCGTGGTGGTAGAATGTCTGCCTCACGTTTAAGAGGTCCCTAGTTCGAATCTCGGTCAGGGTGAGTTACCTGGATAAGTTTTTTTTCCGGGGGTTTCCCTTATCCTGGAAGATGAATGTCGGGTAACTCTAAGCGCTATGGACCCTGGGCATTTCACCCATTCCATTCATCGTCCGATATGACTTAAAGTTGAAGGACGCAACATTATAAGAAACCTGAGTTATGTATATAAAATTGACGAGTTAATCCATTATCTTAGCAAATCAGTTAAAAGTTTTTTGTTTGAAATTCTGTTATGTGTTTCTAGTAACTTAACAGGGCCGCCCCTCGTAGTCGTGTCCGCTAGAGGATATGTCTCTAGCGTTCCGCCGTGTAAAGGGTTGCGGGTTCGAGTCCCGCCTTGAGCATGGGTGTTTATCTGTTTATTGTATATATGTAAAAAGTACAAGAAACAAACAGTAATGAAACGCAAACAAAAGACGGTGAAGTAGAGAAAATAAAAATATATATCTATGTATATAAGTATATATTTAGAGAACACCAAAACGGTAAATTGCTATCATTAAAAGCAGTATATGCTGAAGGTTGTCAAACAAGTTCGTGGAATTGAGCGGAAGTAATTACTATTTACAAGTAGCAGTAGCTATTATTTCCGTCCATTTGTATGAGTAGGCATGACATCTTCAGAACTGAAGCACCGACTTTTTCCTTTCAAATGTTAGACGTAATCGGACAGGTTTTCCTGTTTCATCATTGGCCAATCGTCTAAGCTTGCCTGCATATGCCATATGGAAGGAAACATTAAATTGTATGCCTTAATTAAGATTGTTTTATGTGCGTAATTTTTGGTTAATATTTTATTTACTCACGATATATTAAAATGTACTCCTATTATAATCATTCTGTAGCGTAAAACATATTCACGAGAATACGAAATGAAAACATTGGTTTCTTTCCTTTGTAAAATTTGACGAATTTCATATTTTAAAAATATATAACAAGTTAAAAAATTATTTCGGTTCCCATTATTAGTGTTAGGTAGAAGAGGTAATTACAACTTTTACTTTCTCTGCTACTCTATATTTCGTCGGGACTGTTGAGGTCCTCTGAATGATGATGTTTATGTTGTTGATGATGATGATAAGCGTGTGAATAAAACAATTCAAAGAAAAATTTGAAATATAAAACTATAACACCTGTTGGAAAGATAGAGGCAGACTGAAAAATGCAATGCCATAGCCGGGATTTGAACCACGGATCATCTTGTTGCCGTCCAGTCGCTCTAACTCTTGAGTTACTATGGTCAACGTGCCAACATGACATTAAACTCTCCAACTGACTCGTGTTATTCCCGGTAAACCACTTAGGGGTTCTCATAAACACATGAGACAACTACCTTAATGGCCACTTACAACCTGTAAGTACTTTAGGTACAATTAATGGAAATTAATTGCTCTCTAACACTGGCCGTGTGTAGGCTAAAGTATGGAAAGATAGAGGCAGTCTAAAAAGAACACCAGTTATTTCTTTTGATATAAGCTGAAAGCTTACTTTCTATTATAATCGAGATAAATCTTCGCAGGAACAGTTCATTACATATTTCATCACAGGTTCCCCATTATAAAGGGGATGAAGAAAACTGAATAAAAAATGAGATATTTAAAAACCGGATTGCTATATGGAGAAGATTGGTACCCTTTCTTTAGCGAAAAACTGTAGGTAATATAATGACAGTTTTGTAAAATTCAAATTGATAACAGCGTATAGCTCGAATATAGCTGATGCTATATGAATTTATTTCAAATATGTTGTGTGATTTAAAGAAATACTCAATGTTTATATTTTAGTTTCAGTTTTATTTTTAGGTTACCAGTTTAGCGTATCAAGCCAACAACTTAGTTAAATTATTTAGAAATTGTAATATCCAATAGTTCTTTTGGTGCAACAGTTCCGCCATGTCATAGGATTATTGAGTCATTTCCTGATGACGGCTAATGTAGACCAATTAAATTGCAAGACCAATTGAATTATTTAGAAATTGTAATATTAGTTCTTGTGGTGCAAAATTTACATTATGTAAGGGGATTCTTAGGTCATTCCCTGATGACGGTACATGTAAGAGATTGTGTGTCACCAGCACAATCTGAGTAAAGTCCCAGTTCAACTTATACGGTCACATCCTAAGAGTAGGTGGTTAATAAACTATATATGTATTCTGAGACATGAGGGAGAGAGACAGTAGTGAAAAGGGGCGATGTGTATGTGTTGGGGTACAATGTGCCCAAAAGTTTGGATCAACCTTACTGGGTCTACTGTGACTTTGTGGGTTCGTAGAATTAAAAGTCCAGTTTGCAGAAATTCAAAAGTGCTCTTTATTTTCGTAGCAAGACATTTTGTACACCCTTGGCAGCAGAATGACGTAACATAAACCAACACAATCTCTCGTGACTTCTGTATACGTAAATAAACAAAAGAGTTCACCTTCAAATCATAGCTGCACGCACACAATTATCGAGTCCAATTACGACTGTCCTCTGACAACTAACCCCGGCTTCTTTTTATACCTCTACACATTGTTTTAGAAATTAATGGAATGTTCTGTAATAATCAAGAAAGCGAACCGTCCAGTCAGCTATTTGTCTCTTTCTTTCTCTGTTTCGGCAAGCTTTTATCTCTTCGCAGCACTTTCTGTCCCTTTTCCGCGCCATCCGCGCCAGTAGCAACAATGCCTTGTAACAATACGTTGGCTTGACATGCGAGGTGGCACCAATGTAATAACTATGTTAATATTACAATTCTTTCAATACAAGCTCGCTTGAACAAAGTATGCAATTTTTCATTATTTTTGTATTAAATTAATTATCTTTTGTATATTGACTTCTAATTTATGTTAGTGACCTACCTAGGTTCTACGCCCCTAAGTGGCGTAAGCAAAGTAACCTCCTCCATTTAGGTATATGCGCCATACCAGTTATAAAAAGTATACAAATGTCCTTCAGAATGGAGAAGGTTCCACAATCTAACCCTAGATAGTTTAATATATAAATGTTAAGCATCATATAAAAAAGACATGATATAATGGAATTCGTTAGTCATTTTCGATAAAACCGAAAACATTCTTTGGGTTCTCTGTTCAAATTTTAAACTTAATTTCCTCCTATCTCTCAAACAGAGAACAAAATGTTAAATTTCATCAGTCTGAATACTATACCTTTACTGTTAATTCCGGCGTTCCTCAAGGATCAAATTTGGGACCATTATTTTTCATGCTCTTCATAAACGATCTACCAAACTGTGTCACTAACTCCAAATGTCCTTATATGCTGATGATCTCAAATTATATGCAAATTTATAACGTTTATGATATAATAAAGTTACAAGAAGATCTAGGTAGTATTTATAAATGGAGCTTGGAAAATAAACTTCATTTCAATATTAAAAATGTTCCTTTATTATCTTTACTAGAAAAAAAGCACTTCTTAAATTCTAATTATCATTTAGACAATTTTCCACTAGCTACAGTGAATTCCATCAGGGATTTAGGTGTTACCATGACCCACGACTTATCTTTTAGTCAACACATTGCAATTATAACCAATAATTTTCTCAAAAAATTGGTTTTGTATTCAGAATCTCCAGAGAATTAAATGACACTGAAGTTATATTAATTTTATACAAAAGCCTTGTTCGAAGTAACTTGGAATATGCCTCAGTTGTATGGTCACCTATGTTTAAATATTACTAACGGTCTCTTGGAGAAAATTCAGAAAACATTTTTGATATATATATATATATATATATATATATATATATATATATATATATATATATATATATATATGTATACTACAAAACCTACGGCGTATTCACTTATAATCAGTGTATTCCACATATGCAACTGCTAAAGGAATTCAAAATAATGTCTCTCTCTTCGTAGAATACTTGCTGATCAGTTATTCCTTTATAAGCTTGTGAATAGCCTGGTATATAGCGAAGAATTTCTTGGTCGAATCAATTTTAATGCCAGCATTTCAAATTTCAGAAACCGTCAATTGCTCCACTTTAGAACACCAAAAACTCATCGCATAAAAATTCCCCTGTTTTGAGGTTATGTGCCAAGTACAATGAACTTTCTTCTAAAATAGAAATGGATCATAGTTTCTCCTACAAGCAATTTAAGGAGCAAATTATATACAGGAATTAATGACATGTGATTTTCAATTGTGTTATTTATGTTTTATGTTTCATGATAACACAGTTACCAATGTCTTGTCTATATATATAGTTTTAGTCTTAGTTTTTTGTATTCTTATTTGTTACTCTTCATATCACACTTAAATTTGTATATATTTAGTGTTAGTTTTTAATTATATTTTGCATTGTCCTTTGTCTTACTTTTATATTTAGATTTAAGCATGTTTGTACATTATTATATATGTAGCTACTCTAATTGGAGCAGTGCTCTGTTGTAGCACAAATAAATAAACAAATAAGCAAACAAATAAATAAAACATGAAGTATATTGCATATAAAAATTCGGTGTGGGGGGATCTTCCTGATAATCTGTGAGTCCCAACTTTAGAGTATATTGAAGATAAATATCAAATATGACTTTTGGATTATGCTATTCACAGACAAACATGAACACGAGCGGTACGTTAGATGAGGTTTATTTCCTTATTTTTGGATCCAGAGGCTCAAACATGCATTTCATTTAAAATCTGGACATTGAATTGTATGGGCGAATGTAGTAACACCTTTTAGCTGTTACAACTAAGTGCTGGATAAAGTAAAATTAACAGTAGCTATGACATTTTCTGCATTCTTAACATAGTTGTGACACTTGTGTGTTTGTATTACAAATGTTCTTATTTTTTCCATTTGCAGATACCAGAAGAAGACGCAATCTGCAGCTATGGCGTTCTTCTTTGAATCTTTCTTGACGGAGTTGTTGGTGGTTTTCGGTCTGCTGACGGCTGGAGCATATGTTTACTTATCTCAGGCCTGGACGTACTGGAAAAAGCGAGGAGTAGCTCAAATTGAGCCCACATTTCCCTGGGGGAACTTCTACGATGCAATCATTGTGAAGAAGAACATTGGATACGTTTATGAAGATGTTTATCGTAAAGCAAAGGGAGAAAAGTTAGTAGGAACTTACATGTTTGCGAGACCAACAATAGTATTAAGGGATCCTGAACTTATCAAGGCGTGTTTGGTAAAAGATTTCAATTCTTTTCTAGACAGAGGATTTTATGATGATTCCGATAGAGAACCTTTAGTCAACCATTTGTTTTTCCTCTCTGGTCAAAAGTGGAGAAATCTTCGTGTAAAGCTGTCACCGACCTTCACTTCAGGGAAGATGAAGATGATGTTCCCAACATTAAATGAAACAGGAATCGAACTTGGAGAATGTCTTAAAACAGCAGCAAAAAATGGTGAAGTAATAGAGGTGAAAGACATCCTGGCACGTTACAGTACTGACATAATAGCATCTTGCGCGTTTGGAATACAATGTAACTGCCTTAAAACCCCTGAAGCAGAATTCCGGCAATGGGGAAGAAAATTCTTTATGCCCAGGTTCGGAACAATTTTATTTTTCATGTTCTCGACGCTGGCACCTGCTGTTCTAAAGATCCTTAGTTATACCCCAATTCGATTTACTGAACCAGAAGTTTCTAAATACTTCATGAATATGGTGAAACAAACAGTGAGCTATCGAGAAAAGAACAATATAAGCAGAAACGACTTTATGCATATGTTGATCCAGCTGAAGAACAGAGGTTTTGTGGATGTGGACAAGGGGGAGAAAAATGGAGTTCAGGCACTGGGTGGTGACGCAAATTACAGTAAGTAGAAAATCTTAAATTATATATGTCATAAGCCATTTTTTTAATTGTTAATATTAATTTCATAGGTATGATACAAACTGTCAGTTTTTTGTTTATTCATCTTGAAATTACGAGCGCTGTTCAAAAAAGAATGATCACAATATGCTTTGGACAACGTAACTTCACTCATCCTCATAATTTTGATGGTCCTTCTCAAAATAGTCTCTCCTGAATGCGATCCACTTGTCCCAGGATTTCTGGCAGTTTTCAAAGACATGCTGGAAATCATTTATTGATAGGTGCTTCAAAATCGCCACCGCAGCCTTCACCCCTGCTTCTGATGACGGATAATGACTTCCACGAAGGCGTTTCTTCAAGTTAGGGAATAGAAAACAGTCACATGGGCTAAATTCGACTATAGGGAGGGGGAAGGATGCACTTCACGTTGATTTTTGCAAGATATTAAGCATCAGCATTGGCAATATGCAGCCGCACATTATCGTGGTGCAGCATCCAGCCTGCTTCACGGAAATGTGGTTTTTAGCGCCTGATATGGACCTGCAATGTTTTCAGAACATCCCTGTAATATTCTCCAGTTACTGATCTGTGTGCAGGTACAACATGCTGATAAACCATTCTGTGAATATCAAAGAATGAGATGACCGCCTCGGTAGCGTAGATGGTATCATGTGTGCCTCACGTTCAAGAGACCCCGAGTTCGAATCTCGGTCCGGGTGAGTTACCTGGATAAGGTTTTCTCCGGGGTATTCCCTTATCCTGAAAGGCGAATGTCGGGTAACAAAAAAAGAAAAGGAATGAGACATGACCATAACTTTCCCAGCAGAAGCAACCAGTTTTCCTTTTTGGGATTGGTGATGAAGGATATTTCCACACTGGGCTTTGCTGTTTGCCCTCAGGATGAAAATGATGTAGCTAAGTTTTATCAGCAGTGATTAAATTTGAAAGAAACTCCGGATCTTCCTCTAACATCAACTTTAACTGCATGCAGACTTGCATGCGAATGTCCTTTTGTTCGGAAATCAACAGTCTTGGAACCCATCGTGCACAAACACGTCTCATGTGTAATGTATCTGTCACCAACGTGTGGATGGCACCCAATGAAATGTTCAGTATTTCAGAAAGTGATCTTAAGGAAATTCGTCGATTCTCTCTCACAATGGCTGCAGCAGTGTTGATGTTTTCTTCCTTAGAAGCAGTAACGGTAGCACCGGGTCCACTTTGCTTTGAAATTCATTGTCCTCACTCTTTAAACATTTTAAATCGCCTTCGAGCAGGGATGTAGGGAAGAACAGACTCTCCATAGGTCTCCTGTAAATGTATAGGCCTCAACTGAAGATTGGTTGAGATGAAAGCAGAATTTCGAGCCGCATATTGTTCCTCGCGTGTTACCTCCATTGCAACAGTAGGTGATACTGAACATGCCGGGTTCTCACAGGCGGGAACAACGAATACCAAAACTGAAACGACTACGGCGTGTTTGTTTCACATTAAGCTAACAGCATGTAATATGATTGAATTTTAGTGCGAAAAATAATAACCTTAAAAGAATTATGATGATTCTTTATTGAACAGCCCTCGTATTAATAAATTCGGAAGGTGAGCTTCAGTTAGGTATTAATGGGTCCTCAGGGGGGTTAAATTACAACTAACTGCCTTGTTAAAATATGCTAACCGTGAACATTGCATACTGTTCTCCTAAACTCATACTCCCATATTGCACTTTCTACATAATTAAAATGATGGTACCAAGTAGATGAAACGACTGTCTTCCTGCAGCATTTTCTTATTGAGGAAAATATAATTCGGATATTCTTGGTTTTAATCTACAAATATCGCGTTTGAAAAAGGGCAACAATGTAGTTGGAACTCGGGAAATATCCCCTCACATAGATTTTCAGAAATCATTCAGTTATTATCTGACAGTTATTACAGAGGGAGAAACAGATATGATTATGTTAACTTCAATTATAAGAAATTTTCCACATTTAACTTTATCGTTACAGCTCATCTTCACACTTGCTGGTTACTAAACCGAATAGGAAAGAAACTGTCTCACAAAGTACAGAAAGTGAAATAAACTCTGAAATGTTAACAATTCCAGAATGTAAAAAGAACTTGATAATTAAGATAAATTACGAATATTTTAAAAATTTATAAAAATTGAAGGACTAGGAAAGGCCTAGAAAGACTGGGAAACAAGGATTGAATGCATTAATATCGTCACGGCAACAGGCATAAAAGTTTTGGCACAAATAAGAAAACAGTCTGCGGATAAAGTTGCATGGTAATAATGAGCCTTGCTAAGCAGTTAATGATAGCGCGGCTATTGTAAACAAGCGCCGGCAAGCAAGATAACTGAGGTAAAGGACCCGCCGGCATAGATTAAGTTACGCTTCTAGAATGTGACAGAATATTTGGTTTCTTTATTCTTCCGCAAATTTCTGGACTGATAGAAATTGTTCGGGTTCTGCCTTATTGTAGAACAATCTAGAGTTACGAATTAGGTATTTAAGGACGTGATGCAAAGTTAGTTGTAAAACAGTTGAAAACATAGTGAGTAAGCAGAGAGAAGAGCTGAGAGTGTTGTTGTTGTAAAGACAGTTGTGAAACACTGTTGTGAACGAGAGACAGTTGGAAGTGTTATTGTAACGAGAGCTAATGATGTAATCAGCTGTCACTGTTTGTTATCGTCATCGACCTTGGTAGACTGATGGTGTATGTAACGTAATGCTGCTGTAATCTATAAGAGTATCTCTACGAAAATAAAGGAGATTTTTAAATTCTTCAACTCGGTCTTTTAATTCTACGAACCCACCGAGTCACAATAGTAAAGGGCAAACTGCCCGCCTCGGTAGCGTGGTGGTAGCATGTCTGCCTCACGTTCAAGAGGTCCTGAGTTCATATCTCGGTCAGGGTGAGTTACCTGGATAAGGTTCTTTTCCGGGGTTTTCCCTTATCCTGAAAGACAAATGTCGAGTAACGCTAAGCTCTATGGACCCTGGGCTCATTTGAGCATCATTTCACCCATTACATTCATCGTCCGATATGACTTAACGTTGGAGTACGTAAATTAAAAAAAGGGGGCAAACTGTGGATTGAAGAAACTGAAGATCGAAGTCAATGAACAACAAAGCAGCAGAGTGTATGGATGTTGACAAAGCAGTGACAAGCTGACTTCGATATCCGGTGTGGATAGAGCAAATGCAGTGTACATTGAAGAAGGGAGGTGATGAAAACTGCGAGTGAAAGAAAAGAGAGGGAAACTCAGAAATGACAGCCGTGAAAAAAAGGAAATAAGGAATGACCAACATAGGATTACGGCCAGTGCGCAGTGAAACAAGTCTGGGAAGTCAGGTTATCAGAAAAAGGCAGAGTGAAACAAGAGTGGGTACACAAGGGACTGGAAAAAGGAAAGAATTAGACGGGGAACTGAGGAATAGGAACATATCGGCAAGGCAAAAACCTAGCTATCATGGGTAAATTGCAGAAAGAAATGGGGTCGTAAATGATAGAGGAAAAGATTTGAACAAATGTGATAAAACAATATATAACCAGGGGAGGATAAAAGGGGCAAGTGAAGTTTAATAACTGTAATAGAAAAGAGAACGCAAGTAAAAGAGGAGAGGTGTATATGAGAACATAAAAAAGTAAGATTCCCTCAACACAGGTATCTCAGGTCAAATGCTTCGGCTCCCTCGATCTGAGAGGACCCGAGCGATTCTTAACACCAGCATTGGCGAGCGAGGGAGACAAAAGTGATGTTAAAAAGAATATAGGCTGAGTGAAGTAATAGTTATCGAAGTTGTAATAAGACGTGGTCAAGAAAATCTAAAAAGTTTGCAAATAGCGTAAAATTAATACGGTTGAACAAATTGCAGAAAGGAAGAGATATTAGAGTTTGGCTGTAAAGTACAAAAGTATAAAATAATAAAGATGGATTGAGAAAGAATATAATGAAGTTCAATAATTTGTAATAGGGAAAAAGGGAGATATGCAATTGAGAAATATTGAATAGTAAAGTAAAGTAAATCGTGAGCCAGTGAAGGAATAGTAATTATAAGTTTAAACAAATGATAATACGAGGGTGGGTCAAAAAGTAATGCCTCATATTTTCCCCCTTAAATAAGTAAGTTATGTGAAAACTGAATTTGGCGTAATTCCTCAAACCTTCTTCTCCAATCCTCCGCAGTAGTAACTTCCTAAGTCAACAGGTGGCAGCACTTCATCCTCTTGCAAAATAGCTGACATCGACATTCGTATTAGACAGCGTTCTGTGATTGAATTTTTGACTGCGGAAGGTGAAACGCCAATTGGCAATCACGAAAGGTTAAAAATGTGTATGGTGATGCAATGGTGGATGTCAGCACTGTTAGACGATGCGTTCGTCGCTGTAACGAAGCTGAAGGGCAAACACTATTGGGAGATGAAAAGCGAAGCGGCAGGCAGGTGACTGCAGTGACTCCATGCATCATTCAGCGAGTCGATATCATTCGTGGTGATCGCTGGGTAACAACGGATGAATTGAGTCACATTAGCTCCCTTAGTAAAGGCAGTGTGATGACGATTATTCAACAACTGGGTTACTCAAAGGTTTGTCCACGTTGGGTACCAAGAATTTTAACCGCCCAAAACAAAGAAACCAGGAAAACAATAGCCTCCGAAGGCTTGCAGCGCTTCAATTTAGAGGTAGAGGTGTTTCTGTAAAAAATTGTTACTGGAGACGAAACGCGGGTTCATTTTCTTGAACCTGAATCAAAGAGACAGTCAATGGAATGGCACCACACAACTTCACTGAAGGAAAAAAAAAAAATTCAAAACTCAGCGGTCGGCAGGGAAAGTTATGGCGACAGTGTTTTGGGATGCAGAGGGTGTGCTTATGACTTATTTTTTGGAGTAGGGATGCACAATATATTCTGTCTAATACGTCGGAATTCTCAAGAATCTGAAAGCACGTCTTCGCCGAGTTCGCCCAGCAACACGGTGGCGGATGTTCTTCTTTTGCATGGCAATGCAAGACCACATACCAGCCGTTACACCACTGCAGAAATTGAGAAATTGGGATGGCAAGTATTACCTCACCTCCCATACAGCCCTGACCTGGCACCATCAAACTTCCATCTGTTCGGGCAACTAAACGAACCTCGTCGTGGAGTTCATTTTGAAGATGAGGAGGTTGTGAAAACGTCTGTGCGTCAATGGCTTAGGAAGCAAGACAGTGTGTTTTACCTCACTGGAATACATGCTCTAGTTAAAAGGTGGACCAAAACTGTGGAAAAGGACGGAGATTATACTGAATAGTGATAAATTAATCGTCAATGTTGTAGTTTTCAAGCTATGTAAATTGGATTCAATTTTCTTTGCAGTTAAAAGGGAAAAAATAGGAGGCATTACTTTTTGACCCACCCTAGTGATTAAGACGGGCAGACAAATTTTCGGCAAATAGCAAACGCTAATGCAGGATAGACAAGTGAAACGAAATCAATTCCTATTAGAAGGGACAAATACGTATTAAGTATGTAAATTTTTTGCAGGGCTGCCCTATTTGCCAAAGGATCAGTCCAAGCTCAATTATAGCCTAAGATGTTTTTGTTTTAATAGATAAATAATATAATATAAAATCACTTTTTTCAGAGCTGTCCATGGATGATCTCGCAGCCCAGGCGTTCGTCTTTTTCATTGCTGGATTTGAGACATCTTCAACAACAATGACATTCACCCTATACGAATTGGCTCTGCATCCGCAAATTCAAGTGCGAGTGCAGGAAGAGATTGATTCTGTTTTGGAAAAGCACAACGGAGAGCTAACTTACGAAGCAGTGAACGAAATGGAATATCTGGATAAGGTGGTATCAGGTACGTATCGACGCAGTTCATAGTTGCAGAAGCTGCACTGACGTTCAGTCTCAGGTATTAGCATCAATTTAATTCTTGCCGTGCTCAGTGGGGCTGCTCTGATTCAGAAGATTCCCCAGCTCGATCCAGGCATAGGCTTCTTAAGCCCTGGTATTCCTCCCGTGTTCCGTTGATTGGACTTCTGTAGAAGATGGGCATAGCACAAAATATCTTTGCGTCCGTAAACGTACGTTGAACATAATCCAACCTCTATTTCTGGTGCTGCTGTGCGCTTCGGGTAATTGTGAGTACCTATAATAGCCCGCATTCGGGAGGCCCAGGTTCGACCCCCGTGGCCGAGCTACTTGAACTATGATTTTTGGGGGGTTTTCATTGTCATTAGAGTGTTTTCTCTGGGACACAGTGGAAGATAGAGTGTATTAAGAACCGCCAATGGCAGTAGAGGATATGCAACATTGTATTACTGCGGCGTGTGCAGCAATATCTGTAGAAACACTGCAACCCGTGCAACACTCTCTTGTTACCAGATTCCAAAAATGTATTGATACAAATCGAGGACACTTCGAACGTTTGTTGAAGTGACACGGTTTCACTGGACAAGACGCTATTGATGATTTATGGGTGGCCACCAGTAAATGTGTTTAGAAAAGCAGCACCAAGTGTGCTATCAGTAATTGTAGTTCTATTTGTCATTTTACTAGTATAAACATACATGTTCCATTTAAAAACGCAACTTGGTGTTGGAAGTGTTACTTGTTTACCTTTATGGATTGTGCATACTTTCTCATTGCGTGAACCCCTGACATAAGTACATTCCTGGCCAGTTGGAATTTTCATATTTTGTTTCATTTCGGAGATATTTGACGTGGCAGAGTTAGGTGGACACCCTGTATATTTATATATTTAATATGTAGAATTAAGAGGCATTTACCCGCCTTTCCCTTGAATGAACTACTGTGTATTAAAGTGACAGTAAAATATTTAATTGAAAACTTGGAGCCCCAAAGCCGCTATACTCGTAACTGCTAGAACGTTTAAGTGATCAACGTGTAATACCCATTTAACATTTTGATGTGTATTTTCTGAGGTTGGAATCACTACAACAACCGATTTTTGGGTGACTGACTGACACTTCATACTGCTTTTATTCTGTTTCAGAGAGTCTACGAAAATATCCTCCTGTTCCAATTCTGAACCGCGAGGTGACGATTCCATATACTGTACCTGATTCTGATATCCACCTGGAGAAAGGAACGTCGGTCATAATTCCAATATTGGCTTTACAGCACGATCCAGAATATTTTCCAGATCCGGAGAGATTTGATCCTGAACGATTCAGCGAAAACGAAAAATCTAAAAGACATCATTATACATATCTGCCCTTTGGTGAAGGTCCTAGGATATGCATAGGTGAGTCAATATGAACAGAAAGGTATTTTAATGATACGCAATCTCCAGCACTTGGTTTAACCATAGATACGTACAATTTCTCCCATAAAACCTTATTACCTGAATCAATTTTCACTGCAACAGCAGCCCAAAACCTAATCATCAGACCTGTCTCTTTAGTGTGGGGTTAGCATGTTAGCTTCACTTTTAAGAGGTCTCAATTTGGAATTGTGTTTAGAATAAGTTATTCGATTATGCTTTCTCTCGGACTTTCCCTTATCTTCATAAGATGAAGTGGGATAACGTTCAGCTGTAAGAACCGTGGGTTCATTTCAAGATATGATGCGACCTACCACATTCAGTCGTGATAAACTAAAGAAATATGCTTAGTATGGAGAAACGCAGATCATCGGATATAAAAAACATGCTATGCCTGTTTGGTGGAAACATCTGTATTACCTGTAATAATTTTAAACTTTCTGCTTACATAGTTGATGTCTCCGAAATTTCACTCGCCTTATTTAAAGATTGTGAATGGCCCGATCCTTAATAAATAATGAGCTGCGTATTTATTAGGGTACCAACATTCAGACCACAAGGCTAGTCTATGAATACAGGCTTGTGAGTCCGCTTCATTATACTTTTATATGCACTTCTCAGTTATTATTTTGAAGTGGGATTTGCATCCACTGAGAGCCAAAATTTGGGTTAGAAAGATGAGCTGGAGGGTAGTGAAAGCTCTTTAAGGTCTTGATGTTCTGGAAGTTCTCGAATACATGCTAAATATAAATTGATTAATACTCTTTTCTTTTTTTTCAACCTTGATTTCATTCATGATATAATCCAATACTCTCATAAGTAAAGTCTTTTTTATGAAAAATAATTGTTTGAAATATGTTCTGACAAGTAATTAACCAATTTTAAAAGTTTGGACCATTAGATTCTATGGTCTTTGAGCCCACTTCAGTGAGGTTTATCATCCCAAGATGGAATCAGTCTCTGTTTCTTGATGCCAAAAATTCTGTGACACCCACTTGCACTGCTTCAAAGCTGTCAATAATTATTCCACGCAGAAAATGGGCTATGTATAAAAAATATGATAATTAATGGTGCGAGATCAGGGTTGTATGCTGGGTGTGGTAGCAGTTCGATTGCTCACAGTTCCTGAATTTTTTTCCATAATTTTACGTTCAGTAGGGGGTGTTGTATAATCCTGTTGCCATTGAACTCTATTTCGGTTAACTACTGCTGGGTATCTCCGTCTCAAAATTACACGAACTCATTCATTTGTCGAGAATAAAGATCCGCATCAATAGTCCGCCCGTTTGGCACAAACTCCCAGTGAATCACACCTGGAAAATTCCACCAAACACACATTACTTTGCGACCGAAGTAACGAGGACTTTGGCAGCTTGGTGTGGATCAAGCCACTGTTTCGAGGCATCAGTTTCGATAGTATACCCAACTCTCTTAACAAATCCATCATCCATGGGATCATGGATACGATGACGTCAGATATCTCTACGTTCAACCTGTGGAGGTGTCAGTTCATGAGGTGCAGATCCACAGCTTCTCTATGATATTCCAAGTGGCTATGTGCAGTATATTTTGATGCACCAAGTTCTTTCGAAAGCCTACGGGTACTTTTTTGCGGATTTTCTCGCAAAACTTGCCGAGCATCCTAATATTTCAAACTTTAGGTCTTCCAGAACGTGGTAAATCTTTAGTGTTTTCGTCTCCATCGTTGAAACGTTGGAACCATCGCTGTGCCACACGCTCACTAACGACACCTTCCCCTTCCACTTCACACATTCTTCGATCTGCGGCAGCAGCCTTATAATCTTTTTTCCTGTGGTGATTTAGGACTCTGAGGTCAAACTTTATCATCTAAATTTTGTGATTGTTTATTAACAACTGAAGACAGAAATGTACCCAAAACTAGCCATGGCATCCTGTAAATAGCATTATCAAACCAAAGAAACTCAATGAATTTTTCCGAGGCTGCTCCCCTGCCATGCTAGGGGTCCCAGGTTCGATGCCCAGCGGTTGGGGTGGGGACCTTTCTCCGACCAAGATAATTCCTCATCTTCCCCAGAGTTTGGAAGTATAAATGAGAGTGGGAAAGTGTCCGTGATCTAATGATTAAAAGACTCAACGAATACGAGTTAACATCTTCATATGTTCCAAAGGAGAACAGCCGCCGATATGACCATTGCAGCTAAAGGCGGGGTATAAATGGTAAAAAAATGAGAACACCAAAATAAAAGAAACTGACATTACTTATGAGAAACCCAATAATTAGGTTTTGACAGTTAGAATTAGCCGCGGCCATATACCGTTGAATTAATTTCTATAGTTTATTTACAGTTTCTTGTCATTATGAAGTCCCCACGTAGTCCTTAAAAACTCTGTTGCTTCCTTGCAATGTGCTTCTTAGTTTAGCCAATGCTGATGTATATAGTATGCTGCTGCAACAGAAGTATAAGGGGGAAATGCATACTGGTGAATCATTCCATTAATTTTGTGGTATGTGAAATTCAAGTCCTGCGCCGTGGCGTAGCGGGCTAAGGCAGCATGCCTTGGTCCCTGGCTACTGAAAGCGGCCCGGGTTCGATCCCACCCATGTGTTGGGGAATTTGGGTCCCGGGTATAGGACCGGTGCCCACTCAGCATCGTGAAGAAAGTGAGGAGCCTACGCTGTGTAAACGGCCCTGGTCACGGAAACCAACATTCCAGGGGGGAATGCCGAGATGCTGACCACATCTCCACCCCGTAACGGTTGGATGATCGTCCACCTCTGCCGTGCGTAAGTGAGCGTGAGGCCGGCAGTCGGGTTGGTAGGCATTAGCCCTCTAAGGGCGGTCGCGCCATAGGTTATCATTATTATCATTATCATAATCATCATCATTATTATGTGAAATTCAAGCAGTGCCTACAAAATAGAGTATTACTAGCGATCCACCGACACCAGTGTGCCGCCACTTATGTACATTACAAATACGAATTAATACATTATAAATAAAATCCCGCTCTCCTCAATTATTTATACTATGGACAGAAACTCTTCTTCTTTTTTGGTAATTTACGTCCTCCAACATTTAGTCATAACGGACTATGAATGAAATGGGCGAAATGATGCTCCAATAAGTCCGGGGTCCATGGAGCTTAGAGTTACCCAACAGTTGTCTTTCAGGTTAAGAGAAAACCTTGGAAAAACCTTAACCAGGTAACTCACCCTGACCGTAATTCGAACTCGGGACCTCTTGAACGTGAGGCAGATGGAGACCTCGTAAAATACGAGGTGCGTTCAAGATATAACATCTATTTTTATCCAGGACTGGGACCAGATAGAAACTTCTGTCTTTTTTTTAAATAGATGTGGACTCTTTCTGAATACGTGACAGATGGCAGCACTGTACAGTACATAGAATTCTAGTGGCAGCGATGAGAGGACTGTTTTTGATACTTAAAATGACGACGTTTTCATTTCAAGAACAGCGTGTAATTGATGTTCCATTCATGCCGTCATCACGCGTCAACTTCACCTGAAAATTTGCCACTCGCACAGCCTTGAGATCATCCGTCAGCATTCGTGGCACCCACCTGGAACACACTTTTCGTATTTTCAGATCTTCATGCAGGATTGTGTGCACAGATCCCATGGAAATGCCAATTTTCGAGGTGATATCTGCAATGCTCAATCGGCGATCCTCCAAAACAATGTTCTCCACTAGCTGGACCATGTCGTCAGACCGGCTGGTGCGTGGCCGTGACTGTCTTGGTTTGTTTCACGTGATGTTCTGCCTTCATTGAACTGTCGCACCCAAGAACGTACATTAGACACATCCATGGTTCCATCACTACATGCCTCACTCAACTGGCGATGATTTCAATAGGTATCACACGACGAAAATGGAGAAAATGAATGATTAAACTCTGTTCTGGCAATGAAAACGTCGCCATTTAAAGTATCAAAAACATTCTTAGCTCTCGTCACTGCCACAAGAGTTCTATGCACAGTACAGTGCTGCCATCTCTAGCATGCGTTCACAAAGAGTCCACGTGTATTTTAAAAAAGTTCCAGAAGTCCCTCTCTGGTCCCAGTCCTGAAAAAAGGAAGTGTTATAACTTGAACACACCTTATAAATGTGTTGATCATTACTTAGAAATAACAAACTTATCTTCACTGTTTATGTGCACCCATGACTTAATGAAAGGATACACACAAATTGCGTTGTATATTTCTGTAGACAAATGTACCCAGTTACATTACTTGCACGTTTTTCATGTTTCAGGGATGAGATTTGGACTGCTGCAGAGTAAAGTTGGGCTGATATCCATCTTGTCCCGTTACAATATACATATATCTGAGAAGACACCAATACCTCTCGCCATAGACCCTAAACAGTTCGTCATGAGTCCTATTGGTGGTATGTGGTTGAAGATAACAGAGAGAAATAACAATAAATGAACAATCAGACGATGTTGAGAAGTGTTATACTCACAGAAGTGCATCTAGTGTGTACATCATAATCTTTGAACTGTAGACACCTAAACATAAGTTTCCACTGTCGCTGAGATTGTCGACTATCAATAAGTGTAACATCCTTCTTAATATTTTACTAGTATTGCTATCACCATATCCAAAGAGTTACTCAGGTGAAGCAAGACTGTGGATGTTACCGTATTTTGTTACTATTTTGCAATGTTGTGAGATAAGAGATGCTAGCTGTCCAGTTTAATCGCAATCGAGCAACTTTTATGAATAGTTTTTTCACACTTAAACATTCCTAACACATGTTTTGTATCTTATGTTTGCTATGCGAACAAAAGCTAACTTTATAAGTATATTTTGTGTTTGTATTCAGGATGTTTTACAAAATATATGTACGTTCCTGTAAAGGTGGCAGGATTAACTGTGCAAATAAAATAGCGACACTTTTTTATACCAAAGAAGCCTTGTTCATTGATTGCTGCTTTTACACACAAATGTAATTAGCAGTCACTCTCTTATACTCAAAGTAGAGAATCTAGTGACCATTAACTTTATGCAATGGAGAAAAACGAATTTTAATATTACTACTATGGATGAAATGAAATGTGTAGTGTTGAACGCCCGCTTTTACTACATACGGCACCGCAGGCGGTGGCACTGATGATACATGCGGCGAAGATGGAGTACCGGTGGAATGAGTTGGCGGGGGAAACCGGAGGTCCCGGAGAAAGCCCGCCCCAGGGCCGTGTTGTCCACCACAAATCTCACTTTGCGGTGGCCTGGGATCGAACCCGGGCCGCCTTGGTGAGAGCCAAGAGGTCTAACCACTGAGCCACGGCGCGGCCTACTACTATGGATGGTATCCATGTTCAGTCTAATACCGAAAAAGCTGTTATCGATTTTCAGCTGTTCCTAACTTCGCCGGTTATCTCTAGAGCTCGGATTTTTGCATATTTGCATGTTTTATTTCTTGATAGTTAAACATAGGCATGCAAGTAATACGAGTGCTGTTCAATAAAGAATTATCACAATTTTTTTGACAACGTACCTTTACTCATCGTCATAATTTTGATGGTGCTTCCCAAAACAGTCTCCCCTGAATGCGATGCACTTGTCCTAGCGTTTCTGCCAGTCTTCAAAGACATGCTGAAAACCATTTTTGAGTGATCCTTCAAAATCGCCTCCGCAGCCTTCACCACTGCCTCTGATAATGGATAATGCCTCCTTCCACGAACGTGTTTCTTCAAGTTAGGGAATAGAAAAAAGTCACATGGGGCTAAATCCGGACTATAGTAAGGGTGAGGGATGTACTTCACGTTGATTTTTGCAAGATATTCAGCAACAACATTGGCAATTAGCGGTCACGCATTATCGGGTGCAGCATCCAGCCTGCTTCATAGAAATGTGGCACCCAATGAAATGTTCAGTATTTCAGAAAGTGATCTTAAGGTAATTCGTTGATCCTCTCTCACGATTGCAGCAGCAGTGTTGATGTTTTCTTCCGTAAGAGCAGTAACTGGAGCACCGGTTCCACCTTCCTTTGAAATTGATTGTATCCCCTCTTTAAACAGTTTAAGCCACCTTCGAACAGTGCTGAAGGAAAGAACAGACTCTCCATAGGCCTCCTGTAACATTGTATAGGCCTCAACTGAAGATTTATTGAGACGAAAGCAGAATTTAAAAGCCGCATATTGTTCCTCGCTTGTTACCTCCATTGCAGCGGTAGGCGATACTGCACATGTCTGAACTTGCCTCGTTCTCACAGGTGGGAACGAGGAGTACCAACAATGAAACTACTACTGCGTGTTTGTTTCACATTAGGCTAACAGAATGTAATAACATTGAATTTTAGTGCGAGAAATTATTGTGACTTTGTGGGTTCGTGAAATGAAAAGTCCAATTTCACCACTCAAAAATGTTCTTTATTTCCACCGACTTACAGTTAAACACTTGCCAATTACACAAAATTACGTAATGCTCACAATTACGATTCACCAGTTCGTCCGTTATCGTTCCGATGCACGTACACGGCGCTACTTCACTAGCACGTCAAACACTAACTGACTAACTGTCTCTCTGAAACCCTTTTTATAAGAATGTCAGTGTTTTTCTAGAAGTCTCTAATCACCGAACGTTCCAGACCACCGGAGAAGGGGAGAGAAACATCGAAGGACCGGCGACACTACCGCAAATCACCCCTCAGTTAGTGACAGGAGACAGATGAGTGGGCGTGGCGAGGCCTCCGGCCCCTTCTCAGCTGTTGCTTGTGGTGCTTCCCGATAACTGGGTGACACTGCTCCCTCCTCAAAGCTGGTCGTCCCGAACAGCACCATCATAGCGGGCTAGACGATCCAGGTGTACCACCAACATCTTCCCTCGGGGAACCTTCTGGATGCGGTAGACCACGTCGTTAATCCTCTTCACCACCCGGTACGGTCCTTGCCATGGCTGCTGGAGCTTCGGGCACCGTCCCTTGGTCCGGGTAGGACGGTACAACCAGACTAGGTCACCTTGCTGGAACCCTTGGCTGTTGGCTTGCCTGTCATACCTGGTCTTCATGCGGTCGCTCGCCTTCTGGATGTTCTGGCGAGCCATCTCGTGCATGTCGTGGAGATGGTCCACCAAGTTCTCCACATACTCGGTCGCTGGCTGTTTCACTTCCGGAGGGCTTCCAAAAGCCAGGTCACAAGGGAGGCGTAACTCTCGGCCGAACATTAAGCTGGCTGGCGTCATCCCAGTTGTGTCGTGTGTAGACGAGCGATAGGCCAGCAAGAACAGTGGCACCTTGACGTCCCAGTCTCGCTGATGGCTGGCCACGACTTTCCTCAGGTGTTCCTCTAAGGTCTTGATGTACCTTTCGACCATGCCATCCGATTGGGGATGTAGAGGCGTAGTGCGAGTCTTGTTCACCCCAAGCCTTTGTAGTGCCTCCTTCATTAGGTTGGACTCAAAGTTGGTACCCTGGTCACTGTGTAGCTCTAACGGCACCCCAAATCGACAGAATACTTGCTCCACGAGGCAGTCTGTGACTGTCTTTGCCTCTTGGTTTGGGATGGCATACACCTCCGGCCACTTGGTGAAGTAGTCCACGACCACCATTAGGTACTTGTTGCCTCGGTCGGAAACTGGGAACGGTCCAGCAATATCAACGGCGATCCGTTCGAATGGCGCTCCGACGTTGTACTGCTGCATGCGACCCCGGCTCCTAGTCTGAGGGCCACGACACGCCGCGCACACGTGACACTGACGGCACCATCTCTCAGCATCTGCTCGGAGTCTCAGCCAGTAGTAGCGCTGCCGTAGTTTGTCAATCGTTCGGTTCGCTCCCAGGTGTCCTCCCGAAGTACCGGCGTGTACTTCCTCCAGGACTTCCGGGACCTTACTCCGGGGAAGTACCAACTGCTCTCTCTGCGTCTTCCCATCGGGTGATTCCCATACCCGGAACAGCACGCCCTCTCTGATCTTCAACGAGTCCCATTGGGCCCAGTACGACTTGTAGGTGGCGCTCCTTGGTGCGATATCCTCCCAGGTTGGTCTTGTCCCTGCCTCCACTTCCCTCAAGAGTGGCCCCAAGTCTGCGTCCGCCAGCTGCTCCCTCCTCAGGCCTGCGCTATCCCAACCGTCCGCAGGCACTGCCACAACTACTCGGACTGCAGCGGCACGCTCCTTCTCTTCCACTCTTGTGCACTGGCCGCACTCTTCTGGACAGGGTCTTCGGGACATGGCGTCTGCGTTACCGTGGCTCTTCCCTCTACGATGTTCCGAGGTGAAGTCGTACTCCTGCAGCCTCTGGACCCAACGTGCTGTCTGGCCTTCCAGGTTCTTAAAGCTCAATAGCCAGGTTAGGGCGGAATGGTCAGTCCTCAGGTGGAATGGCTGACCGTACAGGTACTTGTGGAAGTGCTCCAAGGTCTTTACTACCGCCAATAATTCTCGTCGGGTGACGCAGTAGTTCTTCTCTGCCTTGGATAGCGTCTTGCTGTAGTAGGCTATCACCCGCTCATGGCCGTCCTGGATCTGCGATAGGACACCTCCAATGCAATGGTCGCTAGCGTCGGTGTCCACAATGAAGGCGCCACCCGGTTGTGGGAAACCCAAAATTGGAGCACTGCACAGGGTCTCCTTCAGGTGCTGGAAAGCGTTTTCGGCGTCCTCCGTCCACACAAATGGCCGGTGTTCCTCTGTCAGGCGGGTGAGTGGTTTTGCGATGTTGGAGAACCCCTTTATGAAGCGGCGGTAATAACTGCACAGCCCCAGGAAACTGCGCAACTCTTTCCTATCCTTTGGGCGAGGCCAATCTCTCACAGCCTGTGTCTTCTCCGGGTCTGTGGCCACTCCGGTTGCTGAGACTATGTGGCCTAAGTAGTTCACTTTCTTGCGGAAGAGCTGGCACTTCTTCGCGTTCAGCTTCAAGTTGGTCGCCTGCAGTCTCTGTAGCACCATACTCAGATTCTCGAGGTGATCTTCAAAAGTCTTCCCGACGATGATGATGTCGTCCAGGTATAGCAGGCAGGCATCGTAAGTCAGTCCTCTCATCACTGACTCCATGAGGCGTTGGAAGGTAGCTGGTGCGTTGCAGAGGCCAAAGGGCATAACCGTGAACTGCCAAAGACCTTGGCCCGTCGAGAATGCGGTCTTCTCCTTGTCTCTCGGGTCTAGAGCTACCTGCCAGTAGCCCGACTTCAGGTCCAGGGTCGAGAACCACTGTGCACCAGCTAGCGTGTCCAGGGTGTCGTCAATCCGGGGTAAGGGAAAGCAGTCCTTCCGGGTGACAGCGTTCAGCTTTCTGTAGTCTACGCAGAAGCGCAGCTCGCCGTTCTTCTTCGTCACCAAGACTACAGGGGAACACCAAGGGCTGTCGGACTCTTCAATCACTCCCCTGGATCTCATGTCCTCCAGCATGTCTCGTACCGCCCCTTGCTTCGCCAGCGGAACGCGTCTATGTGGTTGCCGAATAGGCCGGGCGTCTCCGGTGTCGATGCGGTGAAGCACTTTGTCCGTGCGGCCGTAGTCACTATCGCCTTGGCTGAAGACGCGCTCGTATCGCCCCAGTAGTTGTCGAACCTGCTCCAGCTGTTCTGCGGTCAGGTGGTCGGCCGCCCTCTCCAGTAAGCCTTCTAGCCGGGGCCCCAGGTGTTGCTTCGGCGCCGGCTCCTGTGTCTTGTCGATTGCTGTTACGCTCACTACGGGCTCGCACGTTCCCAACTCCGTCCCGGCCTGGACGTCGTGATCGGTGTCCGTTGGATTTAGCAGTCTCACTGGCACCTCCTCTCGGCACGGCAGCAATGCCCTGGCTACACACAGTCCGTGTACAGGCGTCTTCTGGTCCAGCATCATGTTCCTGGTTCTCTGGCCCTCAAGTCGCGCCGTCACCACCACCTCGCTCCTCGCGGGAACAACCACGTCTTCGTCCAAGACGACCCTGCACATTCCAAGGCGCTCTTCGGGTTGACGGAGTATAACCTCTTCTCCGTTAAGCCGCAGGACCTTCTTGCCGACGTCGACCGTCGCCTCATGGCTCCTGAGGGCATCCAGTCCCAGGATCACCTCCTCAGCCACCTTCGCGACGAACACCCACAGACGAACGGCACTCCGTCCCAAGTTCAGCTCCAGCAGGGCCTCCTTCTCCACAGGCAAGGTGTCACCCGATGCCGTGACAAGCTGGTATGGCCGGCTTGGCTTCCTTGTCGGCAAACCCTTCGCCACGTCAGGTCTGATGATGGTCACGGCCGCCCCGGTGTCCACCAGCACGCGGCACGGCTTTCCTCTTATCCAACCGTCCGCGATGAGGCTGTCATCCATACGCCGGCTGACGGCGCGCAGTGTCACTCGAGGGGATGGTGGTGATGGCGCCGACGTGCCCCTCTCCACGACGGCCCTTACTCGTTTTCCGGCTGCTCTTCCTGGCGTGGGCAGTCTCTCTGTAGGTGTCCGGGCTGTCCACACCCCCTAACACAGGCCACTAGGTGTCCGCCGGCGTCCTTCAGCTGGTCTCCTGTCTCCGGCGTAGCGGACACTCCTCGTTCTCGACGTCGGAATAGATGTTACTTTGGCCGCCTCCATCCTTAATGCCGCTGTCAGCGCCTCGTGTATGGTTTTATATTCGCCGAGCATTAGGCGCTGACGAATCTCCGTGTCCCGTACCCCGTCGACAAAATTGTAGGCTGCTTCCCGGGATACGAACTCCAGTGGCAGGTCAACCAAGGCCTTGCTAACCAGCTGCTCGATGGCTATGGCGAACTCCTGCAGCGTCTCCCCCGGCTGCTGCGCCCTTGCCTTTAGCTGGCTTCGGTATGCTGCGGCTAAGCGGTGGTTCCCGAAGCGATTCTCCAGGGCCTCCCAGATGTCCTTGGGCGCCGCCATCGTCTGCACCGCGTTTAGCACTTCCGCGGCCCGTCCCTGGAGGCTGGCTATTAACTGTGTGGCCTCCTCCTCCAGTGACCATCCGTTGTGCCTGGCCACTGTGTCGAACTGGCGGCGGAAGACCTCAAACGTTGACGCGCCGTCATACTTGGGAGGTTTGACGCGCGCAGATGTTGTGTCGCGTCCCGGCGCGTCGGCCTTCAAATCCTTCAGCTTCCTGCCGACGACGTCCTCCACCATGGCGTTCAGGGACTTCGCGCTGCTGTCAGCTTTCCCTTCCAGGTCGTTAACGCGGCTCGCCAGGTCCTCGACGCGCTCGTCCACCTGGCCCATCCGCTTGCCCAGCTCCGTCACGTCATCCCTCACGCCGGCCAACTGTTCTTGAAATTTGGCGGCGAGAGCCTCGTTCGCCACCTTCATTTCCGTGGTCAGTTCGGCCATCTTTGAGGTCATTGTCGTGGCCAAGTTGTTGTTAGCCGTTTCCGTCTTCGCTGTTAATTCGGCCTTCATTTCTTCCATCTTCCCGGTGATGTTGTCGTTGGCCGTCTTCATTTGTTTCAACTCGGCGGTGATGCTGTCGTTGGCCGTCTTCATTTGTTTCAACTCGGCGGTGAGGTTGTTATTTGTAGTCTCCAGCTTCGCGGCCAGGCTGTCATTTGCCGCTTCCGTTTTTGCAGCGAGGTTTTCATCTGCCGTCTTCATTTCTTTCAGTTCCGCTAAAATCTTTTCTAATGCTGCCTCCATTGTGTTATGTCGCACTTCTGACACCAATTGTGACTTTGTGGGTTCGTGAAATGAAAAGTCCAATTTCACCACTCAAAAATGTTCTTTATTTCCACCGACTTACAGTTAAACACTTGCCAATTACACAAAATTACGTAATGCTCACAATTACGATTCACCAGTTCGTCCGTTATCGTTCCGATGCACGTACACGGCGCTACTTCACTAGCACGTCAAACACTAACTGACTAACTGTCTCTCTGAAACCCTTTTTATAAGAATGTCAGTGTTTTTCTAGAAGTCTCTAATCACCGAACGTTCCAGACCACCGGAGAAGGGGAGAGAAACATCGAAGGACCGGCGACACTACCGCAAATCACCCCTCAGTTAGTGACAGGAGACAGATGAGTGGGCGTGGCGAGGCCTCCGGCCCCTTCTCAGCTGTTGCTTGTGGTGCTTCCCGATAACTGGGTGACATTATTATCGTAAAAAAATTATGATCACTCTTTATTGAACAGCCCTCGTAAATTTATTTCACATTGTAAGGAGCTTATTAGAGATGTTTGCAGTGCACATAAATGCATATATGAGGAGTTAGTGCATATTTAAGCAATTTGTGCAAATTTATGCAAATGTTTTACGTTTTGAGCAATGATTCTTGAACAAAGCTATCAAAGAAGTATAAAATATAAAACCCAAGAGTTTAACATAAGCTAAATAGGTTCAATCTTTAAATGTCGGTGCGGCTGTTGCATCATTAAACTCGAAATGGTTTGTATTAGTTTACACAAATACCGTCTGTCGCAACCTGATGGTAACGGAGTATTATCATGCCGAAGGAGATGAGCAGTAAAGCTTATTTGCTTCAGCAGTGGATTAATAGAGATCATACTCAAGCAGGTACTCGAAAATGTACGGTGCAAGTATGTGAAGAACACATAAGTTTTCTTATTTGAGTAGTGTCAGATTAAGAAACCAGTGCGATTTTTGAGTTGCTGGTTGTTGGTTTTGAGAGTGCTGAAGTAGGCGTCAGTGATATTGGTTATGAAGAACAAACTTCAAACTGGAAAGTAGTACATCATGGAGTACCTCAAGTTTCCGTGTTAGCGCCTTTATTATTTCTGATCTATATAAATTACCTCTCACTTTATATAAAGGACATTGCAAGTACAGTTCTTTTCGCTGATGACACTAGTGTCCTGGTGACCAGCAGAAATTTAAACGAGTGTATACTTAAAATGAATTATGTTTTGAACTGTATGTCATGCTGGTTTAAAGCGAACAAGTTATCTGTGAAACTAGACAAAACAAAATTGGTCAAATTTATAACCTGTCGTACGTCACATACTCAAATATAAATCGGGATTAATGATATGTTATTAGAAGAAATTGACAGCATAACATTTCTGGGCCTTCAAGTGGACAGATGTTTAGATTGGAAAGCTCACATAAATTATATCTTACCTAAACTCAGCTCTGCCTGTTATGCTATACGAGAGCTGGTTAATGCGAGTTCTACTGACACACTTAAATTAGTGTACTATGGATACTTTATCATGGAATTCGGAATATTATTTTAGGGCAACTCAGTAGAAAGTAAAAAAAAAAAATATTTCTTATGCAAAAGAAGGTTAAAAGAACCATTACTAACACCCAAAACAGATGCTCCTGTCAAGATCTTTTAGAAGATTGAAGATATTAACGCTTCCTTGCATGTATATATTCTCAATCCTAAAATTCTTTGTATGCAATCGTGCCTTATTTGCAACAGATAATGTAATTCACAGAATAAACATTAGACAAAAGTATAATATCCATTATCCCAGTGATAAACTTTCTTGCTTCCAGAAAGGTGTGCATTATGAAACTATCAAACTATTTGGCGCACTTCCTAATGTTCTTAAAGAAAATGTTGATAATTTTGGTGCTTTTAAAAAAGCTGTTAGAGAGTACCTTTGCTCAAAATCTCTTTATTCTGTACAAGATTATCTGAATGACAAATTATCCTGATAATGCTTATGTAGCTCTGTAAGTAGTATCTAACTGTTCCAATGACAAATAATTACCAATAAATCCTTGATGCATGTTGAAAGTTTATTTTTAATGTGTATGTATTTAAGAAATAACAAGAATGGTATCCATTGCAAAAAGTTTGAGACGTACTGGCATAAGCCAAGTGAAAGCTGGTTTAAAGTGTCTGAGTTTGTATCATATATAATTATATCTGCTTTGTTTTCCATATTGTTGTTCACATTGCCTGTATACTATAATATGTGTCTTATATTAACTTTTCAAGTACATATATATGCTATTAAACTTTATACCTCTGGAGATGTTCAACGTTCACAGCCTTTTCTGTATATAAGTGAACCTACTGAACGTAAATCAATCTAATCTAATCTAATCTAATCTTTTAACTAAAAACAACTGATATTACTTGTATAACACTGTTACACATTTCACACATATAAACAGCTGCTGATAGAATAATAATAAAGATGTCGTCAAGTTGCATACAACCTTATTAGCAGTATTTTATTCAAGCAAAAATTGAAACAATGGTAGCGATAATATTTTGAAAGGTATCTGCAAAGCATTAGTTTCAGTCAACGTCGCTTGGAATTAATTAAACAATGTAGCTTTAACTTTCCTGGAAAAGTATTTCGGATGAAAAATCGTGATGAATCAGCAATACAGAAAACTATATTGGAAAAGTTTAGTAAATGAAGTTAGTTTATGTATCAGCTATTCCAACCCACGCTTAATCTTTAGCTTTATAAAAAGTTGTCAGTTATTTAAATCCATCATACACAAGTGTTTACAAATTGAAGCAAAATTTTGCACGATTTATTTAGTTCATGTTAAAGAAACGTATCCATAAGTTTTCAAGCTTGCTCCCTCCTTAAAGTGAGACATAAAATTGCACTCCTGACCTTTACTAATTTTCTATAAAATAATTTTTTCAGTTAATACAAGAGACTGGCGACTCAAACTTGTGATTATATGCAGATGAAACATGTTTGTCGTTTGTAATTGGAAAATGACAATGTGAGCCAGGAACCTCATTGTCTCCAGGTTTTTACTAGAACAAAACATTCGCCAATTGTAAGGGTTGTTCATGGTGCATTACTGGTCTGCTAAGTAAGATTGGAAAAAAAAAAAAAACTTTTTGATAGTTACAGATGCAGCAGCATTTATGCTTATGGCTGTTAATGCTTTGCAGATATTTGATGCTAGGGTAATTCATATTAGTTTAGTACTGAGGAAGACAGATAGTGGTCGAGGCTAACGAAAGAGATAGGCTATGGTGCGTTTGAATCAGCTGATAACAGCAGTCCTAACCTGTACAGTATAGGCTTTGGGCAGTATGTCGTTCGTGTGGTCTGTGTGATATTACGTTTGTTTTACTTTGTTAACTAGTGAAATGAATAATATTTAGTGGTTCAGGTTAGTGAAAAAGTGTTATATTATCTTGTAGTTAACACATATTCCAGTTTGTTCGTAAATTTTATGTATTTAGTAGTGTTTTCAAGTAGGCTGTAAGTTAACCTCTGGGAACGTTCTAACGGCTTCGATGCCATATTGCATCTTCTCATTTAAATCTAGATTGAAGCATTTATTTTAGTAAATTCTGCTTATTCTTTTATTATACGTGTGATATTACATAGTTCTATCTTTGTTTAAACGTACAGAAAAAATATCTCCATTATTAAACGAAATAATAACTTCTGTGTTCAACAACATGGTGGATACAAGTTAATGTTACTATTACTATTATTTTCCTTTTTAGGTACTCAGAGTTGTAAAAAATGCCTCGACGTTGTAGTGTCTTTGGGTGTAGATCAAATTATGACACAGAAAGTGAAAAAACTACAACATTTTCATTACCAAAAGAAGAAAAGCTTCGTAAGATCTGGCTACGGCATATTCCGACGGATTTTTCAAAATTAAAAAGTCCTTTTGTGTGCATAAAGCATTTTGAGGAGTCGTGTGTTATAAGAATAGACAGGATTTCTACTTCAAAGGGAGAGTTGATAGAATATGAAAGAAAAATCCCTAAACTCACAGAAAATGCTGTAGCAACAATATTTCCTAATGCACCCTCTTACTGTTCTAAAACGATTCCCAAAATAAAACGTCTTGCTAATAAAGAAGACGAAAATTTGGTCCAGGCATTTCGAGACAGTATTCAATCAAATAAACTGCATGTGAAAAGGGATTTAATAAATAATGTAGATAGCATTATTTCTTTTGTAGATATAAGAAAACTCAATTTCAGTAAGGCTAATTGGACAGTAATTAAGGACGAGGGAACAATTTATATTTGTTTAATGGGTATAAACAATGGCACACCTTGTGTCATTTCTTTTATAACAGTCAAAGATGATTTAACTTATACTGTTGTATTGGATAACGTTTGCATCAATGCTTCTAGTACTAATAATGTGAAAAAATTGAATTCATTAAATGTTTTGGATAGTATTATGACACATATTGAAAATGGTGAAATATTACCCACAGTTAGAGATAAAATAGAATCTGCTATCCAGCTGCTACAGTCTCTACCATACCATGATGAGAATGAGCATATGAAGTGTATTGTAGAGCAATTAAATCTGTCACAGACTCCAAAGAATAACAGGCGTTATGGCAACAAATGCATGATTCTTGCTTCCACTCTGTATGTCCATTCATCATCTGCCTACAATGCACTAAGAAAATGCGATATGTTGATTTTGCCACACCCACGTACACTGCAGAAACTAATTTCGTTCTATGAATTGTCCTTGGAAAGTAGTTCTTACTTGGAAAACAGATTTAAACATTTAAAAAGTCATGAACACTTAGTATCTCTCGTGATGGATGAAATATATATTCATCCACAACTGTCATTTAAAGGAGGTGCTATTTATGGCATTAGTGCAACTGATCCTCAGAAATGTGCAAAAACTGCTCAAGTCTTCATGATATCCTCACTATTTTCTAAATATGTTGATGTCGTTTCCATTATACCAGTTATCAATTTAACAAGTGAACAGCTGAAGACATACATTATAGAAGTTCTGGGTATGTTGGCAAGATTTGGTTTTACAGTTATTATTTTAATTGCAGACAATAATATTGTGAACAGAAAAGCATATGAACTTATGACCCCAAATAAAATTTTGCAGCCCAGCATTACTCACCCACTAGACTCATCAAGAAGGCTTTTCTTTATATTTGACACCGTCCACATTTTAAAATGTATCAGAAATAATTGGGAGACCAAAAGAAATGCAAATAAGACCTTATATTTTCCTGATTTCAATCATCACTCCAATATACTTTCAGCTCAATACAGGCACTTAGAGTTGATGTATGAAAAAGAAAAGAAAAACCTAGTTAAGTATGGACACACACTTTCCACCAAAGTGTTATATCCATCGTCAATTCAGAAGCAGAATGTGAGCTTGGCATTGAAAATTTTCAATGACAATAACATTGTGGCCTTGAAACATGTCACAAAAGATCTTGGTGTTTCTGAAAATATTGATGAGACTGCAAATTTCTTAAATATCATTGTTAACTGGTGGAAAATAGTTAATGTTAAAAGTGTGTTCGAAGGGAAATGATTCAATGATCCATACAGAGAGGCCATTAAAAGCCAAAGAGATATGCAATTTGAATTTCTAAGTAAAATGGGTCATTGGCTAAAAATTTGGAGGGTGTCTGTTCCATCAGTAAATGCTTTAACTCCGCAGACATTTCAGTCCTTGATTACTACGCTGGAATCTTTCCTGGAAATCATTCCATATCTATTTGAGAAATACAACATAGATTACATTTTGATAAGCAAATTTCAGAGTGATAATTTGGAGGGTCGTTTTGGATCATACAGACAGCTAAGTGGTGCAAATTACTATATAACTTACTTACAGGTATTGGAAAATGAGAGGAAATTGAGATTTAAAAATACTGTGTTGTTTGCTGCTCATAATGGTAGTGTAAATTTGAAAGAACTGTTACCTACATAACAAAATTATGATAATGATATTGACCTGAATGGTTTTTCTGATATTTTGGATGAAGAGTTTGAAATGCAAGTAATTCCTAATGATACAGTGACAATACTGACATATTTGGGGGGATTTGCATCTAGACAAGTGCTACGTAAATCTAAGTGTAATATATGCAGTTCATGGCTCCAATTAAATAAACAAGTGGAAGTGGATTCTTCATATGACTTTGTAAAGGACTTAGACAGAGGAAAATTAGCATTACCCACAGACGAAGTGGTATTCACTGTTGGTTTGGCATGGCATACAATGTCATTATTAGCAAGAAACTCTCAAAATTTCTTAACCCCTGGGAAACAGCTCTCTGTAGTTCAGAAAATTTGTAAAATTAAACTTCTGAGATCAGATGTACACAATACTGGTACTGAATGTAAATGTTTACATAAGAAGACCCTATTTGAGAAACTGGATAGTGTTGCTCTTTGTGTTAACAAAATATTGATTAGTAATTTTGTGAAAATGACCAATGAGAAATCTTGTGATTCAGACACTACAAGAAAAGTGAAAAAACTGAAAACAAATTTTGGCATTATTTGTGATCATAAGACTTGTTCCATAAACTGTTTTGATGGATTACATTACATTCTGTACTTTGTATATACTCAGTGTATATATCAGTATTAAACCTGTGGATTTATCACTAATATCTGTAAAAATAATTATGCTAAAGTATGGAGTTTGACAGAATACAAGGATCACCTCATTCGTTTGGTACGTATAAATATCTCCATATAGCGGTGTAATTGCATATAACTCTCATTTGTTTATTTCATTACCTCACCTTTTTTTTCTAGGTATTATCCTAACATTTTACATACATAGTTCCTGATTCGATAAACAATTATTTTGGCATTATTTGTGATCATAAGACTTCTTCCATAAACTATTTTGATGGATTACATTACATTCTGTACTTTGTATATACTCAGTGTATATATCAGTGTTAAACCTGTGGATTTATCACTAACATCTGTAAAAATAATTATGCTAAAGTATGGAGTTTGACAGAATACAAGGATCACCTCATACGTTTGGTACATATAAATATCTCCATATAGTGGTGTAATTGCATGTAACTCTCATTTGTTTATTTAATTACCTCACCGTTTTTTCTAGGTATTATCCTAACATTTTACATTCATAGTTTCTGATTCGATAAACAATTAAACTAAAATTATTGTGCGAGAAATATAAGTAATTTTTTTAGGAAAAAGGGATTCAAAATGTCTTCTGAAAACTTTATTTGAAGGTGAGCGATATACTGTATCTTATCATTTATACATTATTTCTTTATTCTTTAAAGTATTATGTTTATAGATCTAAAAAGTATAATAACATAAGTCGTATATATTATAAATACGTAAGTAATTATAAGAAACGTAATATAGCTTAGTAGTACGAGCATACCAAAAATCAGCTCCGAGACATAAAATCCCTTCTAATATAATATTGCTTGTATAATTATGTTAATTAAAGTATAATTGTCTAGAATGATGAACATATGTGAAATACTGTTTATTCATAATCATTCAGTTCACTAACAAAACAATGTAACTTCTGCGCTACGCTGTCCACTCTCTCAGACTGCCTGTGTGACGTCACACGAAAGTTTCCCTGTCGCGCCGAAGCCTATCTCTTTCTTTAGCCTCGGATAGTGGTGGTGTGACGTCAGCTTTGTCAGCTATAACCGCCAAATATGCTCCCGAACGAATGGCAGGTTAGCGTATGACCCCACCGCGCTGATTTCTGCTGCCCAAAAGGAAGGAAATAGTTTGATTTGTTGGAGTTCGGCCAGCGTAGGAAAGTCAGGAAACGTATCGGGTATTAATAATATGCACAACTTACACCTTGGATGTTGTAATATCACTGCTGACTGCTTTAATCACACAATTGGTCACAGTTTATAAAAAATTACATTTTGGCTCTGTGTTATGAATAAATATATAAAATTTCAATTCGTAGTTTATTTGAAGGTCACGTACTTTGTAAAGTAAATAAAATAAATCAAAGTAATTTTCTCTGCAAATGAAAGGAGATCCATTCAGAACAGAATTACGTGGACATTTTCCGACATTTTCTCTTTCGTTTTTCTTTAACTAGTTTGTCAATGTCAGGACGTTATGTCTGGGAAATTTGTAATCGAAAGCTGCCTATTAGATTCTGATACGACAAGGTACTTCGTGTTTTGGACTTAGCTAATTTCATAACAGAAACAAATTGTTCGCACACATATGTGGAGCCAAACATTCACAATGTCCGTACGGTAAGTGAATACAACGCCGAAAATCTGTTTTGGGGGACATTCTTGTAGAAATCAGCCAACTATTCCTTGTGTGTATATTTGTCCTTCAATAAACCGTCACGTGGTAAATTTAACAGTTCCACTTGGTACGTTGCAGCTACATTGTTATCATCGAGTGTGGTACACTGACTGAACTCTCAGATTCTGTACTCACATCGCCATTTATATACGCAACTTGGTGCTACACGGCTCTTGCCTGACGTCACACGCTCTGCAGGCCGCGCTCCCGTCCAAAATACGCCACAACTCTCGAAGCTGACTTCCTCTGGTTTAGCACATGCTCTCCACCGGTTGCTAAAGTAGCTTCAAGCGGATTTTTCGGGGGTAAATGCCTTAAATTCCTATGTGAAAAAAACTGTTAAGACATAATTAATAGTGATATTATTTACTCAATACTATCAGAGTGATCCTCATGAGATAGGTAACAATAGCAAGTGCTTGCAATGAGAATAGTCTCCAGAGTAAATTATTGTTTATTAACACCTACATTAGAAAACCTCCAGCTGCAATCACATGCTTGGAAGAAAAAGGGATACCATTATCTTGTGCCCTGCAGCTGTAATAACTAAAGGCCGCCGGAGACATACCAAACGAAATAGGAAAGCGTTTTCGTAACAGCATTGAGAAAACTGAAGCAGAGAATTCAGGTTTAATGTTTCTGCGGGATTTGAATAAGAAGCTACAAGTAGAATTATAACAAAGAACTTAATGCTTATTCTGTAAGTGATATTTTTTGAAACTATTCTGTAGCTTTGTGTGCAATAGAAAGATCTTTCCCTTCATATAAAAAGATAAGTAACAATAGCAAATCGTTTCTTCCATAAAACTGTGAAAAATGTTTATTTATTCTAATAAAAAGGATTAATATTGAGATAGACAGAGACAGTAATAAATATTAATTTTTTTAATGTCTGAGCTTATTAAAAACTTGAAATTTGAATACATCAAGATTGATTAATAAATGTGAGAAAGTTCAAGTAATGTATTTTATTTTAAATGCATATTATAAAGCTTTTACAGCATATTTAGCAGAATTTTAGTGCATAGATGAATATAAGTATTCTAATTTTATAGTGCACACGCACACACACACACACACACACACACACACACACATTGCCCCCCTCGGTAGCGTAGACGGTAGCATGTCTACCTCACGTTCAAGAGGTACCGAGTTCAAATCTCGGTTAGGGTGAGTTATCTGGATAGGTTTTTTTCAGGGTTTCCCTCACCCTTAAAGACGAATGTCGGGTAGCTCTAAGCTCCATGGACTCTAGACACATTTGAGCATCATTTCACCCATTTCATTCACCGTTCGATATGACAACGTTGGAGGACGTAAAAATTAATACCACACACACACACACACACACACACACACACACACACACACACACACACACACACACACACACACACAAATAAACACACACAGGCTTTCTTCTGAAGCGCTTATTTTTGTGTTCGAAAACATATTTAGATAAAATCTCGATATGCCATCTCGACGTGAAATCAATTTTTTGCACGAAATATATTTTCTCTACAGGCAGATGTTTCCGGCTACTACTTGGCGAGTCGCAGCTTCTTTACATACTATGGCTCATATTACTAGATACTTCTGGAAAAAACAACAAATAGAATGTTCTGTAAGACAATCAAGATGTCACGAGACATCTTTATCACCGCAGACCTTTATCACCGTACTATGTTTAACTGCTTAGGCAAGCTGTTTATCTTCGACCGGCACCATCTGTCCCTTATCTTTTTGCGGCGCGCTATCGTAAGTATGGGTTTGCGACAATATTGTGACTTTGTGGGTTCGTGAAATTAAAAGTCCAGTTGCACAAACTCAAAATGTTCTTTATTTCCACCGATTACAGTTGGTACACTTGCCGATTACTTAGAATTACGTAGCGCACACAATCACAATCCAACAGTTCGTCTGTCACAGGTCCACTCCACACTCACTATTACGCACAACTCTCTCTAGAGCTGACTAAAAACTCCTCTGATACACGTACGCAGTCTTCCAGTCCGTTCGCTAGCACTGCGCTCTTCACGGCTGCTCGCCAAGAACTGCCTGAGTCGTCTAACGCGTCGCTTATATCGCTGCATCTCAAATGCTCGCGGCTCGGAACATCATCCCGATTGTTCCAGACGTCAGAGGGAGGGGAAAGAGACGGTACGGTGCCTCGTGACACTCTCCTAACTATCTCCTATGTGAGCGCCCAAGATAAATGGGTGGGCGTGGTCTAAATGCCTCCTGTCCCCTACACAGCTCCAGTTGGTCATGTTTTCCGATAGTTGGGTGACAATGTGATAGCCCAAAATGCTCTCATAAAAGTGGTGCCTTGCATTCACTTGCGTCAACTAATCAGTTTGGTTCAAAATGGCAGCCAACACTAGTCAATAGACAGCGATCATGGCAGGAATACAAATATAGATTCTCCCAAAACACCAGATATAACATGGAGGATGAAATTAGGCACGGGGCACAAAATCTACGACATATTGTCATTCCAATGGAGGGAGCATTTGGTCTTATGGGGAATACATATGACATTAAATACTGCCTGTGACAAAAAGCAACTCCAAACAGCAGCTTAAATAGAACTCCGAAACGTTCCAATAGATTCAAGGACTTGAAATTCATAATGGAGTATACAAGAATCAATTACTTTGGAAAATTCATAACAGCTGTAGAGACGGGCTATTGCCCCTTGAGCAGCATCTGTTGCCTAATCCTTTCATTCCTTAGCTTCATTCAAAACCGTCACCTTGCACCCCCAGTCTCTCTACAGATGGTTAGGTCTATCGTGGATAGGAGGGTGGTTATAACACTATCAAGCTGCCCCCTCCCCCCCCCCCAGTCTGTCAGCAATACTCGAAATCAGATCTGATGAACGTTTAGATTCACACTAGTTTCTATGAAGAAATTAAAACAGATTAAAACTGTAAATCATATGGTCAGTCTGTTTGTATTCAAATGAAAATAAAAAAAAAAATGACTAAGAATCTGCCAAAATGGTCTTTCAAGGTTATCGCATTGTAAACACTTTCTCGCGATAAAATTCTGCGAAGTCATTTGGCTTCTCCAACCTCTCATTCTTTGCCAATGACAAATATTTCTGCTAGACAGCTATCTATTAAGTGTCCTGTTGTCTGTGGGTATGTCGGCAGCACCAGTGATTAGCTTGGTAAGTTTACATAAGATGTCAGTCATCTTATTTTTTTCTCGCTAAAGTATCAAAAGGAAATTAGTGTGATGCATTTATTGTCCCTATTTATGTTCAACATTCAACGGTAGTAATTGTGAATTGTAAGAAGCAAGGATTGTGTGTATTTCTGTTAGATATACACAGTTGCCATGATGGTTCTTATGGAGAATACGCGCAGTGTTACAATCCTGTGAGTATCATTATTGGGGCTCGGAATTTTAGGTGCTTAAAGCACTTATTTAATTTATTTTTCTGTATTAAAGTAATACAAATGTGTGCTAAAAGGTAAAAACATATGTGTCAAAACAAAATATTTTTAAAGATCTGAATGGCTGATCTACTCACCAGGCATCATTCCTGGGAGGGATCACCAAATACTGTAAAGTTACAGCATACGTCCACACGTTTCCTCAAATTTTCCATCCCAAAAGATTGACGACTCTCACGAAGAAGAGTCTTGAATTTTGGAAATGATTGCTCCATGTCATTAGATGTAAGTCTAGCGTAATTATAGCATGGAATGTCACACTCACATCAATAAATTCATGTTGCCCATCCAACACATTTGAAATTTTACGCATTATGATAAATTTACTACTATTTTTAACACTTCCTTGCAATTTCCTTTTAAATTTTCTGTCGCATAACCAGAGAGAACGTTCAGATTTTTTCCACATCCTGAACTACTTGACTGCTTCTCTCGAAGACATTCCTACTGATTCAAGTTTCTTTATGGAATCACAGAAGAAACACAGATTTGCGAAAATGTATGCTAAGTTATTACAGTATCACTTAAAACTTCTTGAAGAATATTCGTTGACAATGGTGGCTCGTGGAATTAAAATATGGGTGTTTACAAGACCTACACTTAAAATGCACTCTAGCCCATCTTCCGCTGCTATCACCATTACTACGAGTGAGTACTAGCTCAAATGCCCCACAAAATTTTATACAATCTATTAGACTGGAAAGAATGTATCTATTTCTATCAAACTGCTCATTGCTTTGCTTTACTGACAGTCTGTAAGCGCAGTCCAGCTGAACACTAATATTTACACAACCAAACATGGTGAACTGAATACATGCATTCTTATATGAGTGTGAATTCCCGCGCTTCTTTATGCAACCGCAACCATTTACAGGTTGTGTATACATTTTGTTAAATTTGCGACTGTAGTCCCGCTTCTGATTTTTGTAACACGCTAAACTGTCAAATTGGACTGTGGACGTCGTAGTCGCTTTATTACAACTTTTTCTTCGTAAGTCAGTTTACCTGTTTTACTTCTTAAAATGTAATCCACCGAGTTCATAGCTACCTCTTGAGAGTAGTTCAACAGTTACAAAGATTCGAAAATTTCGTGGAGGGTTGCTGCACATAACAAAGAATAATTATTTTAAAGAAGACTTGTCAAGTTATTAAAAGTGAGATATGATTTATATAAATTATGAGTAGCTGGCATGCTTAATTTTTAAGATTACTCACTCAGACTAGGCAGATGTTCACCATTCTTTCCAAAAGCGCTTTTCGGTCTTTCAGTGGGAGCTGCACCAACATCTGCCTAGTCTAAGTGAGTAATCTTAAAAATTAAGCATGCCAGCTACTCATAATTTATATAAAAGAATATTATTTTGCGCTAAAGCACTAGTTGTACTTAATGTACTAGGAAACTCGCAATTTTCGCACCTGCTGATCACCTACATATTCCAAGTTTATCACAGTGTTTTAAACAAAACAGCTGTTTAGAAACTCGACCGTAATAACACACCGTATTCAAAGCAACAATAACTGATAGCGCCAGGAGTTGTGAAAATTATTTGTATTTGGAGATAGTTGCAGTTAAACTCTATAGATAGTAGCACTTCCCAGATATGACCAAGAGCTCTGGCGTTGCCAATGTGAATTAACGTGCACTTTGTAATTTTGCTATGATCTGAGCGTACAGAGCCAATGCCTGTCTGTAGCATTTGTCGTTTACGCATGCGCAGAGCGTTAAACGTTACATGATGTACTAGCACAAGGGTTGTGTGCTAGCTGCAAAGTTGTCACATTCTCATGCTATCGTCGTCATTCTAAAGGAGTCAGCGCGGTAAATACAAATAACGAATGAAAAGAGGAAAAGGGCTTCTACAAGACAAATATTGGGGGTTCACGTACTCTTATGCTCCTAAACAGTAGCCGCCCCTGTTCGTTGACGTGGTATATTTACAACTAAGTTCAGTTATGACAGTAGCAAAACCATCAAAGATTCCTTCGTGTTACTGATCTGCGGCCAACCATGTTCCCCCGTGAGTTACCACAGGCGCAGGGAGTAGTGGAGTATTCCAATTTTTGCTCTGAAAGATTTCAATCCTGTTAGATGACTTGATGAGCACTTCTTTTCCCATAAGAAATAAATTTGAAAATGTCAGGAAACAGACCCTAATTTCCTCACAGATTCTATGCAATCCATGTACATAAATGCAAATATGAATCATTTTAGGAAAATTAACTGCAAGTTCTGCCTTTGCATTTTTTCATAAATGATGCAGCATCAGTAAAACTAACAAAGGATTATCACATCGTACGCCATTTGGCCACAATATAGGCAATAATTTATTAAATTATCTGACAACAGCCACATGGTTTGCAGCAGGCATGTCTTGGTAGGTAAGTAGAAAAGATAACTGAAACTTCAGACTCATTTTTCAATACCCCTATAACAACATTTCCAATTTTATTGCCATTAGAATCTGTAGTTTCATCTATGCTGATACATATCTTTTCATTAGCACAAATTTTGCGTATATATTACATCACTGTTTCTTCTTAACACTTGGGAAGGTAGCCCGCCTCGGTAGCGTAGATGGTAGCATGTCTGCCTCACGTTCAAGATGTCCCGAGTTCGAATCTCGGTCAGGTTGAGTTACCTGGATAAGGTTCTTCCGGGGTTTTATCTTATCCTGAATGACGAATGTTGGGTAACTCTAAGCTCCATGGACCCTGGACACATTTGAGCATCATTTCACCCAATTCATTCACCGTCCGATATGACTTAACGTTGGAGGACGTAAAATTAAAATTAAAAAACTTGGGAAGGTAATGATTTCTCGAAGTTGATTCAGCAGGTGTATCAATATTTGTATATAGGAATGTTTTAAACTAGTGTTGCTTCACTTTCAAGATGGGTATGTCCACTGAAACTAAATGCTCTGCCCAAATCCTAACAATACTGAACATTTAGAAGGCCCTTCCAAGTTTAACAAAACTCAGTGTATGGACTGGTGGGGTTGTGAAGCGATAACGGCTGTTTTCTTCAATCGTATGGCTGTGGAGGAATTCCCATTCTTATATTGCAAGCCCATGTAAGGAAAGCAGGATGTTTATATTTCCCTCAAACTGAAGGAATACTACAGCTGACCTATCAGTCCTTTCAATATTTGATAACATTGCGTCGTTTTCCATGTGTAATTGCGCATTAAAGAAGGTTATAGTGAATTGTTAAAAACAATTCTGCTGGTGCTTTTATGTGATTTTATGTAAATATATTTTATGCAATTTTTAGGTAATTCATGCGACTGTTATTTACTTAAAAATAAGAAAAGCTGTACACTAATGTCAAATTGTTTACTTTAAAGTCCAAGCCTTAATCATTATATACTCACTACGTCCACCAAGCACTAATTATCTCTGCCATTTTAATAGATAATTATTAATTATATCTTATAAAATCTTAAGTGATATTCACTTGTACCTCTGTTTACAAAACTCCATCAATAACTGTCAGCAAAATTTTACTTACGTATAATACATTTAAATAATGTTATCTTAATCGGATAGGGGTTCTAAACCAAAGAGGAGTCCTGGTAAAACTGTTCACTGCATTGCTGGATGAACTGTTGGTTTTCCTAACGATTACATTATGATTTTTAAAAGAAGATACTTTAAGGTCATCTGTTTCTCCACGAATGTGCTGCAATGTTGCCCAGCAGATCCCATTTCTTTATTCTCTCAACACTCGAAACATAAATAAAGGGTCGAGTTATCTCACCTCAACAAAAATATGCACAGTTAATCTGTTGCTCACCCTTTACTGCATTGTAGAGTCTTCACATGTGAGTTCTTTTAAATAATTTTTGCATTATGTAACTAATATTTTATACTTGCCGTTATTGTTGCTATGCATCGTAAGTTGAGATTCCCGCAGAATGCGGTAAGTATTTCTCCACAGACACACATATAGGCGATGCACGTTCTAAAATCTAACCTTTACATTCAATTATATTTTTTAATATTTATGATAACATCGTAACTACTAAATACACATATAAATACACATAGTGCCAAAAATAATGTTTAATACACATGTGGTAAGCACTGAACGGAGTCTTGAGAATTGAAAAAACTCGGTGCAAGCTGCTCCTTTTTTCAAACCTTTCCTCATTCCGTATTAAGTATTTACTACATTAGTATCGAAATATACTGTTATTAAAGACTTTCTTAATTTACATGTTCATATCAACGCCGCCTATATGCCGGAATTTTGACCCACAAGGAATTCTTTTACGTGTAAGCATATCTACTGACATACGGCTGTCACTTTTGGATAAAAGGATTAAGCTGTTTATTCATAAAGAGCAAACTCTCATATTCCTGTTGGAAGAATTCTCTAGCTTGACTATGCAATGTAACACCCCGACCGTAAGCTGATCTTTGCATTGGTCATGAATCCTCGGTCCACCTCTAATCCTACCGCCTTTACGTAAAAACGCATAAAACATGTTTTAATTGTGTTTCAACAAAGTAGGCTAATCATACAAAACGCAACTGAATATTCAAGCAAATCTGTTCCCCGCATACAGATGGCGAGTACAGACCTGAGGAGTACGTGATTCACCAGTGTAAGCAATCTGGCAATCTTTGTTTACGTTTCCATAGCAACGACCCTCCCTTCTTATCCTTCGCGTGCCTTGCTTGATGAACTTCACGTATTTTCTTTTAAAAATCAGACTGTAGAGGTTCCATATTACATACACGCATACACGCGCACTCGCACGCACACACACACTTGTGTGTGTACTAGTATATTATTTCGGAGACATTTCTTATTAACTCTCTCAGTGTTTCAATACCTTCATTTTTTCAAACGCAAAGTTGTTATTCATTTTTTTATCTCTTGGCCGTGTAAAGAGAACAGATTTTAGACAATCATATCACTACCAGGTTTAAATGATTTGACTGTCGCTTTTGTTTTCGTTGTATTAATTACAGTTGACAAAATTTCTGTTTTATCTTCCCATTTCTGTTACATGCTATATTTTTTCTCTTTTTCTATATATACCTATTGAGTTAATGTCTTTGTCTACAATTTGTACAAGCTGAGACTCCTGAGAGGAAAAGATGTGTTGCCATGTTGTATTAAATCACACTCCATCTGTATAGCACAGGGGAACTGTAAAATATTAACATTTAGAGAGTCCCTGAAAGCTAGCAATAAATCATAAACTATACACACCACCATCTAATAACAGACGTAAGTGGGGAAATAAAGGCAACACACATGAACACATGAACACTAAACCGTGCGGTACAATGCAGTGCAGCTTGACAGCACGTTACCCCTCAAGGTTAATAGCACTTTAGTGGTTAATGCAATACAAGAAATGTCAAAAGTCCCAGGTTGTTTAAGTCGAACCATATCACCGAACGTGATATATGACAAGCGTGGAGGCGTAGTGATCTTCAGTGACAGGCGCTGAATTCGTTTCTATGTTGTTTATTAGAAGAGCGAAATTTTAGTAACCCGGTGTACAGTAAATGGCGAGAAACAAATGAAATATTTGGCAGCTGTTAGAAAGGGTAGCCGATTAATTATACGCAACAGGTTGCATCTGAAGAGAGTGTACATACACTGGACACGCCATTGATGTGCAATAACCCCAGGTAAACTTCTCTGTTGTTTACATATTTTCCGGGACGCTTATACGCTTTGCCAGTAGTAACTGTTTCATTTGTTTGTTTATATAAGCTTCCTCCGCCTAGTACTCCATGGCAAAGCGAGAAAGCATATCGGAAGAAATTCGCAATACAGAGGTGTTTACCTTAGCTTACCGCACTTACACGGTGAGCCCAGTATATGTATAGTCTGTTCAGATATAATCATGTCTTCTGGACAGCAACGTGTCATACATCGGCAGGCGCGAGAAAGCATATCATATAGACACACGCAGCTTCCAATCGCTCTATTTGTGTTTCTTAACTTACTGTACATACACTTACTAATATTTCTCTCTTCTAATCGACCAGATAAGACCCGATAAGGGACGATGGCAGCACTGTTCACCTGAAGGTCAATGCGGCTCAACGCTCTGTTGAGTAATACAAACAGTACTATATAAATAAGTAAATACAAACAGAAAAATGAAAGCATAATGCAACCAGTTATTGCGCTGTCTCGATGCATTTTATTCTGCAGATTTCTCTTCCTCTCTCTCTCTCTCTCTCTCTCTCTCTCTCTCTCTCTCTCTCTCTCTCTCTCTCTCTCCTTGTCACACATTGTTCTTTTCTGTCTCCTATCGCGGCTCCTCCTTTCTCCCTTGCTCTCTTTTCTTTATATCCCCTTCTATTTAGTAAAGCGGGGTTAAAATGTTAACAAGCATAACCCTAAACTGAGTAGAAGTAATGCCGGCTCTAACTGCATACGGCACCACAGGTGATGTAGATGACATGGAATGATAACTGGGAAAGGAGGTTTGGAAAAGAAATGTTCCAGACTCAACTTCGGAGTATTATCCGACAGTTATGAGGATTGAGGAAACCTGGGAAAAGTGTCATTTAGAGAGGACGATTCTGGCCAGATTTCAGTCACAGACTTCTCTTTCAGGAGTCCATCCCATAATCCTTTGTAAATATACAATTTATACAATAAAAGTTTCCTCTATCTTTCATACGATAGTGTTATACTGAGAAGTTATGTACGAGGGCTGTTCAATAAAGAATGATCACATTTTTTTGACAACGTACCTTTACTCATCCTCATAATGGTGATGGTCCTTCTCAAAATAGTCTATCCTGAATGCGATGCACTTGTCCGAGTATTTCTGCCAGACTTCAAAGTCATGCTGGAAACCATTTTTTTAGAGATCGTTCAAAATCGCCTCCGTAGCCTTCACAACTGCTTCTGATAATGAATAATGCCTCCCACGAAGGCGTTTCTTCAAGTTAGGGAATAGAAAAAAGTCACATGGGGCTAAATCCGGACTATAGGGAGGGTGAGGCATGCACTTCACGTTGATTTTTGCAAGCTATTCAACAACAACATTGGCAACATGCGGCCACGCATTATCGTGGTGCAGCATCCAGCCTGCTTCACGGAAATGTGGTCTTTTGCGCCTGATATGGACTTTCAATGTTTTCAGGAGTAGTATTGTCCAGTTACTGATATGTGTGCAGGTACAACATGCTGATAAACCATTCCATGAATATCAAAGAAGGAGATGACCATAACTTTCCCAGCAGAAGCAACCACTTTTGCTTTTTTGGGGTTGGTGATGAAGGAGATTTCCACACTGAGCTTTGCTGTTTGCTCTCAGAATCAAAATGATGTAGCCAAGTTTACTCAGCAGTGATTATGTTTGAAAGAAACTCAGGATCTTCCTCTAACATCAACTTTCACTGCATGTTACCTCCATCGCAGCGGTAGGCGATACTGAACATGTCTGAACTTGCCTGGTTCTCACTGGTGGGAACAAGGAGTACCAACAATAAAACTACTACGGCATATTTGTTTCACATTAAGCTAACAGAATATAATAAGATTGCAGTTTAGTGCGAAAAACTATGACTGTAAAAAATTATGATCATTCTTTATTGAACAGCCATCGTATTTTCGATTGTTTCATTTTCAATCTTCTTCGATCTCTCTATAGTTAGTATATATTTTTGCCATGACGAAAAGATAAGAAACTTGTCTAACCTACTTGTCACTTTCTTACCGATAAAGGTATTTTTATTTAGGCTGAACGAAACTTTATTATCTGTTGCACTGCTTCACATATTAATCTAAACCCTTTCATAGCATGTAGATATATAATTTTATCCTGAGGGGTCTTCGATGAAAGCCTCTACTAGTGTATATCCCAATAAAATCTTTAAAATTGGACTTAAAATTTGGCTCTTAAAATAGGGATAGCTTTAGATCTGGATGCCTCATACTTGTCTTTGAAGAATTATGTGGAAGGCCACTCTCACATGCATGTCATTCAATTCTGGGTCGCGTATCCCCTAATAATTTAAGAGAAGCTTAATATATTTTGGAGTCACAATATCTATTTAAAACTCTTTTTGAACGGGAATCGGTGTTAGGCAATGTAAATATAATCATTTCTTCGATTTCTTTGAGGTATTTGCAGACATGTCGTTATATTACGTTCTAGTTTTGGAAGATTTGTTTGTCATCCTGTTGCTATAATGTATAGTATAAGTAATTAAAAAGCAAAACAAAGCTACACAAGAATAAAGCGAGTTTCTTTCGTGAACTGTTAAGATAATTACTATACACATCGTGTTCATGAAAGTTGACACTGTAGTTCTAAGGTGCATGCTCGTTACTGGGTAGTGCATTTCCAAAGTGCGTTTGTATTGATTGCGTACAGTTGGCATTTATCAGTCACGTGGAATAGTAATTAATCGAGAGGTTCGTCTATCCGAGTTAACTATTTTCCTTTCATAATAAAATAGGTAATAAACGAAAACGAACGGTTTTAACATAGAAATATTCTTGTTATTAACATTTTTTTTTTACTAGAGAAAATTTTGAAGGCTTGAAAAAGAGAATTTGAACCGCTGAATTTTTGGGTTTACCCTGTTACTGAAGTTGTAGGAAACAAATGAATTTTTTTCTTGGTCAGAGGAATGTGGAACAGAACTTCGTGATGTATCCTTGGAGACAAGGTTTCCTGGAGAATAAGACTTGCAAACCGGGTGGACGTGGTCTAATGTATAAGTAACTTTTAATTAATTAACTCATTCATTCATTAATTTGTACTAAGCTTCTTAAAATAAAAGCTACAAGGAATATGATTAAGTGTTCAACCCAGGTTAATTTACAATATTTATTATAAGCACAACTCCTACTACCTACACATTAATTTTTCTTAAAATTATACCTTGTTTACTTCCCTTTTTAATTACCAATTCCATTTCTTTTTAACTTTACATAAAAAGTTTGATAGTCCAACTTCCAAAATCTTTACTAAAATGTTGTTTAATGCATTATTTTTATCTGTTTGTGCCATTTCTCATTTATATATTCTTTTCTCTATAACTCAGTCATTTTTAACATTGAAATGAGTAGAACACGAAACTAGGTAACAAATAAATGGGCGCAGAGGTCTACGAGATGAGATACCTTCATCGGCAAGAAACACTACAGATGACCCGATAAATTCAAGGACGTTGCATGTTTATAACGTTTCCAACGTTAAAACATACCGGAGGATGAATGAAATGGATAAAATGATGCTCAAATGAGTCCAGGGTCCATAAAGATTAGAGTTACTCGACACTCATTATATCCCGGAAGAAACCTTACTCAGTTAACTCACCTTGACCAATATTTGAACTTAGAACCCCGTTGAACGCGAGGCAATACGGTATCACTTACACCAAACAGTTGGGCAAGGAAATTGCGGTACTCGTTACACCTATTCATTGACACCTAATTAAGCATCAAGCATTTAAAGTGTTATTTAAATTGAGAGGATGTTTAGACTGCTCATGTATATGGCTAGTTGCACAGAGTGATTTAAACGGAGCTTGCTGTAACAGGAGACTTCAAACCCTCATGCGAGAACACAGACTGTTCATTTATTCACCTATTAACTTAGATGCACGGAAGTTATAAAATAATGTGATAAGCAGAAAGCTTTAAACAGGATTTTCACTTATGCATAGAGTTTGACGAGGTTTCGTCAATCGATTTAGCTGTAATATATTAGTGTTATACACTCATACTACCTATTAGTATTGCCGTTCTGCTCGAAACGTTACCATGGATATATCTTTGGTAATAGATAGTCTGTCTAGTGAACGCGAGTGCAGTTAGCCCCTTAAAGGAAACTACCCTCCCGCCACTATTGGCCGTCATAAATCTGCACAGAAATGGAACATTGTCGTTGAGAACCAACAGCAGCGCTGATTTTCTCGAAGTGACTGTCGCATGTCTCCTCCACGTGGAGTCTCAGTTGCCAAAGTTCCAACTTCCAGTTGATCTATTTCATTACGTGCATAAATTCGTTGTCACGATGTGGAGACCGTTGGAGGGAAATGCAGTGATACATGCCAATGAAGTAGTAGATAACTTTCAGTCAAGTGAAAATAATAAAAGTGATGACAATAGTGTGAATAACTGGGCCGAGTTATATTACAGGAAAAGCCTCAAAAAACAAAGTTATAACGGGAACTATTTCTAAGCAAATTCAAGCGCTTGTTTTGAACACATATAAATATGTGCTGACAAATAGTCTTAGTAGGCGATCGTGCAATGAACCTCATGATGAATTCTGGGTATTCACAGAAATACAATAAGAAGTATTGTGACGAAAGGAATACCATAGACGCCAATCAAGTGTGAAAACAAAAGGAAACGTTTCTCTAAAGTAGATAATTTCACATGCGATTTAATTCGTCGAGAAATTTATAGATTCTATGCAAAAGGGAGAGCGCCCACCTTAGACGAATTGGTTGCACATTTGTAAGAAATTTGTGCTTTTCCTTATGGGCACTGCACTTTGTACGGTGTCCTAAAGGAGCTGGGTTTCTAATACTGCACTTTTAATAAGTTAAGGGTTATTATGGAATCCAGTAGAATTGTAGCTTGGTGATGTATATCTGTCAAAAATAAGGAAGTTTCGCAGTACAATATGTCGTCAAAACTAAGGAAGTTTTGCAGTAATGGACATAAGCTAATTTATTTAGACGAAACATCGTACGATACCCATGACGTATCGAGAAAGGTGGCAGAAAGATCTGGGAGGAGGAGGGCCGGTGTTGTAAAACGATTATAAGGGTTCGTCAAAGGAGTCGGCCGACGTGCACACGATTTAAATAAACAGACTATATCTATCAGATAACACACTGCTTACTCCACGTGGAGTAATATATCTGTTATTGGTGATTGCTGCGAATTCCATTGGCTGAAGCGATGCGTTCATTGGTGCTTATAACTGATCCGAGAAGCGCGGCAGTTCCCCTCTCACTCTTACAATAATCAGTGCATTTTCTGTCAGGTTTATATTAACAAAGGTAAATCCATGGCAACGATTCGAAAATTAATAAATTTATACAAAATTTAATGTTTTAAAACCAAACCTATTTCTTTATTTTCAGATATAACTTCGGAGGAAACGATACGTGAATGTAAAGATGGCATTCTTGATTGATTTGGGAGTGGCTGTAGCCATATTAACGGCTGCAGTGTATTCTTATCTAATTTGGTCATGGCATTATTGGAAAAAACGGGGAGTTCCTCAGATCGAGCCCAGTTTTCCTTGGGGAAACTTTGCTGACGCAATCTAAGTGAGGAAGAACGTCGGCTATCTTCATCAAGACATTTACCGTTTGGCAAAAGAATCAAAATTAATAGGCACTTATATGTTTTCCAGACCAATATTATTTCTACGAGATCCAGAACTTATTAAGACAGTTCTTGTAAAGGATTTCAATAATTTTCAGGATAGAGGTTTCTTTGATGATTCAGACAGAGAACCTTTAGCTAAACATCTATTTTTTCTTCCTGGACAAAGATGGAGAAATCTTCGCGTAAAACTCTCGCCAACATTTACTTCAGGGAAAATGAAGATGATGTTTCCTACATTAGTGGAGACTGGAGACAAACTAGGAGAACATCTTGAGAAACTGGCGAGAAACGGAGAAGTTTTAGAGGTTAAAGAGATTCTAGCACGTTATAGTACAGATGTAATAGCGTCTTGCGCTTTTGGTATAGAGTGCAACTGTCTTAAGAATACTAATGCAGAATTTCGTCAATGGGGAAAGAAGATATTTGTACCAAGATTAGGCTTTATCCTATTTCTCGTGTTTTCATCACTTGCACCCTCTGTGTTAAAATTCATAAGCCGCTTTCCAATTAGATTTTTTGATCCAGAGGTGACCAAGTACTTTTTAAACATGGTAAAGGAGACAGTGAGTTTCCGTGGAGATAACAGAATAAGTAGAAATGATTTTATGCAACTTCTGATCCAGTTGAAGAATAAGGGATTTGTGGACGTAGACAAGGAGGACAAAGATGCCTTGGAAGACTTTGAAACTGATACAAATTACAGTGAGTAAAAAACTTGTTTCATTATGATAATTTCTTATGTAGTCGCTAAAGATATTGCTTAGTTACTCAAATATTATGGTCACTGCCACACTCACCATACTGCCACCTGTATCAACATAAAGAATAATGTTTCCATCACTTCTTACACAGACTGAAAGTTTTTCTCCTTGTTTCAAGAAAATTATGATTAAACTGGACGTCTTAAATATTTATAAGATTTATTGCATTGATTTAAGACTAGAGATTTTTATGTTTTATCACTTTAATTATATTCACTATACACTAAACTACATAATATTAGATTCAAATGTGAATTTCACCTAGGAGATTTATGTTAGTTTTAAATTTTCCAAGTAATCTTCCCATTTCACCTTTATCTTTTAATTTCAGCGTTCTTTTCTTGACGGCCCTTTATTGACATTAGTAATTCTGTCATTTGCGCTGAAAGTCTATCTTTCCTTGGCATTCGTACTCTAATCCACGCTTTGAGAGGAAACAGGTCTGCCTAAGCATAAAGGGGAGTGATAGGAAAGGTTCGGCTCCAGCACAAGTCGCATTGCTCCTCTATTCTCTCCAAGAGAAAACGTTTTATAACTATTGTGTATTCTTATTTTAACCTCATTAACCTCTTCATGCACTTTAAATCTCTGTTACTGCATTCACTAGGTATAGATCGTTACTGAGCGTTGCATCTGCTTAATTTGTTTCTGCAAAAACATTTTAAGCATCTATAATTTTCTCTAATTGTCTGATCTTCCGAATTAGAGAATTTTATTACACAAAAAATTTAGCTCGCTTACTAATTTTTATATAATTTTACGAATAGTAGCAGCTGTTCAAATATGAAAGTTCGCTAGCTCATACAGTTATGTAATTTATTTTAATTTAGATTTAGTCTAGGAGATTCAGAAGTCAATAATAATATACTGCATCCGTCTTAAACATTTTTTGTATTACTCTGCGCCCACGTGCACAAGCGTGACAAACGACAGTGGCACTTTGGTACATGTGTTGCGCCATAACGCATTCAAACAAATTGTATGCACAAGAGTAGCTTACCAGTAGGTTTTGTTGGCGGAATTGCTCACAGGAACAATGTGATTCTTAGGACATAGGATATGCTTCTTAGGAGCATAGAAGTGGTGTTTATTAAAACTATTTGTAAACACAATTCCATATCCTCTTCCTGTTCCTCTTCTTCCTATTCTTCCCCCTTTCCTCCTCTCTCCCCCTCCTTCTCCCATCTCTCCTCCTCGTTCTCCCCCTTCTCCTTCTCCTCCTGCCCTCCTTCTCCTCCTTCTCGTTCTTCTCGTTCTTCTTGTTCTTGTTCTTCTTGGTGTTATTATGAGTTTAATATACACGTACAAGTGACATAAAGTCACTTTATACAATTGATAAATTTCAAATATATCACTTCAGAACACAATAATAAATATAACACTATTGAATTATAAGGCTTTGCTTTCTGTGTTTCTTGATTTATAGAACTTTCCATTGAGGATGTTGCAGCCCAAGCATTTGTATTCTTCCTTGCCGGGTTCGAAACGTCATCAACAACGATGACATTCTGTCTGTACGAGCTGTCTTTGAATCCGGAGATTCAGCGTCGAGTGCAGGAAGAGATAGACATGGTTCTAAATGAAAACAAAGGACAACTTACTTATGAAGCGGTGAATAAAATGGAATATTTGCACAAGGTAGTTTCAGGTATGAATGTGTCGCTCATATAAGATGGCTTGAACCAGCAAATAATTTTCTTCTTTTTATCATAACTAGTTTTAACCAAGTGTTAATGTCCTATTATAAGTGAATCATCTCAAATGAAATATTTAGATATATGTAGTATACCAACAAATAAAATTGGTGAAACATACTGCAGCAGATTTGGTCAAAAAGATAAATTATTTGTCATATTGCAGGCATGTTTAATGGTTTAAGGGGGGACGTATGCAAATATTCAGGGTCTTACATAAATAGCCATAATATCCAAAGTTTTCAAGTTAGAGAAGTGAAACTTAGTATACTCATTTAAGATAATACAATTAATATGCAAAAGTTTTTTCATAATTTTCCATTGTTTATAACTAATGCTACATATTTTTTCTATATGCAGAGATATTTACAAACTTAACCCCATTTTTTTTTCAAAATTCACATATTATATATTTCTGAAAATTTTGTATGTTATTTTAAAACACAATAAAAATGAATTTGTTGGATTTAGATTTCTTATTGAAGCTGTATAGAATTTAAAAAAAGTGTTAATCATATGCATCCTTTAAAAATTAAAATAATTTCATATATTTTGTATCATCACATTCCATCTGGAGCTTAATCTTAAATTATAGAACTAACAAAATGTTCATTGTGGCATAAGAAAGCTGTATGCTAAATTGCATCACTGGAAATGAAGTAGTTTGAGAGAAAAATGGGTTGAAGTTGTAGAAAATGCAAGTTACGGGGAAAGGCAATTAAAAATACAATAAGTATTATTCAGTTTGTCTATTAATTTTAAGTCAGAACTTCCCATATCCATAGTCTGTATCCTCATTCTGGTCTTCTTCAGCTTTTCTTTTTAAATTCCTCTTCTGCCTTGCCTCTTTCTGCATTAATTTCATAGCTCTGTCTTCACCAGCGAAGCGAATGTTGTCGATACTCTGCAAAATTGTTTCCATAAACACACCACGTTGATACCCTAACTGGTGCATAACTTTCTTTCTGCCAACATTCCCATCATTAAACACTATTGCAGCATTAAATGTAGCCATTTTCAACACTATGGAAGACACAAATGATGTTTTGGGACACCTTTCACATATCAGACTGTTGAGGCTTTCATTTGGGTTTTGTGTCTCTCCATAGAGACATTTTTTAGCAAGCTGGGTGTGCTAAGAAATGGTAGGTGGGCTTTATAGATTCCAAGAAAGCTTATGGAAGACTATGTGTTGCTACTATGCTACCATGCAACACTAGGGCATTTAATTTTTTAAAGGTACATACAGACCACGTACATTCATATTTTGGTGTTTGATAGCTAACACTATATACTGTTTTAGAAAAAAAAAAAAAAAAAAAAAATTAGATTTTTTGAACATTTTCTCGTACGTCCCCCCTTAATTTTATTTCAATTCGTTCTTCCGTTCTTCCGCACAATATCACGTTTCTCTACTTTTGTCATATCTGTAATACTATTACACAGAATATGAATTAAAATATTTTATAAAACAATTCTTTTCATTATCCAATCGAACCTTTGCTCTCTAAAATTAACATATTTAAATTCCACTGAAAGTAAAGAGTCTTTCAACAAGAGTGTCCCATATTTAACAAGTGATAGCTGCCGTTGTTATTGATTTACGATAGTAATTTTTCGATGTGGTTACAGTTGTTATTGATAAATAGCCATGATACGTTTCAAAATTCATTAACGCGAGAAAGTGTGAAAATGTACTATCAAAATGGATCATCTGTTCTGTCAATGAAGAAAGATACCGTGCTTTTATGAGGGACTATTTTTGGTCTCAATTGGATGGTATGGATCTCAAACATCTGGGTCCAGCAAGATGGTGTCACATGTCATACTGCTCTCGAAACAATCGATCTTTTGATGGAGAAGTTCAGAGGTTTTCTTATTTCCAGTGGTGGAGATGTTAAGTGTGAGATCATGTGATTTAACGCCGTTGGATTACTTCTTGTGGGGTTATATTAAACCTCGAGTTTATGCCCACAATCCAGCAACAGGAAGTAATCTTATGAAAAACATCACGCGTGTTATTCGTGAAGCTCGGCCTAATTTACGTTCTTCTATGATTGAAAATTGGGTCAACTGTATACATGCAACCCTCGTCGGTCACTTAGCTGATGTTCTTTTCTATACGTAATGACATTAATTATGTTCTAAAATAAACTGAAATAAACCTCTATCACTTATAGAACATGATTTATTTAAGTACAATGACAGTTGAGAGTTGAAAGACAGTTCACTCTTGTTGAATGACCCTATATTACGACATTTTACTGAATTATATACATAGCAATGAAAATAAATTCGAACCGTATTGCTATAATGAAACAAAATGAAGCTGTATTGTTTGTTTATACGAATCTGCATATTTAATAAAGTTAAAATACACCAGAAATCTTAATAAAAAGAATCAGAAAGTATAACACTATATCAGTTTTAAACTCAAAGAGAAAAGGTAATACAAATCATAACAGTACACACTTTAGACACAAAGAGTATTTTTACATTAAAATTAATGAATTGAGGCTATTTACTAATCTAAATATTACTTTAACACAATATTCTTTCTTACATTTCAAACTTGAAGCGTGGTCACTAACATTTGGTATGACAATACTGCTTTCTTATTTCTTTCATCATTTAGAAACATAAATTAGTTCATTAATGTTAAAAACTGTTACTTTTTTCCTTGTGTTATCTGTTTATGGTAAATTCCACACTATAAACACAAGAATTTATCATCTAGGGATACTTATATATATATTAACCATTATTTCTAGTATTTAATGGAATACTTTTCTAGCAGTAAACTTAATTAAACATTATATTATGGCGTTAATTTACTTTATTTCTTACAGAAACGTTAAGGAAGTATCCTCCACTCCCTGTTTTGAACCGAGAAGTGACGGGCCACTACAGAATCCGAGATACCGATATTCAGTTGGAGAAAGGAACATCTGTTATTATTCCAATTCTAGCTTTGCAGCACGATCCAAAATATTTCCCTGAGCCAGAAAAATTTGACCCTGAACGCTTCAACAGTGAAGAAATAGCTAAAAGGCACCACTACACGTATCTGCCTTTCGGAGAAGGTCCCAGAATATGCATAGGTGAGTCAGAATTATTTAACTTAATTATACTAATTAACTAATTTTGAGCTTATTATCAGCTGTCAATGATGGAAAAGAAAACAAGAAGAACTTATTTTTAAACTATATGTTAAACAATTTTCTTAGCTTTGTATTTATTTTTGTGTTTATTTATCCTTCTAGAATGAGACATTGTTATGTTTATTTCCCCTATTATTAATAGTACTATATTTAACCTAAAGATTTTCAGTGGAAAAATTGCTCATGAAGAACCAATAAACGGAGCCTTAAAGTCATCGACGGTTCAATTATACTTTCAAGTACCATTAAATAACCACATTAATATCTTCTTGAATATTTAAATTTTGAAGTCAGTTCACCTGTCATCGCATAGCCTAAATTTTTATTTAATGTGGCTTGTTATATCTTGGGCAAAAAGTGCAACATTTTGATACCAACGAGTATAAAATTCATATAGTCTCAACAACCGTATGCAGTAGAGAATGGCATGTTTCACAGAAGGAGCACTAGCGAAGAAGTTAGCGGATTTGAATAATTCGCAACAGAGCATTCAGACACTATCTTTGTGGCTAATACATCACCGTAAGCACTATGCGACCATCGTAAAAGTTTGGTTTAGGGAATTCCAGAAAGCTAAAGATAACCGAAAGGTAACATTTATGTATCTGGCTAATGATGTCATTCAGAACAGTAAGAAGAAAGGTCCAGAGTTTGGTAAGGAATTCGGCAGCGTTCTGAAAAAGGCATTTGAACTAGTCTCTATTTCTAATAGCGATGAGAAGACCAAAAACAGTTTAGACAGAATCCTTCGAATTTGGGAAGAAAGAGGTGTATATGATCCCAAATTGATCAAGGAATTCCGGAAGGGATTTGAAGGCGGAGGTCAAAATGAAATTTCGCCACCAAAGAAAAAAATCAAAGTAGACGTAGTTAGAGCAGACATTGATCGAACTCCAAAGAAAATAGGTGCTGTGAAATCAAGGTCACCACCCGTAAGAGAGCACAAGAAATCAGAGACAGAGGTCGAAGTTGAGGTAGATGGTTTAAAAGAAGTTCACGTAACGTTGTCACCAAGAACACCTGCAGGAGATCCTCCAGAACCTGAAGAACTGATAAAAGCTCTATTGGATCTTGAAAACTCTGCATCCAGTGATGCTGCAGTCCGGGAGAAAATAGCAAGTTTGCCGCCAGAGGTATCAGAGATAGCACTTTTATCTAAACTAGAAGATAAATCTTCGGCTGAGAAGTTGCAGATACAGGTAAATGAGGCTGTACAATTGCTAACGGACTATAATAGTAGGCTTGCAGCAGAAATGGACTATAGAAAGAAAGTGACAACAATGTTGAGGGATTTCCTACAGGCACAGAAGGACCTATTAGCACAAGCAGAGAGGAGATTAGAGGAATATACAGACAAGCTGCAGAAGGTGTATGCAATACGACAAGAAGTGAAGTCACACATTCAGAATCTCCCTGATCTCACGCAACTTCCAGACGTTACTGGTGGATTGGCACCATTACCATCTGCAGGAGACCTCTTTAGTCTACACTGACTTACAGCAGCAGCAGCACCGCGTGTATTATGTTTGTGTAAATAGACAGTGAATGAACTACTTATAACAATAACAACAAGTTATAACTTGTAACAACTTATAACAAGTTTCTTGTTTTGTGTGCAGTACACCACTTGTACTATTGTAAATGTCATTTATATGGTAGAGAGAAAAGCACAGTACTGTAGTTTCTCTGATTGCCATATTCATCTTTGTGTTATAATTTTGGCAGATGAAAGAAAGGATTATGTTGAAAGGTAAATGAGAAGAAAGATGATAAATTCTCTCTTGTACTCTCATTGTTATTCTCACAAGAAGTGCTCCTCTGTCTAAAGTATAAATATTTGCAGCTGGAACGATATGTAAGAGGCTATCTTCTTTTGTACATACACATCACGGAAAAAGTAAATAATTATGTTCAGTAAAAAAAAAAAAAAAAAAAAAAAAAAAAAAAACCCACAGACAGATTACTAAAAAGAATATACATTACAATATAGAATACGGGTGTAAAACATGGCTACAATTAACATTATAAAACCAAATTATAAGTTCTATAAAAACGTTTTTTATGCCTTCTCTGATCTCTGCACATAAAGTGGATGGACAAGAAATATAATTTGTAGCAGGGTTTCATCTTAAACCTGTGTAATTCTTTAACACTAGATAAGAGAAGGGGACAGAACTTATTTTATGAATAAACGCTTGTGTAATTTATGAAAGACATAGACAACATAGTTTTACCAAAGTCTTATATGCATAAATTAATTTCTAAAGCTTTAAGAATAATTTTCTTTCTCTTAACAACTTAAGACTTTTCTCACCCATTTTAAAACTAGATGCATCAGGATTCATTTAAATACGACAACTTATATTCCTTTGATATAAATAAAAAATCTTTAAATTACTTATACAAAATTAATTATATAAAGGAAGGGGAAAATGAATAAATAACTAAGTAAGTGCATTAAATAAGTTTGGTCTTTGTCAGTTTTTCACATCTAACGTAATAAACACACATATAAAAATTTGAGTATATTATGTAGAGGAATTCTGAGTATATCTGATTCAAGAAAATTAGCAGAAAAGGTTTAAGTGCTCACTTCATTTCATAAATATTTACTATTTGAAGGTGAAAATGTCACCCTTGGTAACATTTTTAAAATTCCACCAAATAGCATTCGTTTTTAGAAATGTAAATGAAAACATGAAGGGCAACAGGAAAACATAATTTCTCCAATTTACTTGTACACAGTGAAAATATTCAGCAATAACGTGAGTTCCGTATTCGGCATAATTAAAGCTATTCCCAAGAATTTCACCAGGGTTCTCGTGGATTTCCCTTGCTGCACAGGTGTTTGGCACAGAATATGCATTACTCCAAAGGTTCACTGTTCACGCAAGAAGCAAGTAGAACTAGTATCGCTATGTAAACTGGGTTGTCACAACAGAAACACTGAAACCTAAGGTAACACCGACGCCATCTATGTGGCATTGGGAGGATCACGCGCCGAAGCAGATTAAAATTTAGTCTGAGGTTACTTCAGAAGTCTGAAGTACCATGCTATCTTACAGAAAACTATTGTTGACATACACAAAAGGTAATGAAATTTAATTAGTTGGATAATGTAGTTCTTCGGATGTGCAGTTTTTGAGGAGTTTCTCTGCTGATTCTCATTTTGCTTACAGTATTAAAAATTAAAAGGAAAAAGTTTCTTTTAGGTGAATTTATACATGTGAAACAGTTCCTGTGTACTTTGAGATTGGTTAAATTAACAACGCCAACAGCAACACCAATAAGAAAAACAAGAATAGCAATCATCACCATCACCATCACCATCATCATCCTCATCCTCCTCCTCATCATCATAATGATAATAAATTTATTTTTTCTGTGTTTCAGGGATGCGATTCGGGATGTTGTAGACCAAAGTGGGCCTCATTTCAGTGTTATCCCGTTATAATATACATCCTTCGGCAAAGACTCCGATACCTATCAAATATGATCCCAAGCTCGTTATTTTAAGCCCAGTTGGCGGCATGTGGTTAAAGATTACAGAAAGGAATAATAAAACAAGATTTGATAAATAAGCGAAAATGTTAAAAAATAAAGATGGAAAGGTGCTTAACGAGTTCGCACAAACTTTGTAATCAAATTTCGTTCAAAGTTCTTCGTCATGCTCAGTGTTCCCGAATTCAAAAGAATAGACGAGGAATTGTAGGGCATAGATCCTGAAAAAGACTTTGTATTCAGGGTATCAGTCAGTACTCTGATTTTAAATTATTAATTTCCATGTTTTGTACTTTGAAACACAGTTTTCAAAGCTTAACTGGAAATTACGTTATTATTCAGCAATATATGACAATTTTGTTAACCCATTATAGTAATAAATATAGGTTTGCAACATACAGGAAAGTATATTTAATTTCTAAGGAGCCAATTTTAAATGCATCGCGTTTTTATATTGCCGGGCCGCGGTTCGTTGGTATCTCTGCGCCGTTATTTGTCTATTATTACACCGAGAAACTGGAACTGGATTATTTCGAAGGGGACTCGGCACGGAGATCCCAACTTGGTCTATTTTTTCATAAAGGCCCAAAAGAAAATCCTTTGTGAATTTTATCCATGCCTCCAATTGGGGCATCCCCGGGGAGGAAGGATAAGATCAGAGGAGACAGACGGTGGCCGTCCGAAGGAGCCAAGATAGTGCAGAGAGCAGGGTGGCTACATTTTTACTTAGATAGAAACTTTCCCCGGTAGGCCACGACACCAGACATCCCACCCTACTGTAGTTCGGAAACAGTCTCTCCACGAGACCTGGGTTCGGAGACGGGCAACCGTCCAAAATAATGAGAAAGTGGATCACTCAGAGCACATCTTTCCGCCATGCACCGCCGAGATTCCCGCCGATACTTATATCCTGAAAGAGACCACCAGATGAAAAAAAGAAAAAAGATATGAAATCACAATGTAGACGAAATGGAGGGACAGGAAGTTCAGGGGATGTAATTAACCTACCCAGGTTTCACCTAACAACCCGGGAAAACCTCTGAAAAGAGCTATGAGTCGGGTAGGTCAGCCACGGGAATCGAACCCTGGTCTCCCGAATGGGGGCTATAAACACACCGCCAGAGCCATCCCCTTCGGATTATTACACTAAGAGTTCCAATTCTAAAATTCCAAGTTCCTTACTCATGGAGGCACAGGACTCTACGCAACAAAGGCGGAACGGTTAAAATAGTTGAACTGTCACTAGACAATAGGCTTGGAGGTCGTAGTAAAAGCCCACCGCTATTCCTCTTACAGTTCTTTAACGTTTGCAGATAGCACCCGAACTGTCTTTTAGCTTCATGCCAGTGATTCTTCTCCTCTGCTTTCTGTAGTCTTGGTTTTGTGTGTAGATAATTTGAAGCAAACTCTTATGAACAGTTATTCCTTCTCGTAAGCGACAGTGCCATAGATGATAATGAGCACAAGGGCTGTAGTGAAGGGGGATCGCGGATGTACGCCGTCCCTCCACTATTTTTCGAAGGGATACGCACTCCCCTTACTCATATTATTCATACTTTTTTTAATTAATTACCTTTCTTAATTAAAACATTCAGAATCCTGCGTGATTTTCAGTAGCAAATTACAATAGTAGTAAGTAAAAATTAATTTTAATACATTTTCCAATATACGCCCTAATTCGGTATTAAACTTAGAGCCACATACCATTTGCAGGAGGGTTGAGTCTGTGTGACCAGTTCAGCGAAATTTTTCTGCATTCATGCATGAGATTAACACTTGAAAAACATCGCAATAAAAGAAAACAATATAAACGAGGTGGGTAAAGCAAGCTAAGTTCCGAAATTACTGTAATCTGTGCCTACTCTTCTTGCATCGTGTAAAAGTTTCTACGACCAATATTTGAGATTTTAGAAACCCTTGAATTCTCTTTTCAGTCTAGTGTTAAATCCGAAGAGTAATTCTGTGTCATATTCAATCTGAATATGATAAAGTTTATATAAAGTGCTATTAACTATTGTTTAAATATACAATGTTATTGGTGCTGTAGCTTTCTTTAAATTATGAAACGTACTATATTAGATTATTTTATAGGTACTAAACGTAAATTCGCGGTTTCCTCTGACTGTGAATGTTCTACAAGTGTTTCCAAAATCAATAAAATGACAATAAAATTCAAACCAGTGAAATAATTTCTATTCATTTGGAGACCGGAAACTCGCCCGATTATCATGTATGTTGGAGTGACAGTACGTGGAGTGAATTCAGACAAAGTATGAGTGGTTGGTGTTCAAGATAGGCAAATTGGGGTGCTCAGTTTGTAAAACCGTGCAAGATTTTAAAGTAAATAAATATCAGGGAGGATATATTTCTAAGGAATGGAGTGAAATTCTTGTGCGTTCAAGTGGAAGAACTAAAGGTGTCCATCTAACATCTTTAATGAAATGAAATGTGTAGTGTTTAACGCCCGCTTTTAGTACATACGGCACCGCAGGCGGTGACACTGATGATACATGACATGAAGATGGAGCACCGGAGGTCCCGGAGAAAACCCGCCCCAGCAACGTGTTGTCCACCACAAATCTCACTTTGCGGTCGCCTGGGGTTGAACCCGGGCCGCGTTCGTGAGAGCCAAGCGATCTAACCACTGAGCCACGGTGCGGCCACAACATCTCTAAGAAAACATATCCACAAACATAAAAATTCTGAAGCTCATGTAGCAGCATGTATATAAGAGAAAGACAGACAAGGAAATGTTCTACAAAACCTTGTGGTTGTAAAGCACAAGCATATTTTCAACAGTACGAGGAAAGTATTTCGCACTGTATATTTTGTAGCGAAATGTAACAAATCATATTCAGATTTTTCTAAGCTTCTGAGTTTGGAAATTGAAAATGGACAGTACATGGGCAAAACATTGCACAGAAAGCTCAGTTTTATCAAACCTTTCTGTACGTCATCTCTCATCTCTGACGTTATACTATTAACGGACCTCCAGTACATATGTGGAACCCAGAGCATGATATAAAAATGGATAAAAAGTCATAGGCATGCCGAGGGCAACCAAATCAGGAAGGCGAATCTACAAGTGTAGCGTTCTGATAGGTTTTCCAGCATCTGGAAATTTTTTTAGATGAGTCCCCCCAGTTTTTTTGTTAGAAATACGACCCTGAGGGACACTTACACAATCCCAGACGAACTGTAAACTAGAGTATTGTGAACCGGATTCCTATTGTTTACACTGAAACTTGTTCATTCCAGTGACCTTAAAAATATGGAGTCGAAATTAATCTAATAGGTTATATGCAGCTCATATGAAAATGAACTTTCTGTCAGCGATCAATCACTGCACACAACCTGGACGCCGCAAAAATATTTGTTCGAGAACATTTCGGATAGTGAGTAATCTATAAAAAATGCTGAAGTAGTTCACGGCCACCATCAGGCACTTGTTGCCTTGGTCGGACACTGGGAATGGTCGAGCTATGTCGACAGCGATGCGTTCGAATGGTGCTCCGACGTTGTACTGCTGCATGCGACCCCAATTCCTAGTCTGGGGCCCGCGACTCGCCGCACACACGTGACATTGACGGCACCATCTCTCAGCGTCTGCTCGGAACCTCAGCCAGCAGTAGCCCGCCTCTGAACATCGTAGGGGGAAGAGCCACGGCAACGCAGACGCCATGTCCCGAAGACCCTGCCCGGAAGAGTGCGGCCAATGCACAAGAGTGGAAGAGAAGGAACCTTCCGCAGTGTCGGAGTGGTCACGGCAGTGCCTGCGAACGACTGGAATAGCGCAGGCCTGAGGAGGGAGCAGCTTGGGACCACACTTGAAGGAAGTGGAGGCAGGAACGAGACCGATCTGGAGGACATCGCACCAAGGAGTGCCACATACAAGTCCTATTGAGCCCAATGGGAATCTTTGAAGACCAAAGAGGGTGTGCTGTTCCGGGTATGGGAGTCACCCGATGGGAAGACGCAGAGGAAGCAGTTGGTACTTCCCCGGAGTAAGTTTCCGGAAGTTTTGGAAGAAGTGCACGCTGGAACTTCAGGAGGACACCTGGGAGCAAACCGAATGATCGAGAAACTCCGACAGCGCTACTACTGGCTGAGGCTCCGAGCAGACGCTGAGAGATGGTGCCGTCAAAGTCATGTGTGTGCGGCGAGTCGCGGGCCCCAGACTAGGATCCGGGGTCGCATGCAGCAGTACAACGTCGGAGCGCCATTCGAACGCATCGCTGTCGACATAGCACGACCATTCCCAGTGTCCGACCCAGGCAACAAGTACCTGATCGTGGTCGTGGACTACTTCAACATGTTTTATATATTACTCACTATCCGGAATGTTCTCAAAAAATCAAGAGGGCACTAGAACAAAGATGAACTCTCGAGAAATCCGTCTCCTTCCCCCGTTTCGGCGAGCTTTTATCTCCGCACTGCACTGTCCGTCTCTTTGAACTCGTTGCCCGCGCCGCCTTGAATCAACAATACGCTCGCGACACTATTTTATTCCTTTATAGTTAAACAGATGCACGTAACTAATAAATGTATTTCACATTGTAGGAAGTTTTATAGTGCACACACATATAGTGCATAGAGATAGTGCAAATTTAACTAATTTGTACATATATTTTACTCAGCAACGATTCGCACCACTATTTCATTCCGATACTTTAAGAACAGAAAGATTCGAGAAAAACCTGTACTGCTCTGTTTATGTAGAACTTAGGTACCATATTTCAAAGTCCATAAAATGTCGCCGAAAAATGAGGAAGTATAATCAAAGATGAGCACTTCCTGATATAAAAAATATGCCGCTCAACAACTTAGAGTAAATAGCTTGATCATGTGGTAAATCTTTAAAGTTCGGTGCGGCCATTTCAACATAAAATTTCATATGGTTTGTATTGATGTTGCAAACGAAGCCATCTGCTACTACGATAACATCTCAAAGAATTAAAAAGCGTCATTTTCACTTAACTTTTAAACTTGTACTAATTTGCTGCTAATCATATTTGAAGTGTGAGCAATTGGAAAGGGAATATTACAATGCCGAAGAAGAGCAGTAAAGATTATTTGCTTCGATAGTGGATTGATAGAAATCTTATTTCTAAAAACAACTGGAAATACAGTACTGAGCAAGTGTATTAAACTATTAAGTTGTATTTTTGTATTTTCAAAATAGTTTTAAAATCAATGGATTTTAGAGATAAGTTTGGTAATTTATGTAACTAAAATAAACCCATATTGTTTTTATACTATTAATAAAAGTGCCCTACAAAAGGTGAAAAATATTGAATGATTTATTGTAATAAACACCGACTAACGCTAAAATAGACTGAAAGAAAGACTGATAAATATTATTTAATTAATTAATCACTGTATTTAATGATGATGATGTGGTGTTTAAGGCGCACAACTGCATGGTCATTAGCGCCCATCACTGTATTTAAGAATTTATTATTTGTTGACTTCAATATTAATAAACATGACAAATGTGAAATAATATACTTTATTTTATATGCATATTAGCAAGTTTTTAGGGCATATTTCGAAGACTTAATGCATAGAGTGAGACATATATTCATACTTTACTTATCTGTAATATTCATTTTTAGGATTGCAACAGCGTTAAAGAAGAAATTATATGCGACTTTTATGGATGAATTTGTGTATAAATAAGATTACAGAAATCGTTGAAAATAGCCTATTGCACCCTTTTCAGGATATTATATTATAAAGATCTGTAAATTCATGTAGTCAGTCTGCCCCTCTGGTAGGTTTTCATAATATATCAGCCATTTCATAGGACGATCTTAGATTTATGTTTCCAACCCAAATTTTGCTTTAGCGAGTGAAATGGCCAGCTGTTTCATATGCGGCCCATATTCGGGAAATTTGGGTTTAATTACAGGAGCCTACATACCTAATCCAAGGGCCTTTTGTGGGGTTTTCCAGCTCGCCAGGCGAATGCTGGGTAGTTTAATTATATCCCCCAAATTTCCTCTCCCTCCATTGCATCTTTAACATCGTTTCACATCATCTCTCATCTGGTGGTCTCTTTCAGGACAGAAGTGTTGGCAGGAGTCTTGGTGCTGCATAGCTCCTAGTGAACACTTCCTCCAGTAGGAAAAATGAAATGTGTAGTGTTTAACGCCCGCTTTTACTACATACGGCACCGCAGGCGATGATACTGATGATACATGAGATGAAGATGGAGCACCGGTGGAATGAGATGGCGGGGGAAGCTAGAGGTCCCGGAGAAAATCCGCCTCAGCGCCGTGTTGTCCACCACAAATCTCACTTTGCGGTCACCTGGGATCAAACCCGGGCCGCCTTGGTGAGAGCCAAGCGGTCTAACCACTCAGCCACGGCGCGGCCTCCTCCAGTAGGAGGTTCTTCCGTCTGAGGACTACGGTGGATGGAATGTCGGCTGTACTAGCCTGCCGAAGAGTGTCCAACTGGTCAATAATATGAACCCTGCCCTCTGCACTGTCCTGACTCCTTAGTTCTACCACCCTCTTTCATCCTTTCTCCCAAGGGTGCCCCACTGCGTGATGCCCTGCGTAAGAGTCAGCCTATCCTACATATTACAATATACATATACGATATTACACAAAAGCCAAATGGAACGTAATTTGCATTGATTAGAATATCTAAAGAAAAAAGTTATATGAAGAATTTTAAACAGTCATTAAAAGCATCATCAAGACATCGGATGCCGTACACCTTAACAATCAATGTACGCGCACAGGTACTATACAAGGTCAAGCGTGACATCACCAAACGTCCGTGTCAACAAATATACGGAAGTGCTGTGTGTACATTCCGGTACGGATACAAAATGTAACCTACGTTACAATAATATACCATCCTCATTGCTTTCGTTGCGGGAATTACAGTGAACAACCATGTTCAATCGTAAATTGTCGAATGTCAGTTTTCTGCGCCTCTCACTGAAACAGTATAAAAATATTTGGAGAAAGTTCGTTCAATGTCACATGACGTTAATGGTGCATATGAGTAGTACAAATCATTTACATGTGTTTGTCCGAGACTTAGTTCTGAAAATTCAGTATATTTGTGTTGAATACTGGACAATTCATTTTTGTTAGTTTGGTAGGTGGTGCGTTCTCTCTATTGTTAATTTTTGCAGACACCTTCTCGACTCCTTGTAGACAGCTCGAAAGTACATTCTTCAGGTTCTTTAAATTTTTTTGTTTTGTTTCTGTAATTTACGTCCAACGTTAAGTCATATCAGACGGTGAATGAAATGGGTGAAATGATGCTAAGGTGGGCCTAGGGTCCATAGAGCTTAGAGTTACCCGACATTAGTCTCTCAGGATAAGGGAAAACCCCGGAAATGCCTTATCCAGGTAACTCGCCTTGACCGAGATTCGGACTTGGGACCTCTTGAACGTGAGGCAGACATGCTACCATCTACGCTACCGAGGCGGGCTTAATGGTTGTTGATAGTAACCAAAACTTTTGATTTATAAAATTGAGATTGCCCAATAATTGTTGTGAAAGTAATGCTATTAATACAATATGTTAAACACCTTGCATTCTCTGGAATGCATGGCGAGCAGTAGTTGTAAAGAAACAAAAGCTACGCGTTGCGAACCGGACTATCCATGCGTGTTGTCCCCGAGACTGGCGTCAGCAGCGTTATATACTGTGAGGCTCGTAAACTTCATATCCCTTTAAAGGTGTACGGTCTCCGATGCCTGATCAACATAGCCTCTGATTCGCAATCACCTTCAAATTACTTTCACAGCTTTTATACTGCTTTCTGAAAAATTAACTAATGAAAATACTCGTTCGCTCTTAGCAAAACTGGTGTCAGTGTAGTTCTGACTTCGTAAACTTCATTTCCACAAGTTAACTTAGGGATAAACTTGCTTCACTTTCTAAATGTAGCCTCAGAAAGTTACTTCAAATCAGAAAATTGTAGCGAAGAGCTGACTGAAGGGCATTCTCCTGTAGAATTATTTGCTACTGTTTCACTTGTATTTCTACAAGGTCGTTCCTTTAAACGATGAACGAACTGTTTATTTTACAGCTTTCTGCTCACCAACATCTCGATATGGTCACTCACGCTTGTTGTTTCTTTGTTGGTACTTACCATTATTTTTACTGATCACCTTGCATTTTTACTCTGTAATCTAACACGACCATACAGAATGTCCTTTCATCATCTCCAACTAGTAAGTCTTTTTCTTGATTACTATCTTGTTATACACTAACTTTGAACTGGTTCTTTGTATGCAAACAAAACATACAGAAAGCGCAGGAAAGGAACAAAATCAAACACTAAAGGAAACTAGTTTACAAATCAAACCCAAGTTGCTCAAAACTAAGTTTAATTATTGTTATTATTGCTTAATTTAAACAAAATTTCGCCACAAACTATTAAGACCTAATAACAGTTGTACAAAATGTTTGAAACAAACACATGGTTTGCTCAGTTTAGATTTGGTTAAACTTAGTTTGGCTTAACTTGGTTAAACTAAGGCTTACAGCCATGGTCAATATGGTAGCATTGTGAAAAACTTTAAAAAATTATATTAGAAGTGCATTAATTACCATAAAGTGATCAAAATACGCATGATAAGTACTTTAATGTTGGGTGATTATTGGTCTTAGAGACTGCATAAACGATGTGGGAAAAAAGAGCTAAATACAACATCGAAAAAAGCTAACGAAACAAAGTTTACTTAAATAGTATGGTGTATTAAATATTTTAAGTTTTAGTTAGGCTTATTTATGATTTTATTTAGAAGTGTCATTAGGTTTGGCTAGGTTTGGTTATGTTAGATTCCTTGTACGTCTCTCAGAAGAGAGTGTATATCAAGCTTGAGGTGTTGGCATCAGAAGCGATGGCGAAAAGTACTCTAAAAGCACACTGAATATTGGAACTGTTTAAAACTATTCATAAATGGGGCTAAAAGTACTGAAACACACAATAAATGGAGAAGAAAGTTTAGTGTATTAAGATAAAATAATCTGAAAATATTCTGAAAAGCCTACTGAAATATTTCTGTAACTTCTAAGCTAGCTCTGGTGGTAACACAACCTATCTACATGCGTTCTTACTTTCCGCATCTATGCAAAATCTCACTTCCAGTGTCTTCAAACGTAGTTGTAATAGTTGAATTAGGGTTCGTAATAGCTTCAAAATGTTAAAATATCAGCGAAAAAGTACATTCCGAAAGGATCCTTGTTGTTGAAATTCATCCAATAATGCCTGGAATGGTTATAAAATACTTGCCGGGATATACTGAATACCTGAAAGTAGGTGGAAAACACCAGAAAGAGTTTAAATTAGCACAAAAGTACTCAGAGTAAAAAAAGATGACTAAATTAGAACACTAGATCCAAAATAGTAACAAAATGGCTTAAAATATCCCAAAAAGTTCTTAAAACAAGCGCAAAATTACTTCGGATAGCCAAAAAGCTGGCAAAATTTCTATCAGGAGTGACTAAAATAACATCACAATAGCCTATCAAGTTTACAAAATATCTAAAATCATTAGAAAATATCTATAAGTCACCGAGAAAGGTCTGAACCTAAATCTCTAAGGGATAAAGCCCAGAACAGCTTATGTTCGGCTAGAATAGGCAAGCTCACGGTCTAGGTTAGATAGGCTTAAACAGAATAAAATAGGGGAATAGAAGAGCAGGGCATAAGTTGGTTTAAGTTGGGTTAAGTGAAAAGGGAATGGAAGAATAATTTCAGGAGGGTTAGGTTAGGTTGGGTTGGGCTGTGTTAGATTAGTTTAGATGATAATGGTTTACTATAAAAGATTACCATAGGGCTAGTAAAGGTTAAGTCAGGCTAAGTGATAAGAGAATAGAAGAAGATCTGCAGCAGAGTGACTAGATAGGACCAGGTTTGGTGAAAAGAGGGTTGGGCTAGGTGAGGGTGGATTAGGTTATGCCAGGTAGGTGATAAAAGGATATAATAAATTATTAGAAGTGCGTTAAGGTAGGTGATATGATATACAATAAAGGGGAGGAAAAGAAGGGATAAATATAAGGGAAAAGGATATGCATATATGTTAAACGTATATAATAAACTCTAGAGGTTCTAGATTATATTATTTTGGTTAGGTGATGAGGACGAAAAAAATAATCAGAATAGGGTTAGGGCAGGTTAGTAAGGTTATTTTATTTAGCGGCTAGAAGAGAAGGGCACATTAAATGATGAAAGGATGGAAAAAATTGTTGATGAACATGAAGATTAAAAAAAAATACTCTTATCACAACGTGACAAAGTCTATAAAAACATAACAAAGTGTATAAATCAAGGGGATCCCTGGTTAAAAATCCGTTAAATAAAACAAAAGAAAGTGTATGATATGGCGGTGTACTATCGCTCTCCGTTCTGTAAAAACATCACAATTTAGTTGAGGAGATTGCTTAAAAAAAACCTAAATGCAACAAAACATTCGCTAAAAGTGCATAACTTAACGGTGTACCAGCTCTCTCATTTCTTACCTACATATCGATTTATGTGTCTCTTTCGTAGTTTGGGTTATTTGTAAGGGAAGAAGCTACTAATCGACTTAAATATGAAAAATCATCTACATCTGCTCATATCAGCGATCAGATTCGGCTTCTTTGTCTTCACTTACTGATAAAAAAGGCTAGTGGTGCCTTGTAGTCACCGATTATCACCACGAACACGCCCGATACAACTACTGTACTAAACACAGAAATAAAAATAATAAAATAATTATAATAAATAATAAATAATAATAATAATAATTATAATAAATAATAATAATAATAATTATAATAAAGAATAATTATAATAATAATTATAATAAATAATAATTATAATAATAATTATAATAAATAATAATTATAATAATAATTATAATAAATAATAATTATAATTATTATTATGATAATAATTATGATAATAATTATGATAATAATTATGATACTAATTATGATAATAATAATGATAATAATAATGATAATAATAATGATAATAATAATGATAATAATAATGATAATAATAATGATAATAATAATGATAATAATAATGATAATAATAATAATAATAATAATAATAATAATAATAATAATTATAATAATAATAATAATAATAATTATAATAATAATTTTAATAATAATAATTTTAATAATAATAATAATAATAATAATAATAATAATAATAATAATAATAATAATAATAATAATAATAATAATAATAATAATAATAATAATAATAATAATAATAATAATAATAATAATAATAATAATAATAATAATAATAATAATAATAATAATAATAATAATAATAATAATAATAATAATAATAATAATAATAATAATAATAATAATAATAATAATAATAATAATAATAATAATAATAATAATAATAATAATAATAATAATAATAACAACAACAACAACAACAACAACAACAACAACAACAACAACAACAACAACAACAACAACAACAACAACAACAACAACAACAACAACAACAACAACAACAACAACAACAACAACAACAACAACAACAACAACAACAACAATAACAATAATAATAATAATAATAATAATAATAATAATAATAATAATAATAATAATAATAATAATAATAATAATAATAATAATAATAATAATAATAATAATAATAATAATAATAATAATAATAATAATAATAATAATAATAATAATAATAATAATAATAATAATAATAATAATAATAATAATAATAATAATAATAATAATAATAATAATAATGTCACCCAGTTATCGGGAAGCACCACAAACAACAGCTGAGAAGGGGCCGGAGGCCACGCCACTCCCACTCATTTGTCTCCTGTCACTAACTGAGGGGTGATTTGCTGTAGTGTCACCGGTCCCTGGATGTTTCTCTCCCCTTCTCCGGTGGTCTGGAACGTTCGGTGATTAGAGACTTCTAGAAAAACACTGACATTCCGATAAAAAGGGTTTCAGAGAGACAGTTAGTTAGTGTTTGACGTGCTAGTGAAGTAGCGCCGTGTACGTGCATCGGAACGATAACGGACGAACTGGTGAATCGTAATTGTGAGCATTACGTAATTTTGTGTAATTGGCAAGTGTTTAACTGTAAGTCGGTGGAAATAAAGAACATTTTTGAGTGGTGAAATTGGACTTTTCATTTCACGAACCCACAAAGTCACACTGGTGTCAGGAAGCGGGAAGATAACGTCACCGAACATAACAACCATGGACGCGGCATTGGAAAATTTTTTGGAGAAGATGATGGAAATGAAGGCCGAAATAACAGCGAAGACGGAAGAAATAAAGACCGAATTGACCACAGAAATGAGGGCAGCGAACGACAGTCTGGCCACGGAATTGAAGGAGGCGAACGAGGTCCTCGCCGCCAAATTTGGCGAACAGTTGGCCGGCGTGAGGGATGACGTCACGAAGCTGGGCAAGCGGATGAGCCAAGTAGACGACCGCCTTAATGATTTAGAGGAAAAGGCCGACAATAACGCCAAGACCCTGAACGCCGTGGTGGAAGACGTCGAAGACCTTGCGAACCGCATTAACAACCTGGAAGGGAAGGCTGTCAGCAGCGTCAAGTCCCTGAACGCAATGGTGGAGGACGTCGTCGGCAGGAGGTTGAAGGATTTGAAGCCCGACGCGCCGGGACGCGACACAACATCTGCGTGCGTCAAACCTCCCAAGTATGACGGCGCGTCAACGTTTGAAGTCTTCCGCCGCCAGTTCGACACAGTGGCCAGGCACAACAGGTGGTCACCGGAGGAGGAGGCTACACAGTTAATAGCCAGCCTCCAGGGACGGGCCGCGGAAGTGCTAAACGCGGTGCAGACGATGGCGGCGCCCAAGGACATCTGGGAGGCCCTGGAGAATCGCTTCGGGAACCACCGCTTAGCCGCAGCATACCGAAGCCAGCTAAAGGCAAGGTCGCAGCAGCCGGGGGAGACGCTGCAGGAGTTCGCCATAGCCATCGAGCAGCTGGCTAGCAAGGCCTTGGTTGACCTGCCACTGGAGTTCGTATCCCGGGAAGCCGCCTACAATTTTGTCGACGGGGTACGGGACACGGAGATTCGTCAGCGCCTAATGCTCGGCGAATATAAAACCATCCACGAGGCGCTGACAGCGGCATTAAGGATGGAGGCGGCCAAAATAACATCCCTCCCGACGTCGAGAACGAGGAGCGTCCGCTATGCCGGAGACAGAAGACCAGCTGAGGGACGCCGGCGAACACCTAGTGGCCTGTGTTGGGGGTGTGGACAGCCCGGGCACCTGCAGAGAGACTGCCCACACCAGGAAGAGCAGCCGGAAAACGAGTAAGGGCCGTCGTGGAGAGGGGCACGTCGGCGCCATCACCACCATCCCCTCGAGTGACACTGCGCGCCGTCAGCCGGCGTATGGATGACAGCCTCATCGCGGACGGTCGGATAAGAGGAAAGCCGTGCCGCGTGCTGGTGGACACCAGGGCGGCCGTGACCATCATCAGACCTGACGTGGCGAAGGGTTTGCCGACAAGGAAGCCAAGCCGGCCATACCAGCTTGTCACGGCATCGGGCGACACCTTGCCTGTGGAGAGGGAGGCCCTGCTGGAGCTGAACTTGGGACGGAGTGCCGTGCGTCTGTGGGTGTTCGTCGCGAAGGTGGCTGAGGAGGTGATTCTGGGACTGGATGCCCTCAGGAGCCACGAGGCGACGGTCGACGTCGGCAAGAAGGTCCTGCGGCTTAACGGAGAAGAGGTTATACTCCGTCAACCCGAAGAGCGCCTTGGAATTTGCAGGGTCGTCTTGGACGAAGACGTGGTTGTCCCCGCGAGGAGCGAGGTGGTGGTGACCGCGCGACTGGAGGGCCAGAGAACCAGGAACATGATGCTGGACCAGAAGACGCCTGTAAACGGACTGTGTGTAGCCAGGGCCTTGCTGCCGTGCCGAGAGGAGGTGCCCGTGAGACTGCTAAATCCTACGGACGCCGATCACGACGTCCAGGCCGGGACGGAGTTGGGAATGTGCGAGCCCGTGGTGAGCGTAACATCTATCGACGAGACACAGGAGCCGGCGCCGAAGCAACACCTGGGGCCCCGGCTAGAAGGCTTGGTAGAGAGGGCGGCCGACCACCTGACCACAGAACAGCTGGAGAAGGTTCGACAACTGCTAAGGCGGTACCAGCGCGTCTTCAGCCAAGGTGATAGTGACTACGGCCGCACGGACAAAGTGCTTCACCGCATCGACACCGGGGACGCCCGGCCTATTCGGCAACCACATAGACGCGTTCCGCTGGCGAAGCAAGGGGCGGTACGAGACATGCTGGAGGACATGAGATCCAGGGGAGTGATTGAAGAGTCTGACAGCCCTTGGTGTTCCCCTGTAGTCTTGGTGACAAAGAAGAACGGCGAGCTGCGCTTCTGCGTAGACTACAGAAAGTTGAACGCCGTCACCCGGAAGGACTGTTTTCCCTTACCCCGGATTGACGACACCCTGGACACGCTAGCTGGTGCACAGTGGTTCTCGACCCTGGACCTGAAGTCGGGCTACTGGCAGGTAGCTCTAGACCCGAGAGACAAGGAGAAGACCGCATTCTCGACGGGCCAAGGTCTTTGGCAGTTCACGGTTATGCCCTTTGGCCTCTGCAACGCACCAGCTACCTTCCAACGCCTCATGGAGTCAGTGATGAGAGGGCTGACTTACGATGCCTGCCTGCTATACCTGGACGACATCATCAGCGTCGGGAAGACTTTTGAAGATCACCTCGAGGTGCTACAGAGACTGCAGGCGACCAACTTGAAGCTGAACGCGAAGAAGTGCCAGCTCTTCCGCAAGGAAGTTAACTACTTGGGCCACATAGTCTCAGCAACCGGAGTGGCCACAGACCCGGAGAAGACAAAGGCTGTGAGAGATTGGCCTCGCCCAAAGGTTAAGAAAGAATTGCGCAGTTTCCTGGGGCTGTGCAGTTATTACAGGCGCTTCATAAAGGGGTTCTCCAACATCGCAAAACCCCTCACCCGCCTGACAGAGGAACACCGGCCTTATGTGTGGACGGAGGACGCAGAAAACGCTTTCCAGCACCTAAAGGAGACCCTGTGCAGTGCTCCAATTTTGGGTTTCCCACAACCGGGTGGCGCCTTCATTGTGGACACCGACGCCAGCGACCATTGCATTGGAGGTGTCCTATCGCAGATCCAGGACGGCCATGAGCGGGTGATAGCCTATTACAGCAAGACGCTATCCAAGGCAGAGAAGAACTACTGCGTCACCCGACGGGAGTTACTGGCGGTAGTAAAGACATTGGAGCACTTCCACAAGTACCTGTACGGTCAGCCATTCCACCTGAGGACTGACCATTCCGCCCTAACCTGGCTATTGACCTTTAAGAACCTGGAAGGCCAGACAGCACGTTGGGTCCAGAGGCTGCAGGAGTACGACTTCACCTCGGAACATCGTAGAGGGAGGAGCCACGGTAACGCAGACGCCATGTCCCGAAGACCCTGCCCAGAAGAGTGCGGCCAGTGCACAAGAGTGGAAGAGAAGGAGCGTGCCGCAGCAGTCCGAGTAGTTGTGGCAGTGCCTGCTGAAGGCTGGGATAGCGCAGGCCTGAGGAGGGAGCAGCTGGCGGACGCAGACTTGGGGCCACTCTTGAGGGAAGTGGAGGCAGGGATGAGACCAACCTGGGAGGACATCGCACCGAGGAGCGCCACCTACAAGTCGTACTGGGCCCAATGGGACTCGTTGAAGACCAGAGAGGGCGTGCTGTTCCGGGTATGGGAATCACCCGATGGGAAGACGCAGAGAGAACAGTTGGTACTTCCCCGGAGTAAGGTATCGGAAGTCTTGTAGGAAGTGCACGCCGGGACTTCGGGAGGACACCTGGGAGCGAACCGAACGATCGACAAACTTCGGCAGCGATACTACTGGCTGAGACTCCGAGCAGATGCTGAGAGATGGTGCCGTCAGTGTCACGTGTGCGCGGCGAGTCGTGGCCCCCAGACTAGGAGCCGGGGTTGCATGCAGCAGTATAACGTCGGAGCCCCATTCGAACGGATCGCCGTTGACATTGCTGGACCGTTCCCAGTTTCCGACCGAGGCAACAAGTACCTAATGGTGGTCGTGGACTACTTCACCAAGTGGCCGGAGGTGTATGCCATCCCAAACCAAGAGGCAAAGGCAATCACAGACTGCCTCGTGGAGCAAGTGTTCTGCCGATTTGGGATGCCGTTAGAGCTACACAGTGACCAGGGTACCAACTTTGAGTCCAACCTAATGAAGGAGGCACTACAAAGGCTTGGGGTGAACAAGACCCGCACGACACCTCTACATCCCCAGTCGGATGGCATGGTCGAAAGGTACATGAAGACCTTAGAGGAACACCTGAGGAAGGTCGTGGCCAGCCATCAGCGAGACTGGGACGTCAAGGTGCCACTGTTCTTGCTGGCCTACCGCTCATCTACACACGACACAACTGGGATGACGCCAGCCAGCTTAATGTTCGGCCGAGAGTTACGCCTCCCTTGTAACCTGGCTTTTGGAAGCCCTCCGGAAGTGAAACAGCCAGCGACCGAGTATGTGGAGAACTTGGTGGACCATCTCCACGACATGCACGAGATGGCTCGCCAGAACATCCAGAAGGCGAGCGACCGCATGAAGACCAGGTATGACAGGCAAGCCAACAGCCAAGGGTTCCAGCAAGGTGACCTAGTCTGGTTGTACCGTCCTACCCGGACCAAGGGACGGTGCCCGAAGCTCCAGCAGCCATGGCAAGGACCGTACCGGGTGGTGAAGAGGATTAACGACGTGGACTACCGCATCCAGAAGGTTCCCCGAGGGAAGATGTTGGTGGTACACCTGGATCGTCTAGCCCGCTATGATGGTGCTGTTCGGGACGACCAGCTTTGAGGAGGGAGCAGTGTCACCCAGTTATCGGGAAGCACCACAAACAACAGCTGAGAAGGGGCCGGAGGCCACGCCACGCCCACTCATTTGTCTCCTGTCACTAACTGAGGGGTGATTTGCGGTAGTGTCACCGGTCCCTCGATGTTTCTCTCCCCTTCTCCGGTGGTCTGGAACGTTCGGTGATTAGAGACTTCTAGAAAAACACTGACATTCCTATAAAAAGGGTTTCAGAGAGACAGTTAGTTAGTGTTTGACGTGCTAGTGAAGTAGCGCCGTGTACGTGCATCGGAACGATAACGGACGAACTGGTGAATCGTAATTGTGTGCATTACGTAATTTTGTGTAATTGGCAAGTGTTTAACTGTAAGTCGGTGGAAATAAAGAACATTTTTGAGTGGTGAAATTGGACTTTTCATTTCACGAACCCACAAAGTCACAATAAAAATGGAGGGGATGGCAATAGCATCTGCAGCAGCGGTACACACGCACACGCGCACATACAGCATTGTCTAGAAGTGAAATATTTTGGACTCCAGTAAAATCATATAGGAATAGATTCGTTTATTACTATTTACGTGGCAGAGACAGAAAAATTGAAAAAGCACCAAAGTATTGGGTATTTCAAATTTTTAATGAAGGGTATATCGGAAACAGTAGACTATGAAAGCAAGCAAGCTTCGTATTCAAAATACATTAACATAAACCGTAAACAAGCGCATTCTAGTGGCTTCTGGAAGGAAACAATAACTAGTGTAACTAATTATGCACTGTATACACTAGTCTTAACTTGGAATTAAGATAAGATAAGAGTTATCAGAATCGCTGCATTTTTACAATATCAATCTTATCTACCGAAGAACAAAAAACTGTGGGAAAGCAGATAACACGAGATATTTAACGGTTTTCTTATACCTTTGTGATATAATATATTCATGGCAGGCACCGGCACGCACGCATGCACACACGAGTATCCTACTGCTGCATTTTCATTGAGAAGATACTGTAATGCCCGATTTCAGCAACAGATGTTAAAAACGACGTTAACAAATGTAACGTAACAATTGTCACAGCGCTAAAACTAATGTTAAATTTCGTGCATTTCACCAACCTGTTTTCTGAAAATGTTAACAAAACTGTGTTAACTCCAAGAAACTTGTAAATATCACAGCTATAGAAGGCTATGGATGAGCTGCGATGCGCTTTTGTTTTCATTTTCGTCTACACAAATGGCGGATGAACAAAATCATAAATAAAGCCTTGAGACAAATTTCTCATCGACGGAGAAAGAATTGTTAATTGAAATGGTGACGAAGTGTAAGGATATCGTGGAAAATAAGAGGATGGATGCAGTGAATGTAAAAGAGAAAGATGTCGCGGGGAAAATATTGGAAACGAATTTAATTCAAATGCATGTGTCACTACTACAAGCACCAAACAACTTGTCAGTATTACGTAAATTTAAAACGAGGTACGAAGAACAAGTGCCTTAAACGTGTCAAGACGGAAGGTGAACAGTGTATTATCCACATAATTTAGTGAATTATAAAATTGCAAAGTTATTAATACACGAAACAAAGGCGAGATCGGCGTATTCTTTCGATGTATATTCTAACTCAGTATAACGAAAATTTAAAACGAGGTGCGAAGGACAAGCGACTTGAACGTTTGAAGACGGCAGGTGGACAGTGTATTATCCACATAATTCAGTGAATTATAAAATCGCAAGGTTATTAATACTTGAAGCTAATGCGAGATCGTCATATTCCTTTCGATGCATGTTTTAACTCAGTATTACGTAAATTTAAAACGAGGAACGAATAAGGGCAAGTGACTTGAACGTTTCAAGACCGGAGGTGGACAATGTATTATCCACATAATTCAGTGAATTATAAAATCGCAAGGTTATTGATACTTGAAGCAAAGGCGAGATCGCCATATTCCTTTCGATGCATGTTCTAACCTCTCTTGTACTTCCGCAGTAACCTTCATAGCAACATGTTTCGACAGTCTATACCTCCGTAAAACAATTTTCTTCGGATAGTTCTCAGAGGCCGTACACTATTATGAATGTCATTTAGACGGTCTTTAATATAGCAAATCGACATCAACAGCTGAGTTCATGCTCGCCATCTTGACTTTTTACAATTGTTAAGGACTTAACATCAGAAATTCGGATTGTTAGTTTAACATGAGATTTAACACGAGTGTTACGCTAACACTTGTTGGTGAAATGCAATTTTTGTTTTAACTATTGCTAAACTCGTGTCAAGTCTTAACATTTGTGGATGAAATTGGGCATAAGGATTTCCTTCATATAATGGCAAACAATGGAGAGAAGAAACGTATTTTAAAAATCTCACAATATTGTGTAACTATTAACATTTGAAATAAGAAGGGTTCCTTGAAACCATTTGAATCAGGATACGCAATTGACTGAATTGTTCTATTGTAGTCAAAATTAACTGAATTACATACTATTATATTTTAAACCATTAAATTATCAAAATTTTATTTTTAGTTTGTAATTTAGTCTTTAGAACAATGTAGGTCCAAGACGCTAACTTAAACATTCTTATAAATAACGTTCTAGAATATTTTCTTAGAAAGCTAAGTAAACAAGATTATATGCAAGTTAGTTATCAGGCGTAAAATAAAAAAGAAAGCATTCAAATTTGTTACACGGGAAATTCTAGCATCTTTTACGTAACCTGAAATTTAAAGATGTGTATATAAGCATAATTTAATACTTATTGGGCCAAAAAATTGAATGTTTCTAGCACTTCATAAGTCAGTTCTTACTAATTTTGGGCTGCGAAAAACAAATAAGCCAATGGAAATTTTTCTTAGCTCTAGTTTCTGTGGTATACACTAGGTGGAAGTATTACATATTAACCGATTAGGAGCAAAATATGTATTTTAATTACATGTGCTAACATTGAGAGTGCATTTGATTTTTTAAAATGCCAGTTCTATTCTAAGATTTCTAAATTGCTGGAAGAATACTTCGCAGATGGTCGTGTCGTGAGAGTTACTGTGGTGGCTTCATGAGGTCGTCGTCTTTTAGCTTGCCTCTTAAAAGGAAGTTCGGGAGCATCCCCACACAAAGACGAACAGTAATCTGTAAGGGTTGCTTTATTCCAATGACCCTGATATCTGTGTTCCGTAATCAAAATCTCCTGATGTAATTTTTCTTCATGTTCATCACTAACAGCTTTACAACTAGGAGGGAAAAAGCCTAGGTAGAGTGGTGAAAATGGATTTTAAGACATCTAGCATCCAAGATTACGGTATCTTTGCAGGAGCACTGTCACCATAGGTGTATAGTTATCATCTCTTTTGTTGCCTAAAAATCCACGAACAAATCCCTTGAAGACTTTCTAAGCTTCCTTTTCTTTCTTCTCCAAAACGTGGTCAAATGCAGGATCCTTAATCCAGTATTTTGTTTTCTTTAAGGTCAAAATACTGTTTTTTCATTAATTATCCTAATATAGTTACGCACTCAAAGTGTTTTATCGTAAGCTGCTGGAGATACCTAGTCAAATTCTTGCATGCTTATACTTGTGATACAGTTCAAACTTATCAAAAAAAAGGCTCAAAGGCTAAGATTTAACACTTATTCTACGGCTAATATTAAATGGTAAAGAACGAATTTTTCTGCCACATTTAACAGGGAATATTAAAATAAATTAAGGATGTTTAAGTTCTACATTTTTCACGTAGAAAACCTTTATTTATTTTTATTTATTCAAGGTTTAGGAAATGCTTAAGATAGGAACAATAAAAGGAAAAAACATGTTTTCGTTTAAGCATTTTTAGAGTTATAGCTGGATTAAAATATTTACAGGTATATAGACAGATATGCGTGAGCCCTTTTATTGCTTGGCGATTTAGAAATTGTTTTGGGGTATCTCCATAGATAAAAGAAAAATAAAGAAAGAAAAGTAAGAAAGAAAGAAAGACAAACAGCACAAAAAGATGAAAACCCAATCAGCCTGGGCCTGCCGCTCTTGTCAAAGTCATCGGCTCAATCAAATATAATAGTTTGTCCGAAGAACTAATAGCTGATCAATAAAACTGGGAAGTAAGATATGTGGACCGCTGAAGCTTTGTTGATGTTCTAGTTGCTATGTAAACTGTGATAAGATTTGTTAGTACGTTGTTTTCCATAATGTCTCTTCCTTCAGGTTCGTTATCGCCAGTGTCTCAAAATTACTGTCAGGCTTAATGTGTAAATAAATAATAGAAAATATTTGCTATAAATAATAAATCCTGTTTAGTTTAAGTATCTTTTCTGTTTAAAGAAATTTACTTCTTTGAGAAATAGTACTGAAGCAATTCTAAAATAAAAATTTGAAATTAGCAATTGCTAACTCCTCAATTTTTATGATTTTCCCTGGCATGTGTAGAATTCTGTTTGTTACGTTACTGTTTATAACACAAATATATAATTTTAATTATATTTCAAGTCGTAAATTAACAAGTAATAATGTAGTGCACTTAATTATACATTAAATCATTGTAGCATCAAGGCTATTTACATTCATTAAATAATTATGTCTGTTGTGTCCCTTCATAGTTCACATTTCTTTCCATTGACTTCTCTTTTAGATTTCTCAGTTTCGTTGTTTATTGAAACGTATTAGACCAATTATATGGTTAAATGTGTTCTAAGCGTTTCACGTCGTTATTACCGTTATAAAGAATGCAGACTGTTCTAGACGGTTAATTACCTTACAGACATTCACTGGCTGCATCTATGAAGTTCATACTATATTCAAGGTTACAAAGGAACAAAGGTGAAGTGGCAGTCTGGAAAAAAAAAAAAAAAAAAAAAACAATTCAAATTTGTTGGCTAAAAATAGGAAGAGAAGATGTAAACATTAGGAGATTAAGTTACCTTGTTAGTTTTACGATGGTGTTAGGAACATCTGAACTAAAGTAAAAGCATGTTGTTCTCTATTTACACGTTACGTACACGAGGGAACTGTAATAGACTTTTGTTTTAAAAATGTTTTAAGGATGTGCAAGTCCCATTAAGTATTTGGAGGTTTTGATTAATAAACAGATAGAAAATGATATAAAAGGATATTAGGTGTAATAAACTGAGAAGTATGTATATACACACTTCTCAGATTATTTTCCATAAGTTGGTTTCCAATAGATGAAGAAAATTTCTCAGGTTCTATCAAAAAGGAAAATCTGATTGTTTATTTATATTTATTTTCAGAATTCTGTGAAACTCGTGTTACAGGGTAGAATATAATTTATAAAAGATTTTAATATTCATTGTGAATGATTTGAAAATGAAATCCTTTAACATTTAATATAATTGGTCACGTGGTTTCGTTATGTTCCTTTACCACTTCCTTAGCATCTTACTTATCTTATTAATTATAATATAGGTATTTTAATCTGCCTCTAAAACTTTATCTTACTTATTTAAAGTAGCTTTGTACTGATCATGTCAAATAAAATATCTTACTATTAACGCCCATTACAGTAGCAGCATTTCAGGATTGCTTTGATATGTGCCTATGATCTTCTGAATATATAATCTAAAACGCGCTATCTAAATTTACAATAATGCATTTTAGGTTTACTTTAAAAAAACAAGTTTTTACATACATACACCCAACATTAATTTCTTTACAACTAATAACCAATCAAATCCCAACATGTACTGAAGATATTTTAAAATATGAAATCCCAAGAATATTTAGAATATTTGCATCTCTAATTAAAATAATTTAACTGTATTATCTGTAAAAGCATTTGAGGGTAGCTGTGAACGTTTGCTCCAACACATACTACATACTTACTTTCGGTGTAACAACAGGCGTTATAATTTAAAAAATCAGTCCTAATGCCAATTAATTGAGCAGAAACCTCCACGTGTAAGCATGTTATTTAAATTGGCTGCAATTGCACTTAATAAATTTTTCTTCTCTCAGAATTTTTAAACGTTCAATAGTGATAGTATACATAATCCGAAGCACATGGTTAAATTGTTTACTTCCGATGTCTTTTATTCCACTTTAACTTTTATTGCATTTTTATGCCTTAAGAATGTTCCATATGACGTATTTAGTTACAAATCTTGTGCAGATTTTCAACAGAAATTCAAAAGAGGGTGATCTTAAGAACTATATTCCATTTGCCTCACTTTTAAATTGTTCAGTATATCACATAATTCATTCGACCACAAGTTTTGGAAAGGTATATTTAAGAATTTTTCTACGTTTGACGCATGAATATGGTTAAAATAGCTTTCTCTAATAACATTGAGCAGCATAATTTGCCATAAGTGGCTGAATTGTAAAGCGGAAGTTCCCTTGTAGCGACCGCAGGTATGTGGAATTGTAGCGCGGACTTCCGGCGTTACAGGCTGCCCACAATATGTCCAAAACTCTAGTTTTAGACACCAGAAAATAAAAGTACGTGTAACGTTTAACCCAACTTTTACCACATGCGACACCACAGCGGAAATCACTGAGGATGCATGAGGTGAACATGGAGCATGAAGCGGAAACCACAGGTTTCCTATAGAAGAATGTAAGAAAGGGATGATAAAACCATATAAATTATTAATAAGCAATTGGGAATAAATAATATATGAAATAAACTCAAAAAGAAATATTGTAATAGGAACAACGTGCAAATGAAATAAATATAAGGAAACAGTTGCCTTAAGCTAGAACGGGCAGTGATTTGAGATGGCAGAGGACCAGGGCCGTGTTGTGCACTACAATTCTCATTTTGTGGTTGTCTGGGATCGAACCCTGGCCACCTAGGTGAGAGCCGAGTGGTCTAACCATTCAGCTACGGAGGTAATGGATATCTTAAACTGAGTCAATTGGAAAGTCCAATTGCCTCAGCCACACTGACATACTACTGCTGTACCAAACACACACATTTCCTAACAAATGACTATTTCTGACACAATTGTAACTTGTGTTTATTACTGGGCAAATAATGAACAGTAGAAACTAGTTTTGCAATTGTTGCGCAAAAAAATTAACATGAATTAGACTGCTTGTTAACTTTCTAATCACTCATCTCCAGTTAATCGATAGTCTTATATTATTTAGTTGTAGTATTTAGCGCAGTCAGTTTTTCAGACTCTCAGGAAAGATAGGAAGTTCTACTCATTCGTAAAGGTCGGAGCCATGTGCGCTCGCATGCGATACAAGTTAGCTGAATACGGAGTATGAATGACGTCAGATGTACAGAACGGTCATCATATGTGCGAACGTCGAAAACAACTTACTGTAGTACTCAGCGATAATAGTACAGTCCATGTGCAGTGTAGCCATGGGAAAACGCACACGACTCCAGCCTTCACTTCTGAATAACATATTTATTTTATAGTTTTTCCGTATCACTGTATTTCGTAGGTTTTGCAGCTGCCAGGCTAAATTTATGTCGTAAGATATAACTACATATGATGTAACTTCAACTATTACATTCAGAAAAGTTCATTGCTCCGATAAACCAACAATTTATTGTAAGACACATAACATTGTTGTAAAGAGACAAAATTTGAAAAGTTCTGAGACAGTACACGCTTTGCTGCCCCACATATATAGAACTTTTATCTGACTTCACTTTAGCGATCATGACATCAGGAATTTGAGAAATAGCTCATTCAGCTTTCCATAATGACCATAGATATGCATGTGACTTTCCTTAGGAATTTACTTTGTTAGACGGATTAGGTATATAATGGCAAGAGAATACTTTAAAAGTAAATTGTACATTTTACATCATTTTAGTATTTATACTAATTCATCTCTCATTTTTCAGATATAATGCTGAAGAATACGCAATGGCGCTTTACTTTGAATCATTCTGGTTGGATTTGGCCACTGTTCTTTCTGTTGCAATGACTCTTATATATGTCTACCTCTTATGGTCATGGACTTACTGGACAAAACGAGGAGTTCCACAGCTAGAGCCCAGCTTTCCCTGGGGAAACTTCGCCGACTATATTTTTGTGAAAAGGCACATAGGTCACTTTTATGAAGACGTATATTGCCTTGCTGAAGCAGAAAAGTATGTAGGCACCTATATGTTTGCAAGCCCTTGTTTAGTTTTGCGAGATCCAGATCTAATACAGAAAGTTCTAGTGAAAGATTTTAATCATTTCCTAGACAGAGGTTTCTATGACAATTCCGATTGCGCACCTTTATCAAGGCATTTGTTTTTCCTCTCTGGGCAGAAATGGAGAAACCTTCGTGCAAAATTAACTCCGACATTCACATCTGCTAAGATGAAGATGATGTTTCCGACTTTGGTCGAAACGGGTCTAGTTATGCGAGAACTGCTGGAAAATTCAGCAAAAAATGGTGAAGTTATTGAAATCAAGGATATCCTAGCGCGGTATAGTACTGATATTATCGTTTCCGTAGCTTTTGGCATCCAGTGTAACTGTCTCAAGAACCCTAATGCAGAATTCGGGGAATGGGGCAGGAAGGTTCTCGTTCCTAGGTTAGGAGGACAGCTATTTCTAACATTTGGAACATTGGCTCCCTTAGTGTTAGACTTTGCAAAATTTCTGCGGATAAGATTTTCAAATTCTGAAGTAACCAAATATTTCATGAAAATGGTGGACGATACTGTAAGCTACCGTGAAAATAACAATGTGTGTAGAAATGACTTCATGCAACTTCTGATCCAACTCAAGAATAAAGGATTTGTAGAAAGTGATTCGGATAGGGGAAAGAAAAATGAAGAAATGAAGTCAGTTGATGCGACTAAACGTAAGTACAAAGTTTAGTTAATATTACACAAATATAAATATTTGCTACAAGGGCTCCACTTATCTTAAGAAATTGATGATAATAATTCTTTCTTCTTTCTAATGGAAATCGATTTAAAAAGCAAATGGATTTCGTCCTCAGTCCATCAAAAACAAACTCCGTTGTTAAGGAAATCTCGGTTACCATGTTTTTTTCTTATGTTTTTTCAGCATTACCAACATCTTAAGACGAAACAAACCTAAAAACAGAATCAAATGGTGGTATGTCAACATTCATTACGTGATGTTTATTTTTTAAAATAAATATCTTTTCCCAAACTATTTAATCTATGGGACTATTTAATTGTCCTAATATTTCAACTTCGGGATTTATTTCATGGTTAAATGACAAAAAATGACCTGCTACGGCCGATTTATCAATTTTTTTATATTTAATGTTACGAAAATGTTCTTTCTTTCTGGTTTCCAAATTACGTTTCGTCTTTCCGATATAAACCTGTCCACAATCTAAACAATTACAGTGATAAGTACCAGATTTTTTTTTTATTATTAGGAGTTTTATCGTTTTTAGAAAATTGTAGTAAATGTTTAATACTATATTTATTTTGAGGAACTTAAGTTATACCAACTTCTTTAAATTTTTTTTTCAAAATGTTTATTAACCCAAGGTTAGTAAGTAAAACTTTTAAAATTATAATCGTCTTTTATTTTTTTAAGAGTAGAAATATCATTAACAGTTTTTTTATATTTAAATTCTTCAATCGTCTTTTGCATAAAATGTTTATTAAAACCATTAATTAAAACAGTATTAATAATATGTTTATATTCTTTATTAAATTCCTCTTTATTCAAGGTATATTTGTTAATCTAAAAATCAAACTATTAAAAACAGCAAATTGATGTGAAAAAGGGTTAAACTTTTATTTTTTATGTAATTATCAATCTGAGTAGATTTCCTATAAGTACCAAAATCTAATTTGTTATTATTTCTTATTATCTTCAAATCTATAAAAGAAAGAAATTCATTAATTTCAGTTTCTAATGTGAATTTTTTAGTTTCATCCTGTAAATTAAGTAATTTTAAAGCATCGTTAATTTGTTTTTCAGCAACAATAGCAAAAATATCAATGTATATATGTACCATGTTTTAAAAATCAAAGGAGAATCTTTTTTTGACTTGAAATTCGAAAAACTCATAAAAAGATCAGCAAGAAAAGGTGAAAGAGGATTACCCATTGCTAAGCCAGAAATTTGTTGTAAAATGATAAGTCTGACTGATAGATTTTTAAACAAGTATTAGGATATACTTAGATCATTCAATATTTTAATTAACAACAAATAAAATGTATTTGTAGCAGTCACGTCATTGCAGTGCCTAGAAGTAATCTCCTTCAACATGAAGAAGTCGCCTTCACGGATCAGGGAACCGACGGATGCCATTCATCATCTTGTGGTCCTAACATTCAAACAGACTGCTCTACTGCTGTTATAATTGCCTCTTTGATTCTAAAGCGAACTACACTAAGTGGTAATTTAATTTTCGCCAAAAGGTAGAAATCACATGGCCTCACATTTTGGGGAGTATGGAGGATGCTCCAGAACTTCCCCGTTCCATCTGCGAAGGAAATTAAGAGGAGTAGACGTGGCAGAGCAACCACCACCATGTAACAGAATGAGAAGTATTCAGGAGGCTGCATTTAGGACGCACAGCTGGTCGTAAATGGTGCCCCATAAAGTGACTGTAGTATGCACCATTCACACGATTTCCTTGAGGGACTGATAAAAACACCGTCATGACTTTTAAGTGGACCTTGTTCTTATCGATACTTTTTTGGGCGTGGTGAATCAATGTGAAGTCACTCATTTGACTGTCTCTTAATTTTGGTTGGGAGCATTGAACTCAGATTTCTTCTAATGTTACGATAGGTCGAAGGAAACGTTCGCCTTCACGTTCATAGCGTTATAAATGTAATCTCACGGTTTACATCCTCTACCACATTGTTTCCTCTGTAAGATTGAATGGAACCCATCGGTCGCAGATTTTCCTCATCTTTAACTTCTTCTTATGTATGTGGATAATCGTACCAGGAGCAACTCCAACTTCCCTTGCTAGTTCAATACAATTCCAACAACGATGTTCTTCCAGCAGTTCTTTAACAGCATTGACATGGACATCACTTGTTGATTACGGTCTGCTAGCTCCACGTTTCTGATGACCGTCTTCCCTTCCTCTACGAAATGCATTCGCCCACCTTGCCACGGTACGATATGGTAAAGTCTGTCTACCACAAGCTTCCAATAATTCTGTATGGCATTGTCCAGCATGAAACCTCTTGCAAGTCAAATTTTAATGGAACATTTTTGTTCATATTTACGAGGGCTGTTCAATAAAGAATGGTCATAACTTTTTATGGTCATAAAATTCAATATTATTATATTCTGTTAGCTTAATGTGAAAAAAACATGCCGTAGTAGTTTCATTGTTGGTACTCCTGGTTCTCGCCCGTGAGAACCATGTAACTTCAGACTGCTCAATATCGCCTACCGCTGCAATGGAGGTAACATGCAGTTAAAGTTTATGTTAGAGCAGGATCCGCAGTTTCTATCAAACGTAATCGCTGCTGATGAAACTTGGCTATATCATTTTGATCCTGAGAGCAAACAGAAAAGCTCAGTGTGGAAATCTCCTTCATCATCAACCCCACCAAAAAGCAAAAGTGGTTGCTTCTGCTGGGAAAGTTATGGTCATCTCATTCTTTGATTCTCATGGAATGGTTTATCAGCATGTTGTACCTGCACACACATCAGTAACTGGGCAATACTACAGGGATGTCCTGAAAACACTCTAAGTATATATCAGATGCAAAAGACCACATTTTCGTGAAGCAGGCAGGATGCTGGACCACGACCGCATGTTGCCAATGTTTTGCTAAATATCTTGCAAAAATCAACGTGAAAAGCATCCCTCACCCTCACTATAGTCCGGATTTAGCCCCATGTGGCATTTTTATATTCTTTAACTTGAAGAAACGCCTTCGGGGAAGGCATTATCCATCATTAGAAGCAGTGGTGAAGGTTGCGGAGGCGATTTTAAAGGATATCTCCAAAAATGGCTTCCAGCATGTCTTTGAAGATTGGCAGAAACGCTGGGACAAGTGCATCGCATTCAGGGGAGACTATTTTGAGAGGGACCATCAAAATTAGGAGGATGAGTAAAGTTACGTTGTCAAAAAAAATTGTGATCATTCTTTATTGAACTGCCTTCGTATTACCAAAGATAAATCCATGGTAACCCTTCGAACAGCGCGATTATACTTGCCCTACTTTACCATATGTTGCAAGGAAATGAGAATGTGGTAATGCACGCTGGTCTTAGAAGTAATAGCCATTACTAAGTTTTCCTCCAAAATGAAAATTTCGGTTAATTGTAGTACAAACATCGGCGTTTTCTTGGAAATAAATATTTTAAAATGATCACTTTTCCTAAGAAATTACTGGAGGTATCTGCATTAACCAGTATTAATCATTGAACTGATTACAATTTATCAATTTCTAAGTGTCATTTTCAATAACTGTGTTACGTAACGTTTCGATTTTCGTGGAATGATTATAAATGCCTTGGAATATGAACTTCTTTAGTCATTCACCTCCCTTTGGAAAAATGTTTTTCATAAGTGTTTAACGGCAGTACATGGTGATAAGTAATTCACGATCCCTTCAATTACTGATAGTTTTGAATCAATCGCCTATTAGATTGCTTAATAAATATGGTAAATTGAATTAACATTTTTACGGGCAATTCTTACAATAGGCTAAGAAATTTACTTATAATAACATGGCCGACCTATCACTTCAGGTTAAGGTCAACTTTAAATTACAAAATTAGATGCTAGTTTTATAATTTAAACAAACTTTTATGCTTTTAATATCATAATGAGCTCGAATGTTCACTTTTCAGTTTTCCAAACCAAAAATGAGCGATATGTGACTTTCCAGGACTCTCCATGGAAGATCTCGCAGCTCAGGCATTTGTTTTCTTCTTCGCCGGATTTGAAACATCTTCCACAACGATGACATTCTGTCTTTATGAGCTTTGCTTGAACCCAGACATTCAGCAACGAGTTCAAGAAGAGATAGAATCTATTCTGGCCAAATATGGTGGAGAAATTACTTATGAATCTATTCAAGAGATGAACTACTTGGACAAGGTGGTCTCAGGTGAGGAGTGTTACATTTAGTTATAATATTTGGGAACGACATATTTAAAGGCTTAGAAAAGGTGAGTTCATAACAAGGCTACTACAATTTTATGAACCTATTAGCTCACACAGTCTTTGTCAAGTGGTACACATACAGTAGGAAAGATCTCTTATTCCATAGTCCTCCAAAGTTATAAACACTGGTAAATATTCTTACTCGAAGTTTTGAAGCATTTGAAACATGCTATTTCATGTTATAGTATTTTAACATAGGTTGAAACAAACGAATTTAATATTATGTCGGCACGTTGGCCATAGTAGCTCAGTTGGTTAGAGCAACCGCACGGAGAGCGGGAGATCCGTGTTTCAAATCCCGGCTATGGCATTGCATTTTTCAGTCTGGCTCTATTCATCCAAACCATAGCCTACACACTTCTAGTGTGGAAGAAATGATTATTTCTATTAAAGTATTTAGCTTAATAGGAAAATATTCTTGTTATCGTCGGATTCACCTCGCACCTTACTGGATGCAAAGTGTATTGTTGAATGTATAATTCATCATCATCTTCAAGGATTGGGCCCTGTGAACCGTTCCGTTCTCTTCATGAGCCTACTGATCCTTCCAGCGTAGAGCTGGACGTCCCACGTCTCTCTTTCCCTTCGGCATATAATCTAAAACTCTTCTTGAAAGTCGTTCCGCGTTCATTCTTAAAATATGATTTTTCCATTCATTTTTGTTCTTTATTATTTTACTGTTTGAATTAAAAATCCAGAGCTATTCTCTTATGTTTTCGTTTCTTACGTGGTCTATTCTTTTATAACCTGTCACACTTCTCAAAAATCTCATCTCTGCCGATTCTAGCTGTTTGCCTTGGTTCTTTGCCAGATATTTCGGAACCGTATGTTAATGTTGGGACTGTCATTATCTTATAAAATTTAATCTGTGTTTCCTTTCGTGTTTTCCTGTTCAGCGTTCTTATTATAGTCCCACACATTTGATTGAATCTGTTTAATTTCACCTCCATATACTTGTTATTTGCTACTGCTACTGTGTAGCCAAAATAGTTAAAACTATTAATCTGTTCTATTATTTTATTGTTTATAACTATTTTTGCTCTTATGTTGTTCTTTCCTCTAAAAGCCAATAAAATTAAATTATATTATTGGTAATAGATTATCAAGGCTTATAAACTTTAAAACGTATTTGCTACTGAATAAAGTTTAAATGTTATGACTCCTGAATTAATAACAGGTAATGGTTCATTTTATACAAGAATGGGCAGTCGGAAATAACGCTACAATCTTTGGGTAAAAACAGCATGTTAGAAATATAACCATGAAAAACTCAGCTTTAGGAGGCATAGTTGCCACGCAAAATACGTTGTCTTATAAGCATATTTCTCAAGAGAAAATTTCTTGAAAGTAACAGATGTAACATTGCGGATAAATCAAGAACTAAATTTCGCTTGGAATAATAATGTGACATGTAGGATAGATAATTCAAAGTTGTTGAGTGCAAATCAAATATTGTGGTTAACAGCAACCTTCGTTTGTTATTAGGAGATCATGCAAGTGATTTTTAGTGTCACTACCCGTGATATAAACTATTGTTAAAATTAGTGCCAGTAATATTCTTGTAATTGTTCAAATATGTGCATGATATAAAAGAGAGAATGGATAAAACCTAGGATGAGTATAAGAGAAAGGGTCGGGAGCAAAGTAGACAAACTGTCGTGTTGTATCTATAAAATAAAAATGGTAGGGTTATGATTTATCGAAATAAACGCAATTGTGATGAGATAGCTCCAGAAGAAGTACGTTTCATTTATTTTAAATGTATTTGTCATTTATAAAATTTTACGTTTTACATTTAACATTAATTTAACATTTAAAAAGTAATAATAATCGTTATTACTACATTGTAAAGCAATAATTCATCCAAATTAGTCTCACAAATCTTAATACTATAAATTGCTTTGGATTTTATCTTGATGATATTCTCGTAACATATAGAATTAAAACTGCATCAGTTATCTACAAATAAAACAATGTATAACTTAAAACTTAATTTTATAGGAAATGATGAAATTTTTCTTATAAATTGTCCAGGATCGCGATTTCATGTAAAACATTTACACATCCTCAGCCGGAAACAACAAACCTGTCGCCATCGTTACGAACACTAAATGTTAACATGTTCTTGTTAGTACTACCAAAATCTGAAAATTAAGTTTAAAAACAGAATCGAGTGCCGGTATTTCAAAATTCATCACGCGATGTTTGTTTTTTAAAATAAATATATTTTCCCAAACTATTAAATATATCGGACCATTTAATTGTTCTAATAATTTAACTTCTGGATTTATTTAACGGTTAAATGACCAAAAATGATCTGCTACGTCCAATTTATCAGTCTGTTTATACTTAATTTTAGGAAAATGTTCTTTCGTTCTGGATTCTAAATTACGTTTTGTCTTTCCAATATAAACTTTATCACAACCGGATCAATTAAACTGATAAATACCAGATTTTTTATTATTTGGAATTTTATCTGTTTTAGTGAAATGCAATAAATTTTAAATACTATATTTACTTTGAGGAACTAAAGTTATACCAAACTGTTCAAAAAATTTTGAAAATGCTTATTAACCAAAGGATGATTTTTAAAATTATAATCGTATTTTATTTTTCTAAGGGTAGACATATCGCTAACAATTTTTTGATATTTAAACTTTTTAATTATTTTATGCATAAAGTCTTTATTAAAACCATTAATTAAAGCAGTATTAATAACATGTTTATATTATTTATTAAATTCATCTTTATTCAGAGGTATATTTATTAATCTATAAATAAAACTATTGAAAAATGGTTAAAACTTTTACTTTTTATGTAATTATCAGCATGAGTAGACTTCCTATAAATACCAAAGTTTAATTTATTATTATTTCTTATTATCTTCAGATCTAGAAAAGGAAGAAATCCATTAATTTCAGTTTCTAACGTAAATTTTATAGTTTTATCTTGCAAATGTAGTAATTTTAAAGCATCGTTTATGAGTTTATCGGGATATCATATGATATATTTATATATGAGTTTATATATTTTGAGTTCCTCAGAATAAATATAATATTAAAAATTTATTGCATTTATCCAAAAAAGATAAAATTCCTCATAAATAAAAATATGGCATTTATCAGTTTTAATTGTTTCGATTGTGATAAAGTTAATATCGGAAACACAAAATTTAATTTATAAACCGGAACGAAAGAACATTTTCGTAACATTAAGTATAAACAGACTGATAAAACGGCCATAGCAGATCATTTTGGTCATTTAACCATGAAATAAATTCAGAAGTTAAATTATTAAAACAATTAAATGGTCCGATAAATTTAATGGTTTGGGAAAATATATTTTAAAACACAAACATCGCGTAATGAATTTTGAAATAGCGGCAGTCGATTCTGTTTTTAAATTCGTTTTATTTTCAGATTTTGGTAGTACTAACAAGAACATTAACATCTGGCGTTCGTAACGATGGTGGCAGTTTTGCTGTTTCCGGCTGAAGATATGTAAACGATTTAAATGAAATCGCGATCCCGGACAATTTATAAGAAGAATATCATAGTTTCTTATAAGTGAAGTTTTAATTTACAAATTGCTATATTTGTAGATATTTGTTTGATTCGCTGTGTTTAATAGCTTCATATTTTACGTACTTACTGCATTAGCTATGTTTAGCACACTTCAGTACTATAGTGTAAAAAGAATAATCAACACTGAACTCGTTTGAAATGAGTAGCAAGCAAAAATATTTTTAACCCATTGTCAGTAGCATATGTAGCAAACTTCATACAACAGACAGGCTCAGAAGGTAAGATCGCTGAAGAGCTCAAGGTGCCTATTGAGATCATTATCAGTTAATTTTGCTCTGCATATTAAATACTTAATTTATTTTGTTAATTATTATTTCAGAAACACTACGGAAGTATCCGCCTTTAAATTTTTTGAACCGTGTGGTGACCATCCCATATCAAATACCAGGTACAAATACAGTGCTGGAGAAGGGGACTCCCATCGTTATTCCAATTCAAGGTATCCATCGAGATCCAAAGTACTTTCCGGAACCAGAGAGATTCGATCCTGAACGTTTCAGCGAAGAGGAAAAGAAAAAAATGCATAATTTCACATATTTGCCGTTTGGCGAAGGACCTAGAATTTGCATAGGTGAGTTATTTTTAGTAATTTTTATTTCATGGTTACAGAAGAGAATTTAATTGCATTGAACCAAAAGTAGATTTACAGCTTCATTAGGAGTTAGATAAATTGGCACAGCTGATATGGTTGCTTAGTTTTGGACGGGGCAGTGAGTGAGTAAGTGTGTGGGATTTAAGGGCCCGTCGACAGCTAGGCCATTTGGGCTGTAATATCGATGGGGCATATTTTGGGTGTGGGATAGATTTTTGCATTAAATTATAGTACAGTATATTAGCACATGAGTACCATTGATCGGTGTGGAGCAAAGCCTGAAGTAAAAAGTGTATTTATTTCCGTTAAACCACACTTTTTACTGTCTTACATAGCTGTATAAGATTAATAGAATATCCCCCGAAAGAGATGGCTTCAAGGAATAAGAGACCAGAACAAACTAATGGCTAATCCGTGAGGGAAAAGGAGCACCTAACTATAGAACAGGTCGTCAGTTATTAAATTTCAAAGCGGTGAAGATTCAAGTTTTCAAAGGACTTCCAATGGTTTTTCCATCAGCAGGCTTAGGAATTTCCAAGTAATACATAAACCCAGAGCGAAAGGAGATTAGGTGATCTGATACCATACTTTACGCTGTGATGTCGTAGATGACGTCCCTTCTCCATTACTCAGTTTTAGCTGCTAACTGGTTCCTGTCAGGATCTACTATACGATTTCTGTATATTGATGGTGATTTGAAGTAGGTAGCTTGAAATCTTGTTTCACGTACGTTATCACGGCGTATAGCAACAAGAGATGAAACCGCATGCTACATGAAATTAAATGTAGGTAATTCCGAAAGGAAATGTTGCAAGCCCAGTGAAGACTACCCTACACCCCCCCTCCAACCGGAATTTTCCATTTTCGAGGATTGAGAAAAATCTAAAATCTAAATATACTGTAAGAGAATACGGAGTTTGAACTCCCAACCTCCGGCGTAGGAGTCCGAGACGTAATGACCTCAGCAATGTACACTCATATACAAGCTTATTGTTGAATGTACTCATGTACGGAAGCAACTTCACGTTCAACTTGGTGGTAGAACGGCATGGATCAAGCGGTATCGTCTGTGGCCCGCATTTGGGAGGTGCAGGTTCGACTCCCCTGATAGGCCTATCTGACTCATGGGTATTCTTGAGGGTCTCCTGCTTCGCCAGGCGAATGTTGAGTAGGTTAATTAGATCCCCCGAATTTCCTGTCCCTCCATTTCATCGGAATAGTCCTTTCACGTCATCTGCCATTTGTAGGTTTCTCTCGGGATAACAAGTGTCGGCGGGAGTCTCAGCGCTGCATGGCAGCATGGTCTTGCTAAACTTGCAGTAGGATGGTCTTAGAACTGACCTGGTAGGCCGTTTCAGGACCACGGTGGTTTGGATGCCGTCTGCACGTTTCAAATTGATCAACTATAGGGACCCTGCCCTTTGCACTGTCCTGAGTCCTTGGGGCGTCCACCCTCTGTCTCCTCTCACCTCATCCTTTGACTTGGGTATGCCCCACTTGGTAAAATAGACAGACTGGATCTCCGTGCCGAGTCCCCTCCGTAGTTAATCCAATGGGTATCCAAGAGACGGAAATATAGGAACCATGGTTCCCCGATCCAGAGATGATGGCTGTCACACCAATCATTTATTTGGAAAACCGCCACCGCCACCGCCACCACCACCGCCGCCACCGCCACCACCGCCACCACCACCACCACCACCACCACCACCACCACCACCACCACCACCCTCGTCTCGCCTCTCCAACCCCCTCGTCCATCGGAAAACTTTTACACGCGTGGGTACACGTGTTTTGCAGGTATATGTAGATACTATATGTGTAATACTTCTCATATTATTAGTCCTGTTCCCTAAATGAGTGACAACACTCAATAATATTGCATTACTGAAAAATAGGGTTCAATTGTTTCATGCCAACAAATTTTGTGGTTGTATAACATCACAAAATAAGGAGAAGGTGAATAAAATGACACGGAAAGTAAAGAGAATAATTGGAATATATTAATTAAAATAAAGTGAAATTTTATCATAGATTATCATTACAGTAAACCAAATATGCTTTCAGGTATGCGATTTGGATTGCTCCAGACCAAAGTGGGATTGATATCCATTCTGTCTCAATATAATCTGGAAGTTTCCGAGAAAACAACAATACCTGTTCAAGTAAAAAAGACAGGCTTCTTCTTGAGACCGGTTGGTGGCATGTGGCTCAAGATTACTAGAAGGAAAAAGTAATAACTAAACGTAATTACAGCTGCTAAAAAATATACGTTCATATAAGACTTTCCTGTATTGTGGAGAATTATTTGAAATTATGAAATGTTATTAAAGAAGTTTATGTTAAATTAAAACACAGAGTACTAAATAAATCCAGCCACTTAGGTTTTTACAACAGAGATAACAGTTACTAGCTACCGTTTTCCTCCAAAGAAAGATATATATGCACCATTTTAATATTCGGTCACTCATACTCGTATTTATGCTTGTATTCATCCGCTTAGACATTTTTAAAAGCGGAGGTTCGCACCCTCGATTTCTTTTAATGTCAAACCTATACTTATATGTTGCTGTGGTGTACCATAAAGCCAAATGCGACACAGAGGAAACTACAGCTTGTGATCTTTCACTATGCTAAAGATGTTACACATAGAGAAATTACTACTAAGGTGAATATACCACCAAATACTGCTAGAGACATCAGACAATATAGAGAAGAAGAAATAATCCAATTTTTACTACAAACAGAAGCTGAATCAGAGATACAAGAGAGTACTTATGAGAAAGGTAGTAAGTAATTCTAAAATAAGTGCCTCAAAACTGGCGACGGCATTGTGCCTGATCCACTCGTAAAGATGTGCACGTAGGAACATTAGAAGGGTTCTTAATGAGGACGGCTACAGTGGAACAGCGGTGAGAAAAAGGTCCCATGTGAACAAAACTAACTGCTAAAGAATTCTGAAAAAAAAAAGACCAAGTACGTTAAAGTTCTTTTTGTTAATGAAAGTCCCTTTCACGCACTTAATAGAGAAGGGAGGGTTCGGATTTTGAGCAAGCTCTATTTAAAGTTAACCACTACCGCGACAGCCCCACGAGGACCAAGGCCTACTAACCCGACCGCCGGCCTCACGTCCACTTGCGCACGGCAGAGGTGGGCGATCATCCAACTGATACGGGGTGGAGAGGTGGTCAACATCTCGGCATCCGCCAGCCAGAACGTTGGTTTTCGTGACCAGGGCTGCTTACGTATCGTAAGCTCCTCACTTTCTTCACGCTGAGTGGGCACTGATCCTGTAACCGGGACTTAAAATCCGCACCCTATGGGTGGGATCGAAACCGGGCCGCTTTCCGTGGCCAGGAACCAGGACATGCTGCCTTAGCCCGCTACGCCACGGCGCAGGACGGAGTGAATATAAGGAATTTACGGCCTACTGTGAAACATAAAGGTAAAGATGTTAAGGTTTTGGGGTGCATATCAGCAGGTGGTATTCATTGAGAATAACACGAATTAACACATTAATAGCTCAAAATCCTTAAGCGTGTGGACAAATAATCATAAAGAAATATTTTTCGGTCTTATCAGCATTATAACCAAAGCACCAAAGCGCATGTTGTCACGAATCGTTGTTATAACAACTGTCCAAAAGTAATACAAGGTGCGTCCAGAAAGTAAGTTCTGTTTCAATTTATCTCCGCTGCAGCGCTGCCATCGCAGTTCCGCACATGCGCGGTAGGCGCTCAAGGAGAAGAAACGTGTGCTATTGCGAGATCGCTGTAAGCCACGTAAGCTTTGTTGTGCTTGTTTACCATGTCGGTGTTGATTGAAAATCCCGCCGTTTGTGAAAACAGATCTGTGATTCGCTTTCAGAATGCTAGGAAAGTGAAACCAATTGAAATTTTTCGGCTGTCAAAAGGTGTTGTGTATCTTCACGACAACGCACGACCACACACTGCAAATGGGACGATAAACATTCCATAGTGATTTGGCTGGGATATGTTTGACCATCCCCTGTACAGCCCTGACCTTGCTCCTAGCGACTTTCATCTGTTTTTGCATCTCAAATCTTTCCTTGGCGGTCAACACTTCAACAATGTCGAAGAGCTGAAAGAAAATGTTTCTAACTGGTTGTAGACACAGACGTCAAACTTCTATGAAGAAGGTATACAAAAACTTGTGCCTCGCTATGACAAATGCCTGCAAAATTTTGGTAGTTATGTGGAAAAATAGTTTTAGACTTTTTGAATTTTGTGCAATAAAGAATTATTCTGTATTTGTAAACAATTTAATTTTATTGCCAAACAGAACTTACTCTCTGGACGTACCTGGTACATTCACCTCCATAGAGTCCAGATCCTAACCCAACGGGGAATTTACGGAGTGAGGTAGATAAAACAATCTGTAACTGGCCTATGTCTTCAAAGATTAACCAAAGAAAATGCTGCTTGAAGAATGGGCAAAAATTGAACCTGCTGATACGAAAAACATTTCTTGAATGAAATTGGGCTATTAGAAGTAATCAAGCTTGAATGATAGGCTACAGATTATGGAATTTAACTGTGTTGACCGAATATTTAAGTGACTCTTGAAATACAAGTGAATGTACTGCAAATATTTTTCAAGGATATTTGAAATTTTGAAAAACGATTGTTATTGTTATTGTTTCAAATGGCATGCATTTATCATATTTATTTTTACTTTAAGATGTTTACGAAACATATTAAAAGTATTCTGGCCGGTCCAGATAACTAATGAAAACCTATGGACAAAAACATACCAAAAAGCAGTGGAATTAGAAATTCGGCATAGGAAGTGGGGATGGCTGGAACATACACTTCGCTGACCTCAAGATGACCTCGCTAGAAAGGCATTGGATTGGAACCCTCAGGGCAGCAGAGAAATTGGCAGACCCAAGATAACTTGGAAGCGAACAGTTCTCGCGGAAGTCAAGAAAATGGAGAAGACCTGGTGTGAGATCAGGGACCTAGGCAGGAATAGAGTCAGATGGAGAAGTTTCCTGAGAGCCCTATGTTCCACTTAGGAATGATGGGAAATTTGATTGATTTATTGATTTTTACTTTAATGGTTACAGTTGTCTTTAGGAAAATAAATGAGTTTCAGTTGCAGAACATTGACCGAATATGTTAGCGAGTGCCTGTATATGGAAAGAAATAACACACTATAATAAAAATCAAAGACTAAGTTCAATTTATTACGAAACTTAGATACTATTATGAGTGACCTCTGTTTCTGTTGGAAACTCCTGAAGATTAACTTATACAATGGGACATAATATGTATCTGGTCACCTATGTGGTTGCTTTTACGAGTAGGAAGATTAATGTTACTGTCTATTTATGTATCCAATAATGTGGGGGAAACTTTTAGAAATAAATTAAATATACTTTATATCACTACTAAGTAACTACAAATTGCAACTACAGTTCTAAAGAAAACTTATTTGTGGATCATCCATCTTTCCTTCACATGGAAAGGAGTTGATGGAGTACACCAGAAAAGTGAATTAAATCTACTGAAGAGCCTATCTCGTCAAATGAGGATGAGCATAAACCACCACCAGTATGGTTGCATAAGAAGAAATATGAAAGGAGAATGTTTGAGTTTAGACTTATAACAATTTTATGCAGAAAGAGTTTCGCAGTTTTTATAAGACCAGTCATTCGCTCAAAAGCCAGAATTGTGATAAAAATGAACAAATAAATACACATTCAGTTGTGCGCACTTAAATGACTACTACATCTTACAAAAACTATTTTTAAAGACGTCGTTTCTTGTATATACTTCTTTTTAATAGAAATAGCCATTTGCAGAAGTTTGTTTTATTACATATTTCCTTATAGTTTGGTGCAATGGGAATAGGGGACTGTAGGTCTTATCGGACAATGAATGAAATGATGTTCAAATGAGTGCAGGGTCAATAGGGCTTAGAGCTACCCGACAATCATTTCAAAATAATTTACTCAATTGTTTCGAAGTATGTACAGCATAGCGGTCACCTATTGGCTGAAACATACGGATCTTAATTCCCTAGAACTGAGAGACCCAAAAATCTACAAACTGGCTGCGCGGGATTTTACCTGTCAGCGACCTCGGCACATGTTGCCGTCTGTAGCTAACAGAACGGTGCTGATGAAACCATGCAACAAGATGGATAGTCTCGTAAAGAGATACCAAACATCTATGGTCAACGACGGTGGCTAGTTTCAGCATCTCCTTTAATTATATGGGTAAGTAAAGCTATTAAAAGTAATTTTAAAAAGTTTGCTTGCTTTCATCCGCAACTTTCTGTGATAGCCACTGACGGCAGCGAGCGCCAAGGTCACGGACAGGCAAAATACTGCAGGCAGTTCCTAAGAAAGGCAGTCTTTCTGTACTATTAATCCACAAGGGATTAATTAATCTTTCGTAAGCCGAAGAGATCTTAACACATATAAAGTGTAAAGAACGGAATGAAATGAAATGAAATGAAATGTGTAGTGTTTAACGCCTGCTTTTACTGCGTGCGGCACCACAGTCAGAGACGTTGATATATGAAATGAAGATGCAGCACCGGTGCAATGAGATGGCGGGGAAACCCAAGCCATCGCCATGCTGTCCAACTTAAATCTCACTTTGTTCCTTGGGATCGTACCCGCGCCGCCTTGTTGAGGTTTTTTTTTCTTTTCTTTTTTTTTTTTTTTTTAATTTAGTCCTCCAACGTTAAGTCATATCGGACGATGAATGAAATGGGTGAAGTGAGGCTCAAATGAATCCTTAGAGTTACCCGATATTCATCCATCAGGATAAGGGAAAACCCCGGAAAAACCTTATCCAGGTAACTCACCTTAACCGAGATTCGAATTTGGGACCTCTTGAACGTGAGGCAGTCACGCCACCATCTAGGCTATCGAGGCGCGCGCCTTGGTGAATGTCGAGTGTTCTGACCATTCAGTCATGGTGCAGTCTGCAGTTGTTTCAGGCGGGATACTTAAGAAGTATCATGTGTGGCCCGAACGTGATGAATTCAAATTTCATTGACCCGTGGTTTTTCTATATTCACTACATCTTTAACATAAATGTAACATGGGATATTTTATGCCCAATCCAAAGTTCCATGTGAAGCCTAAATCAGCAGTAGAAAGTAAAAAGGGTAACAGATATGCTATGTCATCTATCTCCAGAAAATGAAAGCAGGTAGATAAACGCTGCCTTAATGCCATATGTCCAACACGAGCAGAATTATAAAAACGGTTGACTAAGTTCCGTGTGAATACTTGTCGAAGCAGAAATCAGCTTTTCACTTAGATGTACCGGGTAGTTAAATTATAATCGAACCCACACACGCCTCTCTCTATTAGTCGAGATGGCCGGGAGTCGGAGGGAGTTTAAGCTGGCAGAGGCGGACTAGAATTCTTAGATTATGATAGCTGCCCGAAATTGTGACGTTCTGCTCTCAAACAGGTAGCATATATCGCGCGCGTGTATATATACATACACACACATATTGTCACCCGATCGTCGAAGATACGACAAAACCAGCTGGCAGAAAGAGCTGGCAAAAAGAGAGACAGATGGCATTGAGGCCACGCCTCGTCGTGTGACGGAATGGCGCTTGCGGAGGGAGTGGGGAGAGAGAGAAGCCGAAAAATGTCAGGACTGGTCCGTCGCCATCCTGAGAGACCATAACCCTCCGTGAGGAGTCGGGAAAGTTCCAGAACCAATGGCTAATGGAGATAAGGAGAGCTCTGTTTGAGGCGAGTTAGTTTTTGGCAGGAAGCCGTGAAGAGTGCAGTGCTAGTGAGCAGTGTGCAGACAGACTGGAAGTTTGCGTACGTGTACGAGTTATCAGAGGGGCACGAAGCGTATTTCTACGGAAATAAAGATCGATTTGAATTGCTGTAAGTTGGACTTTTAATTCTACGATCCCCCAAAGTCACAATACATATATAGCTCAGCAGCAGGTGTTCTTGTGATTTTTTGTACAATATTTTCCGTAAGTTCCTATAGTAAATGAGGAATGGAGCGATACGCTTGGTCTTTTAAAGAAGTAAGTCACAACTTGTTAGGTCAGGAAAACGAAGGGGCCACACACCAATACTAATTATTTTGTCATGAAATACATCTCTTACTGAATCTTTTGATTCGGCAACCGCATGTTCTGTTGCAGAATCTTGCTGGAGACAACCTGCATTTTCTCTTCTTCTCTCAAGCGACTGAAAAGTGGCCTCAGAATAACCTCTGATATCGCTCTCTTTTCGAATAGCACACTCCATTTGTCTAGTCACAATAAGGAGTCTCATCCAATAGTACAAGTTTTTGTGAAACCCAGTATCCATAGTTGTAACTATTCAGACATCCATTTATTTGAAACTAATATTCATCAGTGAAAAACAAAAGCTATGGGTCAATGAAACCCCTTTCTCTGGATTGAGAAAACCAGTTACATGCTTAGGATTTAATGTGCAAGTACAGAGCTAGAATCCTCTGAAGATGCTCGTCGCAGATATGTGCGAAACGTCAGGAGAATTTTAATTGTCTGGACCACAGCCCACGAGTCCGAGAAATACATTCTATTGGATAAAACTAGTTACAATAATTCACACGTTTGGGTGATCATTTGGCTTTAACACGTGTAGCTATAAGGCTGCAGTTTCAAGAGATGTGTATCGTGCCAATCTTCATACTCTATGGGAACCTAGGGAAAACATTGTGCAAGAAATAACAAGAATACCTGAGCTGAGCTTCGTAGATCGAGCGAAAATATACAGGTGTTAATGAACTAAACTGAAATATTTTCAGAATCTTAAAGAGTAAGAGGAGATAGGAGACTTATGGTCTCTTGGTCCAAATGTGGCAGTAACAACTTTAAGTTTCTAAAGTGCCAGTACGGCCCTGCTAATAACGGTAACATTTAAGCGCACAACACACGAACAATAATTTCAATCACCTTGTTTATACCAACTTATCAACATCTGATGCCAATTAGGTTACACAGTTAACTTCGTTATATTTACCGTAGACCATACATTGCATATGAGGCGGTTCTGCCCAGTCGGAACCCGGTGAATGATCCCTCAGTCACTACCTCATAAGGTTAATTGTAGTTGGGTGGTAGATCAAGGATCGAGGGATTCCAGTCATAATGTCTGATGTTTCCGTTGGTGTAGCTTGGCATGAGGCTCTCATCGGGAAATTCAGGGCAGGGTACGTCCTGACTCATTTTAGGTTCGTGAAGGAAAACACATCGACTCATAGACGTAAGTAGATTTATTGCGATGCTTGACGTATCATGGGTGCTTGCCTCCTGTTGTAATATTGCGTCTCAGTTGTTTACCCTCTCGCATTGCGTCTCGCGTACAGGTTGCGGAGTAAACAGTGATGTCTTGTAGAGTACTGTGGCGTGAAATGTCATAGTGCTATCCACGAAGTTGAGTTCCTGCTTTGTTGCGGTTGAATATACTAAAGAATTATTGCTTAATATTCCTTGGCACTTTCCTCGGCGTGCGTTGGTCCTTCACGATCCTAACTTAGCTCACATTCTCAAACGTGAAACTTGTCACTTCCTTGCGCGAAACGCCGAATTACAGAGTATAGAGTACAGCTAATCCAGCAAGTCGGAACGTCGGAAGACAAGTGATTTTAGTTGGCGAAACGCTTTTCTGCAAACATTCAAGTTTCTCCCATGCGTACCGAATTTTGGGAATGTTCACAAATCACGTGACCAACAACTTATTCCTGATTGGCGCAAGCTTATTCCCACTCTAAGACTAGTTTAAATTTGGTGCGGGGGCACATGACAAAAGTGTCGCTTTCTCTAACGGCAAACTTGCTAAAATTTTGGCGTAAGCATGCGTTCTGAGCGTTGGTCAAAACCTCAAAGCCTGTCCCCCCAGGGGCCTACTTCGGTAGGTACGGGTTTGGCGCACCCGGGGTCCCGAGCCAACAGTCTCCCTCGTGTGGGCTCCTCTTCGTGGTTGAGGAAGACGGTCAACAGGCCCACCCATGTGTAGGCCGTGCGTGGAGATCCGTGGAGAAGGTTTTTAGATTGTTGTCTAGTTTAGAGTTTAGGATTTAGTGAACGAAATTTTTAGTAGGTTTTGATTGATGTTTTTTATGTACGTGTATTTTTAATAGGTTTTGTTACATCTTGTATAGTTTTTAGAAAGTTTTATACCTGGCTTTTGCCATGACTAGTTTTTTAAAGGGCGCTGATGACCACCGTAGTTGAGCGCCCTTATATATATATATATATATATATATATATATATATATATATATATATATATATGATAATCATCATCGAAGCCTGTTGTGAGAGGCACGGATGGGTTTTTAACAATGGGTCAATTCGCGCCTTTTTGGCACTACGTTTGCCTTCCGGGGGTGGTTGACAATACAGCAAGGGTGATTGTTTACAAGTTTGCTAGGGGGTTTAATGACCTTCTCTGCTTGGCCTTGTTAACTCGCTAGTTTACATTATATTCAAGTATGGCAGACATTTTCAAGTTGCAGGCGCGACTATTCTCAACATATATGGTACTTATATTTGTTCTTATAGTTACATTCATGCCTTTTGATATTAATTCATATGTTAATGTCTCTACCTGACAGGGACTGTTTCATAATGCTTCATTGTAACTGTCGGTTCGTCATATCCTTGTACCGTGTTAACATATTGGAGGGACTGCTCCACATACCACAACTTAATTATGTTATTGACGTCTATAATTGCTAAAATTATTTCGGTGTAGTACTTTAACACCCTGTATACACGAGATATGCTACATGTTTAAGAGCAGAAGGTCCAACTTTCAGCATCTGTTAGAAGGTAAGGATTCTAGTTCACCTCTGTAAGCTTGTGTTCCCCGGCTACTGCTGGGCATCTCGCGCAGTAGAAAGAGACCGTGAGTGGGTTCGATTAAAATTTAACTATCCTATAGTTGCATAGTAGTAAGGCTTTTGCTAGTGTGGCATGATACAGAAAGACAATCCGTCACAGACTGATCAATGTTAATAAATAATGTAAGATAAGGAGGGAAAACCCTAAAATAACAGTTGCAGTTGTGGCACAAAAATAATAGTTTTCCATATTGCAATTATGATCCGTTATTTATAATTTTAAAGTCGACAAATAGCCTACAACACAAGACATTTCCTAGCAGTAATAATACTGTGTCATCCTTGGAGTATAATTGAGGTCTGTTTACACGATGGCATCAGGACATTACCTAATCTTAGCGTATCTCTGCTTGTCTGTAGAAACCAAATATATCTTGGCTTCCAACTAGAGAAGAGAGTATTCGCATCCGTTATCTTGTGGTACAACTGCCTCCTGAAACTGTAGGTATGACTTTACTTTCCTTCAGCACTAAAATACACATATAAAACATCTGATCTGTAGCATTTACATGACTTTCTCTACTCATTATCATACAAAACATTTTTTACAATAGCTTGTTGTTTTTGTTACGATGCTCTGGCACTACATGTTAAACTGAAAATAGTAAATTCAATTTTTTAAATTATAGCATATAAATAGTCTATAAATGCCTAATAATAATTTTGCTCAAATATCTTATAAATCCCCGTGTATAAAACCCATGAAATATTTAAATCACTTGCATGTTTCCTTTTAATCCCATTAAATTCTTTCCGATAGACTTTTTTTCTTCGTTTTACATTCTTTAATATATGAATTTTCAACATAATCTAAAATGTACTATCTTAAAATAAATGAACATATATTATAATAGCTTTGAAAAAATTGAAACGATTTTAACAGCAACAAGTCCATAAAAACCAAAATTAATGTATCTACAACAATTAACATAAACTTCATGAAATTCTTACACTGTACTAAAATATGTGAAAATATACTTGTCTGACAAATATGGATGCGCAGCGAAGATTTAAAACATTTGCACTTTTCTATCTAATTAAAAAAAACGATGGTTTGAAAAAGATTTGAGTTGAGTTGTGAAATTATGCTCCGATATTTCTGTAGTCACCTACCTACATTAATTGTACCCATTTGCAATTTAGCAGCGTTATAATTAAAGGAAGAAGCAAAAACATTCAGTCCCAGTGTCAATTACGAAAAAACCTTTCACTTATTGATGAGTTATTGCTTATTACGTTTGCACATTCGCATATGATGGCGTTGCAATTAAAAGTTGTTTGTATAACTAACATTTAACATTAGCAAGAGCTATACTAATCGAAAACAAATTACAAATATTATTTCGCAAATGGTTAATGCCACCAAAACTTAAGACATAAATTTTGAGCTTCAACAAGACCTAAGTTTTTGCAGTAGTAAGAATATTTTTATCTTTTACGGTTTACCAGTTATACATTCGGAATGAAGACAATTTCCAGGCTGTTATCAGAAAACTTTAAATGTAAACTTTACTGGTAATGCATGTGCCATTTTAAGGCTAAGGCGTTTTTCCAGAAAATAAAAATAAATAGAAATTCTTCAAGTACAGGAAAGATTTTTATGAAATACAACACGCTAAACCTAAATGTAACTTACGTATTTAACTCGCTTTTTAGTTTTCGTTATGCAATTTGCAAATACAAATATTTTTCTGAAAATTATTTTTCCCTGTTCTTATAATGTGCAGAATTGGTGTTATAAGTACGTACTTTCTTCAAATATTACGTTATGACATAAAATGTAGTGAGACAATGTAGAAGAATTTCCTATCAATTGAGTTCATTGGAAAGCCTAATTGCCTTAGCTACATAACATATAAGTATTGCTTTTCCTAAACACACAGCTTTCCTTAATAATGACTTTTATTTCCTCACGGAATTGTGACTTGTTTTCTTATATTAAGCATTAATTTTAACCCTTGGAAATTCTTTGTAAAATTATTTAAATATTTTTCTATATTTTTTGCACAGTAAAAACTTCAGTCAGTAATTTTAGTATCACAGCACACTACAGCACGTTTTCCCATAGAACATTTGGGGCGGTGCATATGCTTTCTGGAGTGCAAATAAAGAACAGTGAAAGTTGATTCCTTATTTGTTATGGAACATCAGTTAACATAGATCAGATGACCTGTAGACTTTCTAATCAATCATGAACAGTTAATATTTAGTCCTATATTACTTAGTCTAAGAATTCAACGTGCAACCAGTTTTTCAGTGTTCAGGAAACACAGTTTTATCCATGAGTTGATAGGTTTCCTAAACTGGTGTATTCCCCAGCTTTTATAGGTGTCGCCAGGTTCAGTTTTATGTTGTAAAATAAAACTACACATGCCTTAATCTCAACTATTACATTCAGAAAGTTTGATCGCCCTGAGAAAAGTTATAATTTACTGTAAGAGAACACATTGTGCAAAAAGACAACACATTTTATGTTAAACGTTTTGGGACCGAATACATACTTAAACTCAACATTTACACAGGTTATACGTGAAACAGTACACCATTCATGTACTCAGCAATTAGAGAATTGGTTTATTCGTCTTTTTCCCTTAAAGTTTAGTTTATTAGACGAATTATGTGCTGTCAAGGAAATTTGTAGTTTAAAATTCTATATGCATTTATGAATTATAAATCTTAAATTTTTTCAGTATTTATATTTATTTATGCTTTAAATTTTTCAGATATAATTTTCAAGAATAAGCAATGGCGCTTTACTTTGAATCATTCTGGTTGGATTTGGCCACTGTTCTCGCTGTTGCAATGACTCTTCTGTATGTCTACCTCTTATGGTCATGGACTTACTGGACAAAACGAGGAGTTCCACAGCTGGAGCCCAGCTTTCCCTGGGGAAACTTCGCCGACTACATATTTGTCAAAAAGCACATAGGTCACTTTTATGAGGACGTATATCGTTTTGCTACAGTAGAAAAGTATGTAGGCACCTACTTGTTTTCAAGCCCTTGTTTAGTTTTGCGAGATCCAGATCTAATAAAGAAAGTTATGGTAAAAGATTTTAATCATTTCTTAGACAGAGGTTTCTATGACGATTCTGATAGAGCACCTTTATCAGCGCATTTGTTCTTGCTCTCTGGGCAGAAATGGAGAAATCTCCGTGCAAAATTAACTCCGACATTTACATCTGGGAAAATGAAAATGATGTTTCCGACTTTGGTTGAAACGGCTGTTGTTATGCGGGAAATGCTGGAAAATTCAGCAAAAAATGGCGAAGTTATTGAAATCAAGGATATCCTAGCACGATATAGTACGGATATTATCTCTTCCGTAGCTTTTGGGATCCAGTGCAACTGTCTCAAGAATCCCAAAGCAGAATTCGGAGAATGGGGCAGGAAAATTTTCGTTCCTAGATTAGGAGGGCTGCTATTTTTCAGATTTGGAACAGTGACGCCTTCATTGTTAGACTTTGCCAAGTTTCTCGGGATAAGATTTTCTGATCCGGAAATAACCAAAAGTTTTATGAAAATGGTGAACGATACTGTAAGCTATCGTGAAAATAACAATGTGAGTAGAAATGACTTCATGCAACTTCTGATCCAGCTCAAGAATAAGGGATTTGTAGAAAGTGATTCGGATAAAGGAAAACAAAACGGAGAAATAAAATCTGCTGATGCGACTAAAAGTAAGTACAAAGTTTGATGGATAAACCTGGGTGATATTTAAGAATAATTTTAAGCAATAGGATATATTTACGATGAGCTTTAATTGTAAAATATCATAACCAATCAACTTACTTATTATTGTACATTGTACATTGCGGCGACCTTAAGGATACAGAAGACTGAAATTTTGAAAACCTAAACCAATAATGTCTTGCATCTGGCATTGTATCTGGGTTGTGTATAGCACAAATATATTACAAACCAATTTAATATATTTTTCTGCAATGGTTTAGATCTTAAAGATAATTTCATTATTTTGCTGCACTTTAGAGTCAGCTTAGGCTCCAAATTTGTTTCTATATTTCAATTATGTTCGAGATCTGCTCTGTATCTTCTCTTATGTTTGGAAAATAATAGTTAACTGCATACTGTAATAAAACCTAGAGTAATTCTTATTCATCCTGGGTGCTTTTCTACTGAACAATCATTCAGACATGTAGTACCACATAATAATTAAAAACAAACAAAGGAATAGAAAATACCAATGTGAGGGCTTTATTTAAATTTAAAACAATAAAAATGAATAATTTGGAAATATTTTGCTGCTAATGAAATAAAAGCGGGGACATTATTTGACGTGGTTTAACGAGATTTGAATTCCTTTGCACAGCAGGATTTTGTCTATATTTTTAAGAATTATTGATTAACAATTACACAGAATTTGCCCAGAATGAAGGGGACCTAGAGGCTATTCCAAGAAAATCCAAGGCATGCATTTAACTTCTTATGCAGATATCTTAAAAATGTGGTATTTTACTCAAACATTTTTGAGAAAGTGGTGAATTTAAAAGATGTTGCATATAAGGGATTATTTAGGGTAGAAGAATTCCTTAAACATCTTCGTGTGGCCTCTTCGGAAAATGCCAAACTACTACATCAAGTTCGGCTTTTAACCGACGCTTTTACTTCCCCTACTTAATACCTAGTAAGGAGATGGAAAGGTAATAATACATGGTAATAACCATGACTAAGCTGCCCTCCAAAATGAAAATCTTAAAATCTTCAAAGACTTCTGTTTTCCTCAGAAATGACTGGAACTGATTATAATTTATCAAATTGCATGATAATATCAAATTTGAAGTAATATAATTTTATGCAATTGTTTATGTAACACTCCGAGTTTTGGGAAGGATTATACAGTGCTTTGGTATACATTTAAGCACAGAGAATTTTATTAGCCGATCACTTAAATAATATTTATTTTATTTTGCACCACGTCACTTCACCTTATCTGCATCGTAATTCTGGATTTAAAATCTTAATAAGCTCTAAATGTCAATCATCATTTTCTCAAACTATAACTGACCAATATATGTCTTTCCAGGACTCTCTATGGAAGATCTTGCAGCTCAGGCATTTGTTTTCTATTTCGCCGGATTTGAAACGTCTTCCACAACGATGACATTCTGTCTTTATGAACTTTGCTTGAACCCAGATATTCAACGACGAGTTCAAGAAGAGATGGACTCTATTCTGGCCAAATATGGTGGGGAAATCACGTATGAATCTATTCAAGAAATGGACTACTTGGACAAGGTAGTCTCAGGTGAGAGCAGGTATTACTCACTTATAACAATGGAGAAGGGAAATTTCCCACTCACCAAATTTATAATGTTCTCCTTCTTTGTCTGATTATACACGTGAGTGTGAATTAATACGTAATTCTGATTTGTGCCTTTTGGAGCTGCATGACCATTGAGTTAAAGAGCTAGGAAGAGTTTTTTTTTGAACGAAAGTGCTCTATCTTTATGGTCCTAAAATTTACTCCTTGTCAAGTACTAGAGCTAAGGTCGTGGGGGGGGGGGGTTATATTCTTCCACTGACCGTATATTCTTCCGATAGTATACTTTTGAGGCGAGCAAATACCTCTATTTCGGGGAAGTACTTCAGTTATGAGATCTTCTATAACATGATTATACAAGTTGTTTCAAAATGACACCGAACGATTATAGCTGTTGCGTGGTTGTCCGAATTTGGGTGTCGCAGTTTCGAAACTCTAAACTATAATTTTATGCAGCATTAAACATTACATGAATTTGTGATTAGGCAGCGCAGGATCCACTGGTGTGCGAAATTCAAAAGTTGTTCTCGGAACGCACCGACCACGAAAACAAAAACATTGCTCCCTGCTTTTTATCAGTGACCCTAGCCTACCTTTCAGGTAATGGGGCAAAGGGCAGTTACTTGTGAAAAAGTCGACTAATAACTCCCACAGTTGCAAGGTCGCTCTTCAGTGTAAAACTACACATTCCGTCTTGTGCGTACTTAAGATAGCAAATCCAAGCAATATGGAGCGCTATACGAACGCCGAAATGGCGGATATGGTTTTGATGGATGGAAGAGCTGAAGGGAGTTCAACGAACGCACATTAATTTTGTTTGATTAAAAAGATGAATTGTAAAAGTAGTTACATCAATGATAATATTTATTTGTTTAAACTCAGAGCATTTTGTTATGATCTTAATATTACATCTTCAACCACTTACTGTAAATATCAACAGCTTCCCTTTCAGTTACAAACGCATTATTTCGTATTATCAAACACGTGAAATAAAATACTCGTCTCACTGTATAAGCCATTTAGTTTTGGTTAATTTATCTACAATTCTTTGATGTTGTTTTCTGTTCTATTTATCATTTAATGCTTCCATCCTCAACTTCACTAACATTAACTTCCCTCTAAAAGATATAAGTTGCATATGTCCACCAGCTTATTTGCCATCATGGACTGCTATAACGGAATTACTCATAAGCAATAATTAAGCAATAGCTTCTTCATTGCGGTTTCATAAGCCAAAGAAATTCTTAATAGTAGCAAGCTACTGCGTAGTATGCCGGTATGTTTAGAAACAGTTGCAGCATGCGACACGACGTGTGACCTATACCTGCGAAATCCGACAGCGTGAGGCACTCGTTTTTCCTGTAGCTGCCTAATCCACATTGGCGATAAAAACTATCTATATGTGTCACACAGAAGCTGAGCATTTTTTCTATATTTTCTTTCAGTGTCGGTTTGAAACATCCTGTGTAATTGAGCCTATTAGAATATTGCATCAGAAAGTGACGCTACCAATATTGCGACAACATTACCATTAGTGGCAAAATGCAATGTGGATGATAAAGTAGGTTTGAGTGTTACTTAAGCTAAGTATTGTGACTTTGTGGGTTCGTGAAATTAAAAGTCCAATTGCACAAACTCTTTATTTCCACTGAATTACAGTTGGAACACTTGCCGATTACACATGATTACGTAGCACACACAATTACAATTCGCCAGTTCCTGTGTTACAGGTCCACCCTACACTCACTATTACGTACAACTCCTCTGATACACGTACACAGTCTTCCAGTCCGTTCACTTGCTCGGCGCTCCTCACGGCTGCTCGCCAAGAACTGAACTGAACTGAACTCTTGGTTGCATCGTGCTTCTATTTATAGGTTGCTAAATGTTTCTAGAGAATTCTTTACCATGGAGAGGAAACATATTCCGGAGAGTTCGCGTTCTTTCAGGCGGCAGGAGGAGGGGGAAACGAAGATTCAGCCACCCCCATGGTTTTCCCTCTCTCCACCCTGTCACGCCTCCGCAGACGTCAGCTGACCGACGAGGGTGCAGCCCCGATGCAACACGCCCCTCTCCACCGGTCATCCCCTCTCGCAGCCGACCGCAAGTTCGCCCATTGGGTAATAGTATGTTTGAGTAAAACATTACCTTGAGACATGTAATCGGTGCGAAACTCATGATTTACGAGATAAAGTCACCCCGCGTAATTTGCAGGATAAATATCCGTCTAGAATAATAATATGGCATGGAGGACTAATAATTCAGTACCTTTGAGTGCAAATCTAATTGTTATGCTTAACTGGCTGAAATCATCTTTTCTTATAATTGGGAGGCTCATTCAGAGAATACTTGATTTTAATTGTGATATAGGCCAAGGTTAAAATTAGTGGATTTATGTAATTGTTTATATATATAATCTATAATCTAAAAGGGAGACGGGAAATGGTTAAAATAGAGCGAGCGTAATAAAAAGTGTCCCAAGCAAGATGCAAACTAAACAGGATAAACTAAATATATGGAGTGACTAATACGGAAATAAAGGCAGTTTTGCAATCTATTCACGTTTATTGCATCACATTGCCTTCACTCTGCTAAGACGAGTGGCACCTGCTTTGACTCGCGCCTGTCACCACTTCTTTGAACAGATGAATGTCTTTTGTTTATTTGACACATACGGCGAATGCAACAAGTTAGAGGATTAGTCCCCGTAAAGATACATTTTATTTATTATTAAATTTATTTGTTATTTAACATTTACAAAGTTATAGGGATTGTTATTACTACATTGCCTAGAGTCGTATCTATTCCAGATTTGTCTTAAAAACCATAATAGTATAAGTTGCTTTAGCTTTTAACTAGAGTTGAACTACTTTATAACAACTGTTTCAGTTCACATTACTTGCATTTTATGGTAGCTTTCCCGGGTTCGATCCCAGGCGACCGCAAAGTGAGATTTGTGTTGGACAAAACGGCGCTGGGGCGTGTTTTCTCCGGGACCTCCGGTTTCCCCCGCCATCTCATTCTACCGGTGCTCCATCTTCATCTCGTGTATCATCAGTATCACCGCCTGCGGTGCCTTATGTAGTAAAAGCGGGCGTTAAACACTACACACACATGGTAGTTTTCCCAAAATTGAATTTACATTCGTTTAATTCTATTCTTAGTAGTATTCTGATGATGGTATCCTTTTGTTTTATTTTAATTACATTCATGTCTCATCTATAAATAAAACTACATTAGTTATATTTAATACACTCCGGTACTGTAGTCTAAAAAGGAGTAGGCGACACTGAACTCAAGTTTCATCAATAGAAAGCAAAAATAATTCTAATCCATAGTCAATAGGATTTCTAGCAACTTGTTTCAACGGAGACAGTGGAGCAGCTAAGACCACTGGAGAGCTCAAACTGCCAATGGAATCTTCATCCTTAGGGACCTGCAATCATACTGACTCACATACTGTTAAATTCACATATCATTTCATCTTTCTCACCATATTACGTATTGAATTTACTTTGTTGCTTATTTCAGAAACGCTACGGAAGTACCCACCTTTGAGCGTCTTGAACCGCGTGGTGACCATCCCTTACCAAATACCAGGTACAAATACAGTGCTAGAGAAGGGGACTCCGATCGTTATTCCAATTCAAGCTATCCAACGAGATGCGAAGTATTTCCCGGAACCAGAGAGATTTGATCCTGAACGTTTCAACGAGGAGGAAAAGGCTAAAATGCATAATTTCACTTATTTGCCGTTTGGTGAAGGTCCCAGAGTTTGCATAGGTAAGTTATTTTAAGCAGGTAAGAATTTAATTGCACTGAACCAAATGGGATATCGCAATTCATCAGGAGCGCATTGAGTGACGCTAGGACAGTGAAAGTTTCCCTTATAGCGACATCCAATTAATCTCGAAGAGAGGTAGACTTGAAACCAATAACTATAGAAGTTCCTATCCTATTCTCATTTCCTTACCTTTTCTTTTATATAATCGTATAAAATTCGGGTTTCCTCTGCCTTTTCGTTCGATTTTTATTTATTGTATATGAATTTACATTTACATTTAATTATCATCTTCCTGTCGTATGGACTTCATTTACATGCTACTAGTTCACATTACATTTGCATTTATTATATTCATCACTTTTATTATTCTATCCCACTTCTTTGTTCATACGGGCAGATATTTTTATTTCACTACCACCCACTCCCTCTACATTTTCCAGTTTCGAGGATGCAGAGAAATCTGAAAAAAAAAAACCTGTCACAGAGTACGGAGTTTAAACACCCATCTTCCGGCTCGTCAGCCCGCGCCTTAATGATTTCTGCTATGTACACATATTTAGAAGTTTATTATTCAATCTATTCCAAATATTGAAAGAACTGCATATTGTCGCGAAGCCATTATCTACGATAGCGCGGCTAGTGTCCACAAAGAGCCGGCAGATAACGATAGTACCGATAAATAACAGACGGATAGTGTATCACGGAGGGAAATGACTTGCCGGCATAGATTAAGTTACGCTTCTGAAGTATTTAAGAAGGTGACGACTAGCCAAGAGGAGTCGCGAGTCATGAGTAAACAGTAAACAGCTGTGAACAAATATTGTGTAACGACTGCTATCGACCTTGGTGTTGTATATGTGATGTAATGTTGTTACGTGAGAATTGAACAGCGTATTTCGACGGAAATAAAGAACATTTAGAATTTCGGCAAATTGGACTTTTAATTCTACGAACCCACAAAGTCACAATATTGAAGAACTTCATGGAAGGGTCGCAATGATCAGGCTGTTCATTTAGAGAACGCCCAGGGTGGAGAGGATGTTGCGGAATAGAATGCAGGCTAAAAGTAGTTCCATTATATGGTCTTTTGTGTTTTGTTTTCCTTTGTTGCATTCTTCCTTTGTTTTTGGTACTCATGTTTACTTGAAACAAATACATATATTTAACATAGCAATAAGAAAAATATTACTTTATTCCTTTGACGATGCCTTTTAATTCTATATCACCAGGAAAAACAGTTTATTACTTTGGTATTTGAGATTCACGATGAAAAAACGCTAGTCATTACAGCTCGAACTGAATACATAGCTGACGATGCAACGCAGCACTTCACTGCTGAGGCGCAGTACCCTCTGCAGCATAAACGAAGTATGCATACACGTGATCCACTGCCCAGCTACAAATGTATCACACGGAATACTCATGGTTACAATAGCTTCTATTCACAAACGTTTCTTAATGTTGTGAATTTGTGGGTTCGTAGAATTAAAAGGCCGAGTTGCAGAAATTAAAAATCTCCTTTACTTTCGTAGAAATACTCTTACAGATTACAGCAGCATTACGTTACATACACCATCAGTCTACCAAGATCGATGACAATAACAAACCATGACAGCTGATTACATTATCTCTCGTTACAACAAGACTCTTTTTACACAACTACTGCCTACTCACTCTTGTTTACAACAATTGTTTCAGAACTGTCCTGCTGGCGTGTCACAATTATTTTTATATATCCATTCATAACTCGAGAACATTCGCGAACAAACAAGAAAAACAACCACTCTCCGTCAATCGAGATATCTCTAGAAACTCCGAGACATGAAATCCTACCTGTGGCAGCGAGTCCTTTATCTGAGATAAAATTGTTTGCCACCTTTTTGATCACTCGCCGCGTTATCGTTAACTGCTTATGCTAGCTCGAGAAACATTATCCGCCGTCTATTATCTATTTGTGCCGAAACGTTTATGCCCAGCGCCACGACAATATCAACATGAGTTTTGCAGGGTAATATAGGTACGATATCTATAATACATTGCATATTATTAGTCCCATTCATTAAACGAGTGAACAAATATTGCCATATTTAAAACATTTCATGCCAGCAAAATTTATGGTAAATGTGTAATGTTTAACGCCCGCTTTTACTACATACGGCACCGCAGGTGGTGACACTGATGATACATGAGATGAAGATGGAGCACCGATGGAATGAGTGGCGGGGGAAACCGGAGATCCCGGAGAAAACCCGCCCCAGCGCCGTGTTGTCCACCACAAATCTCACTTTGCGGTCGCCTGGGATCGAAGCCGGGCCGCCTTGATGAGCAAAATTTATGGTTGTACAACGTTACAAAAATAAGTAAAAGGTGAATAAAAATTAACGAAAACACATTTCATAATTGCAACAGAATAATAATTAAAACACGTAAAATTGTTTACTATAGATTATCATTATAACGAACTAACTATGCTTTCAGGTATGCGATTTGGATTGCTGCAGACCAAAGTAGGACTGATATCCATTCTGTCCCGTTATAATCTGGAAGTTTCCGAGAAAACAACAGTACCTGTTCAGATACACAAGAGAAGCTTCGTCTTAAGACCAGAAGGTGGCATGTGGCTCAAGATTACTAGAAGACAAAAGTAATTGTTAAATTGTGAAGTTACTTATATGGTAAGCAATAACACAGTACAATAAAAAAGAGAAGTTAGGTGAATTTATTAGAAGTTTTGATACCCTTATGAGGAACCTTTTATTTCCTGTAGGAATCTCCTGAAAATTAACTTATATGATGTGAAATAAGACAGATCTGGTAACTTATGTACTTGCTTTTACGAGTAGCAAGCTAAATTAATGTCACTGTCTATTTATGTAACTAAGTATCATTTACAAACATGGCAAAACACTCAGAAAGAAATCAAATATAGTTTATATCACTACCAAGCATATATAAATTGTAGTTACAGTTATTAAGATAACTTATGAAAAACTTACCATTCATCCTTTCTTCACTTGGTTCAGCGTTGAAAGGGTTGCTGTTGCATGTACCAGCAGACGAGTGATTTCAACGCACTGAGAGCCAAACCTCTTAAAATTAAGATGGAACATACAGTGCACCGCTGGTATCCTTGGCTAAAAAGAAATGTGGAAGCATTAATTTTTCAGCATAGATTTGGCACTTTCACACAGTTTTTTATAAGGTGGATTATTCACTCAAAAGTCAGAATTGTGCACAAAATTTACAGTAAAAATGAACAATTTACAAATACAAATTCATATGTGTGCTCTAACATGACTCTAGCTCCTGTATAAGCTACGAGGGCTGTTCAATAAAGAATGATCATAATTGTTTACGGTCTTAATTTTTCGGTCTAAAATACAATCTTATTATATTATGTTAGCTTAATGTGAAACAAACCCTCCGTGGTAGTTTCATTGTTGGTAATCCTGGTTCCCGCCTGTGAGAACCAGGCAAGTTCGGACATATTCAGTATCACCTACCGCTGCAATGGAGGTAGCACGCAAGGAACAATATGCGGCTTTGAAATTCTAGTTTCGTCTCAACAAATCTTCAGTTGAGGCCTATACAATGTTACAGGAGGCCTATGGAGAGTATATGCTTCCCTACAGCACAGCTCGAAGGTGACTTAAAATGTTTAAAGAGGGGAGATAGTAAATTTCAAAGGAAGGTGGACGCGGTGCTCCAGTTACTGCTCTTACGGAAGAAAATATCAACACTGCTGCTGCCAGTTTGTGAGAGGATCGACAAATTACCTTAAGATCACTTTCTGAAATACTGATCATTATGACAGATGTTGATGACAGAAACATTACACATGAGTTGTGTTTGTGCGCGTTATTTTTTTTTTTTTTTTTTTTTTTAATTTTACCTCCTCCAAAGTTAAGTCATATTGGACGATGAATGGAATGGCTGAAATGATGCTCAAATGGGCCCAGGGTCGGTAGAGCTTAGACTTTCCCGACATTCATCTTTCAGGATAAGGGAAACCCCCGGTAAACCTTATTCAGTTAACTCACCTTGACCGATATACGAACTCGGGACCTCTTGAGCGTGAGGCAGACATGCTACCATCTACGCTACCGAGGCGGGCTGTTTGTGCACGATGGGTTCCAAGACTGTTGATTCCCGAACAAAAGGATATTCGCATGTATATATTCCATAGAATATATTTACCGGGCTTATGGGCCGTTGTCCAGAGGATGAAAATTCTCCTAACGTTTCGCTCGTATCCCCGACGAGCATCTTCAGCTAGGTGCTTGCTGGAATTAAATTTTCATCCTCTGGACTACGGCCTACAAGCCCGGGATATACATTCTATTGCCTTTCAATACTATCTATTATTCTATGTACTTCATGTTAGTCTAAATAAGGTTTGCAGAAATTTGTTCTATTACATATCTGCTTATTGTTGGCATAATGGAAATAGTTAATATGGTAAGTTTAAGTAATCGTTAAAAATTTTAGAAGATATGCAAGTTAAGTCATATCGAAAGATTAATGAAATGACTGAAATGATGCTCAAATGAGGCCAGGGTGCATAGAGTTTAGATTTATCCTGCATTCTCTTTTAGGATAAGGGAAAGTCTCGGAAAGAGCCTTATCCAGTTAAGTCCTCTAGCCGAGATTTGTACTCGGGACCTCTTGAACTTGCGGCGGAACTCCTACCTGCACTACAGAGGAGGACTTTTTTAAAAGTCGGTCTCTATGGGATAGCTTTGATATTCCATATTCTACGGATGGCTAGGGCATAACATAACATAATAATGACTTGGTATTTGAGAGAAATATAGGTAAGTATATGAAATTTGAAATCACTAACATAAATGTTTTGATTTAACGATATCTTGTGTAGCAAATGTGGGTGTATCTTGTTTCCATAAAACGGATTGTTTGCATTAAAGATTTCCTTAAGAAATATTTTTCTGGTACCCCTGGAAGACATTGAACTTTGTAACCACAGTATCAGGCAGCGATTTGGAGGCGGCGAATTAATTGAAATCATGATAATTAAAAAGAAGATAAATTAATGAAAATGCTTTACTAAAATAATATAAAAATCTTGTTATATTAATATGAAATTACAATGGATAGAGTAATTATTAAAATAGCGATTGTCTTGAATAAGAAGGGAAGAATATAATTTAATATAGCATGCATACTAGCATCCAGGCAAAGCAGAGAAAATATGTTTGTAAAAATCTGCACACTTAAGAGAGACAGGAAGGGAGGAACGTCACTGCCTTTGTGCAAGGAAAGGTTCACTGTCTGAGAACTATAGAATACTCACCAGCCAGGAATTTGTTGGGACAAAAGGGTTTTCAAAATGCGGTGGAGCATGAACGCTAAAGGGATTTACTTCGCTGATTTGATAACGATGTATAACGATGTATACCGTTACAAACAACTCGGGGTAGGCGTTCCCCAACTCAGAGTGCGCTGAACGTCAATGAATTAAATGTGTTTTTCAAACCATTGCGAAAATTCGAAATAAATGAGAAACCAATAATAATGTAATATCTGAGAATTCGGAAGAACGGTCATGTGAAAAAGTTAGAGAGTGTATCAGAATAATGCTCGAAGTGAATCGCGAAGTAGGAAAAACTTACTTAAAATGTCATACTACGGGAGGAAAGTCGTGCGAGTGCGCGTTAAGAATGAGAAGCGAAGATTTATCAGTCCGAAATGTAGAGAAGTTAAGAATAGCGCAACCAGCGTAAGTAGAAGCAGCATTAGAAGTTTATTATGGCAAAGTAGCCTCTGTATAAAGAAGTATTAGAAACCGCACGGAAGTAACTTTAAACAAGTAATCCAGGGTTTCCAGGAAATTGAATCTATGTCAGGAATTTTACTAACAGGTGGTCACCGATACAAGTCAATCAGGATCAAACAAACTTAGTAAGAATTAAACTAAATGATTTTGCAACGGACAAAAGTGTTATTAATACAACTGAGTAGCCAATAACCACCAAAATCCATTTCCTACAAGCATACACCTGAGGATAAGAGAACTCATAGCTCTAATTAGAACCCAAACCAAAGAAGAACTCAACCAATTTAACTCTGGTATGCGGGTTTGCCGCAACTTCCATTACAGCTTTTGTTGTGTTCGAGTTTGCTGTTCACAGATACTCACGTGGATAAGCAGAAAAAGTAGATCATGTTAATAAAAGATTAATGAAAGCAGAAAACAAAAAACTGAAACAACAAGCTAATTTTAAATTGCTTGAATGTTATATTTCGATTTTAAACCAATAAAAAAGTGTGCCCAAACTTGGAGCTGCTGCTGATACAGTACCTTACTAAATGTCCTACTCAAAATGGTTGTTTCGCAATGGGTATGCAGTCCGCCTCGGAAGCGTAGATGGTAGCATGTCTGCCTCACGTTCAAGAGGTCCCGAGTTCGAATCTCGGTCAGGGTGAGTTGCCTGGATAAGGTTTTTCCAGGGTTTTCCCTTATCCTGAAAGACGAATATCGGGTAACTCTAAGCTCTTTGGACCCTGGACACATTTGAGCATCATTTCACCCAATTCATTCACCGTTGGAGGACGTAAATTATAAAAAAAGAGATAAATAAATAAAAAATAAAAAAATGGGTATGCAAAATGCACGTGAATTATATACACATATATTCTTGTTTTCGTTCCTTTCTGTAAGTCTCTTTTAGCTCCTATCATTATATTCCTTTATTTTGATACATCTGATGTCATTTTTACTCTTTGTGCTTTCAAATTGGGTTACGTTTAATCTGATTTTCCTACAAAAATTAATTCTCAAAATAATATATCCCCTATGGAAAGAATGGAATATTCTTAATTAAAAATATTTTAACCATCCGCTCAAAAATCTAACCGGGACCTCCGAATGAAAAGACAACGCGCTGACCAACCTACTACGGAGACAGTCAGTGATAATCTAACAAATTATCTTAGTAAATGAATGGTTAAATGTTCCACATTGACTTACGACACATCAGCTAGAGTATTTCTTGGGGAACAGATAATTTTAATGCTTATTATTGTTTTTTTAACTCCTGGTTTAAGTATCGACCTTTCCAGGTATAATTCTTCGCAGATGAAATACACATGCGTATCAGAGACATTTGGATACTTGTTGTGCACAAAAGAAACCACTGTAGCCAATGTAGCGTATGTTCTCACTGGTGGCTGCTAGATGTCACGATATTTACAAGCTTGGTTCTGTGCTTCTGCTTTCCTTTATTACTTGAAGATGAAGACTCTAAAGCTTATAAAATCCTGAAGATAGTTACGCCAAGAATGGGTTAATATTCAAATGAAAATCATCGACTAATGTTGAACCACGATGTTCCATTGCCATTCATTAGTTTCACCGAATAGTGCTTTACTTGTTTCAAAAACGTCCAAAAGTTGTTACGGGGGAAGTTTATCACTGGAAATATTCATCTATATACTTAGTATTCCAGCGATTTGTTCTAAAATACATATTTTGGTAACGGGATTTCAATTAGTTTTTATAAAATTTTAGGTCTGTTTCCCAAACAGGGTTTTGCTGTTTAGCTGTTTGAAGTTAACAATTTCCTCAAAAAGGTTTCTCAAAAACCATAAAAATAGTTTGCTCATAATCTGGACAATTTCCTGTTGTGGATCTGCAATAATTCTTAATGGGATCTCAAATTAATTCTGCACAAAGATGATGTATTTAAAATTTTTATTTAAAAATCATTAGCATAAGCCAAATTACACAAATCACTGAAAAATGTAAAATTCAAAGCTTTATTAGCAATTTAAGACGTTCATTAAATGACAAAGTACACAAATAGACAAATTTGTGAGATGCTGAAGTCGCTGAGAATTTATTATTCAGGTGTTCAAAAAAGGTCAGTTTTGTAACAGATTGAAGAAGCAAACTTAAGTGTCGTAAGTTGTATAGGGATACCCAATGTTCTGGGTTCGAAGATACGAGTTACATCTATAATTTTTTCCTGGATCTTCACTTATTTCCTACATTTATCGTCCAGTGTTAGCTACTGGAAAATAAAAATATAAATATGAAGCACAAAGCCTCAAACACATAAAATTAAGATTTTTCTGTAAGAGTAAGATGAGTATGGTACAGAGATGAGGCTTAGAAAGCTAACTGTCCGTCACACGCTAATCCATTAGATACATATCCATTGCAATATGGTCATACAAATAAGTGAAATAAAGAGGAAAACAAAACAATTAAAAATGTTGCAAGAAACAGTTTTTTTTTTCAGATTTCCAATAACGTTTCGTTACTTATAATTTGTGAAGATGATAAAATTCTCTTCTGACACTGTGTAGATAAGAATTTATTTTACTTAGCAATAAAATTAACACATTAAACAACTGATCTATTACGTTTATATGAATTTCTCTACTCATTCTTTCATTAACCTTTCGTACAGAAGGCTTGTTCTTCATTCTGCTTTTTGTTAAAGCGCGCCGTGCTGAACTTTTAGGTGAAAATAGTAAGATAAAAATAAACGCAACTATAAAATTAGAAAGTTTATGAACAGTTGTGAATCATTTTAAATACATATTCACAATCCAAATTTATGAAACCCTGATAAATGTTAAAATCTCTGACTGTTCCCTTTTAATTCCACTGGATTTATTGCGAGCATTTCTTAACAACAACTATGGCCAGTGACGGATAGTTCCCTAAAGAGATATTAAGCTGTCAACGGCAGTGGTTAGTTTCAGCATCTCCTTTAATAACATGGGTAAGTAAAGCCTTAAAAGTAATTTTAAAAATATTTGCTTGGTTTCATCCGCATCTTTCTATAATAGCGGCTGACAGAAATGGGCCTCGATGTCGCGGACAAGCAGAACAGCGCAGCTAGTTCCGACGATTTTGGGTCTCCAGGTATTATTAATCTACAAGGAATTTACACCTTACAACATAGACCTTAACACATACAAAATGCAAATTTCCCTGTAGTACACAATATATATCTTCTTCTTCACCCCATGGTTTGGGCATATCACCCGTTCCGGCTTCATAGACCTCTCCAGCGTTTCTGTTGAAACGAAGATTTTTGCAGAAGATAATCAAATTGGCATAATATTCCTATAAACGAGTATTAAAGAAATTTTTAATTTGGTATTACGTCAAGTGATATATGGTAATAAAGCATAAAGGATTGAAAGGATTTAAAGACAAGAATCGAATAGATTCGGAAATTTTTATTTTATTTGTAATATATATTGTTTCCTGGGTCGGAAACAATATATATATATATAGCAAAGAAAATAACATTTCCGAAACTATTCGATTCTTGTCCTTAAATCCTTTCAATCCTTTATGCTTTATGCTTTATTACCATACATCATTTGACGGCATACCAATTTTAAAATTTCTTTAATACTCGTTTATAGGAATATTATGCCAATTTGATTATCCTCTGCAAAAATCTTTGTTTCAACAGAAACGATTAACGTAAACCAAACTGAAGCTGCTCAATTTTTCTCGGGCATCAAGCCAGGGGAAAATTCGATTAGAAATCGACGTTACGGGAGTGTACATCTCTCCCATCATCAGGCTATTTATTAAATGTTATAACCACAAATGAATCACTGGATTCAACACAAATATAAACAAATACAAAACATTATTAAATTCGCATTACTGAACAAAAGACTGTTTTCAGTAAATTAAATGCCAGGTCAGGAGGTGGCGTAAGTATAGAAAATTAATTGGGTCAAAGAAAGGTAACTACTTAAGCTGTATTGAACTGTGTTTATTAAGTCTACGGATGTGGTTATAACATTTAATAACTGTCCTGATGATGGAAGAGATGCACACTCCCGAAACGTCGATTTCTAATCGTCTTTTCAGCGGGCTTGCTTCCCGAGAATAACTTGAGCATGTATGTCGCCAGGAAAGCTTCAGGTCTTATTTCACACTGAAGCTGTTAACTGTACTTGGAGCCTACTGTTTCTTTTAGATAACCTAAATCCGTTACTAAGCAGCCATTAATAAGTGTCAGATGTATCAGGCGGAATGGCTCAGGTAGTAACACCTGTGGCCCCTCATTTGGATACAATTCTACGTAGTTTGCCAGCATTTTTTATATTCACTACAGCATTATGATGGGATATTTAATGCCCAATCTAAATTTTCATATCAAAAGTAAAAAGGAAACCCGGGCAATAGCGAATGCTCTGTCATCCATCCCCAGAGTTATGAAAGCAGGTAAGTTAACGCTACCTTAATGTTATCTGTCCTACACGAGTAGAATTATGAAAATAGTTGACTAAGGACTCTATTTGTCCTGCACCGTGGCGTAGTAAGGTAAGGCAACATGCCTTGGTTCCCTGCTACAGAAAGCGACCCGGGTGTGATCCCACCCCTGGGGGTGCGGATTTTAAGTCCCGGGTGCCCTCTCAGCATCGTGAGGAAATTCAGGAGCTTGCGATAGGTAAGTGACCCTGCTTATGAAAGCCAACTTTCCGGCTGGGGGATGCCGAGATGCTGGCCACATCTCTTCCCCGTATCGGTTGGATGCTCCCTCACCTCTACCTTGCATATGTAGCTGTGAGGCCGGCAGTCGGGTTGGCAGGCCGTGGTCCGATATGGACTGTAGTGCCACGGGTTTAAGCACACTATTGACACTTACTGAAGCAGAAATTAACCTGAGATATAGTTTCCTAGTAAGTCTTTTATGATATGATATGGTATTTGTTTGTACCATTTCCATTACTATTTCACTACAGTAACTTTAACATTGAACATAGAGTATTATACATGTGTACAAATACATGAAAATTGATAACTCAAGATTTACTCGCTGACTCAGGTCTCCTGGCCATAAGCCTTTGTTTTTCCTGAACAGCTTGTTTAATCATTTCTTCTTGACCTTCGCTCTTTTACCCTAATCTACTTTTGTCTTAATCTATATAAGAATTCTCTTATACATCTATTTTTCTTTTTCTGTTCTCCCCGTTAGCATTTGTAACGCCATTATCTCTTTACTCACATTGTCCCATTTCTTATCCTATATTTTTCTCCTGTAATTTGTTAACTCCTTAGTAAGGCTTTTATGTATTATTATGCATTAAGACTTGCTAATGTAAAGAAGCATGGTGGCATGGTACAGAAAACTAACTGTCCATCAGACTGATCCGTGAGGTACAGATCCATCGTGAAATAGAGAGATGAAAACCAAAATAACAGTTATATTGTTGCACAAAACTAATACTTTTTCAAGCTGCAATTATAATGTCTAGCTTAAAATGTCAAAACAGCTCCATTTGAATGTTTACCTAAACTCGGCAGATAGCATAATCTATTCAGCTGCAACTCAAAACATTTCCTAGAAGTAATAATACGCTTGCAGTCTAACTGGGGGGCTGTTTACACCTATGGCATCAGAAAATTCATTAATCTTGGCGCTATCTCTGTTTGTAAAAAGCCAAATATATCTTGTTTTCCAACCAGAGAAGAGAGTATACGCCATTCGTTATCTAGTGATACAACTGTCTTCTCACACTGTGTAGGTATGATTTTATTTTCCTCTAGCACTAAAATGCACTTATACAGCATGTGATCTATTGCGTTTGCATGACTTCCTCTTCTCATTTTTATAAAAACCATTTCTTGTTTTTGTTAAGGTATACTGGCACTGCATTTTTAGGTGAAAATGGTAAATTCAAATGTTTTAATTGTAGCATATAAAGTCCAGAAACATCTATAAATCATTTTGGCCAAATATCGTTTATAAAATTCACGTTTTTTTAGAAACGCGCTCTATAGCATTGTAAAGTTGGACTACATCTTTTATTTGCACTCGAAACACCAATTTTACTCCGTTATTTCCTAAATTCTAACAATCCTTTCACGCTTTCTAATTTTTGGAAATTCGCGCGCAGGGCTTCTGTCAGCAATTCTAGCTTTTGAAGTATTGAGTTCTGGATATTAGAATATAGAGCTAATGGATGGGTATATTGTAACTAAGTGAATCCAGAAGCCTAATTGAATTAGCTACACAGACATATTATTGCCTTTTCCTAATCATATAGCTTTACTAATTACTCCTTTCCTGGCAAAACTAACTAGTGCTCAATATTTTACAAATAAATAAGAGTAGAAACTGATTTCTCCAATTGTTACCGAACAAGAATTAATACGGATTGGATGACCTGTGGACTTTTAATCATGCATGCCCAGTTAAGACTAAATATAACTTAATCTTGTATTACTTAGTCTAAAGAGTCATTGCAATCAAGGGGTTACTCATGTGACAAGAGGTGGACCTAAAAGGCCACCATGTGGGATCCTCGAATAGGAAAACGACTACAAGGAAGCCCGTAACGCAGATGGGCAGACATCTTCAATCAGCATGCAGGTCAGCATTGGTCAAGGGTAGAAGAGGCTGGAAAACCCTGGATACGCATCTTTGTATGGACCAGTGATTAGTGCAAATATAGAACGGTGTGGTTAAATAGTGAATAGTGCAAATACGGAGTAGCAGTGACTAAATAGTGAAAGTGTACATATAGAATAGTAGCGGCTAGATATAGAATAGTGCAAATACAGGATAATAGTGACTAAAGAGGGAATAGTATAAGCACTACATAGCGTTAGTACTAGGTAATGACCAAATAGTGCACTACATAATCAGACAAAAGTGACAATAAGCATGTCGAACGTCCAATGTGGACTAGTTCACCATATTAGAATATATGAGCTTTCGCCCCTTTGCCCTTCACGGGACATTTTAGGCTACTTTCATTCATTTTCATTCAGGAGTAATACAAGGGGCGTCCAGAAAGTAAGTTCTGTTTCAATTTATCTCGGCTGCAGCGCTGCCATCGCAGTTCCGCACATTCGCGGTAGACGCTCTGTATCAAGGAGAAGAAACGTGTGCCATTATGGGATCGCTGTTAGCCACGTACGCTTTGTTCTGCTTGTTTACAATGTCGGTGTTGATGGAAAATCCCGCCGCTTGTGCAATTAGATCTGTCACTCTGTTTCTTCACGACAACGCATGACCACACACTGCAAATGCGACGAAAACATCCTACAGGGATTTGGCTGTGACGTAATTGACCACCCCCCGTACAGCCCTGATCTCGCTCCTAGAGACTTTCATCTGTTTTTGCATCTCAAATCTTTCCTTGGTGGTCAACATTTCAACAATGATGAAGAGCTGAAAGAAAATGTTTCCAACTGGTTGAAGATACCGGCGGAAGAAGGTATACAAAAACTTGTGCCTCGCTACGATAAATCCCTGCAAAATTTCAACAGCTATGTGGAAAAGTAGTTTAAGAGTTGTAGAACTTTGTGCAATTAATAATTTTTCTGTATCTGTACACAATTTAATTTTATTACCAAACAGAACTTACTTTCTGAACGTATCTCATGCATTTACTTTAGAGGTGCATCACTGTATTTCGCAGCTTTTCTGGGTGTCACCAGTTTTTAGTTTTATGATGTAGAATGTAACTACATATGTTCTAACATTAAGTACTACATTCAAAAACGTTCATTGCTCTCAGAAGCGTAACAATTTAGTACAAGAGACAACACAGTGTTTTGAAGAAGCAAATTTTTAAACGTTTTGAGACTGTATACACCCTTCTACAACACACGTAGAAAGCTTTTAACAGAAACAACTGACGGTATTCATTCATGACGACATCAATATGAGAATTAGCTCACTAAGAATTTCTACTGCTACTGTCCGGCCGCTCTATCTCCGGCTCTGACAGTTCTCGAGAGGGGGAAGCGCGTTGTTGCCAGCTCTTTAGCGGGAATTTCAAGCAGAGGAACATCTCACGCATTTGCAGATCGTAACTTCGTAAATGTACGTGGACAACGTGTATATACATGATCCCAGAATAGTTGCATATGGAGACAATATACCATTTACTGGAAAAGAAATAACAAAAAGCTACTTCGCACGAGTGGGAAATTCCTTTCTCACATAATATTGATATATATGTCGCCTTATAGCATCCTTTTGAAAAGCAGTAAGTGAAGCTTTAAGGCTGCCTCGTTGCCTTTGCTTTCCCGGTGTACGCAGAACTGCAGACGGTGAACTTAAATCAGCTGGCACTTTTCCTTGGTCACATTCTTTCCACCTTCAAGGCATCACAAACTCTCTCAAGCACCTTGGTAACATGTAGTAGAGGTCCACCATTATTCCGCTCCTTCTGGAAGTACTCAAGTAGCCTTGAATATAAATTCACGGCGTTGGCTCTTATAAGAGCCGATTTTCTCTTTAATTCTGACGAACCAGTAGCCATATTACTAAAATAGCGATAGTAATAAGACTTACAGACGCTACAAATCGGAATTCACGCACACACAAAAAATTAAAAAAACCACCAGCGCGGGATCCAAAAGCAACTAAGAGCCACGTGGTCCACACAAAATTGCAGCGGCAACACGGTGCTGGATTTGCAAGCCACGCCTAGCAGCGACAACGCTGATTGGCGCTAGCAGACAGTTTTAACTTCCTAACCACAACACCGGATGTACAGACTCCCAGCACCACCAACAGAAGCAGTTGGTGTGCGTGAAAGGTGTGAACGAAATATTCGAATACAGTGATGTTGTAAAGAATATCTTGCATGATAATGAAATTACAAGTTGTATTTCAATGTTTTGTAGCTAATAGAGTCCTATACTCTCATTATAAAGATAATTCTGACGATATGTTTTCAATTACTCGGTATTATATGTTGGTACTATTAACCTTCCCGCTCCACCTCCGGCAGCCACTAAATATCAGAACCGGAGATAGAGCGGCCGGACAATACTTGCAAGTAACTTTCCTTAATAGCTTAGATTATTAGACGAATTATAATGATGTCAAGAAAATATTCTAAAAGTTGTACATGATAAGCTTCTCTGTTGGCCATACTGCGTTCTTCGGCTACTACATGGGAGAACTGGTTCGTACATACCTCTGCAGTTATAACTTAGATCACTGATCTGTAGTTTTTATTTTGTACCGCGTCCTGTTGAAGATCTCAGGAATTGTCTTTACTAATAATTGTAAATTTTATATCTACTCAGTAGTTATACTTACTCATCTCTTTTCTTTTTCAGATACAATTTTGAAGAATAAGCATGGCGCTTTACTTTGAATCATTCTGGCTGGAGTTGGCCACTGTTCTAGCTGTTGCAATCACTCTTCTGTATGTCTACCTCTTATGGTCGTGGACTTACTGGACAAAACGGGGAGTTCCACAGCTGGAGCCCAGCTTTCCCTGGGGAAACTTCGCCGACTATCTTTTTGCCAAAAAACATGTAGGACAGTTTTATGAGGACGTATATCGCTTTGCTGAACCAGTAAAGTATGTAGGCACCTACTTGTTTGCAAGCCCTTGTTTAGTTTTGCGAGATCCAGATCTAATAAAGAAAGTTATGGTAAAGGATTTTAATCATTTCTTAGACAGAGGTTTCTATGACGATTCTGATAGAGAACCTTTATCAGCGCATTTATTTTTCCTCTCTGGGCAGAAATGGAAGAATCTTCGTGCAAAATTAACTCCAACATTTACATCCGGGAAGATGAAGATGATGTTTCCGACTTTAGTTGAAACGGGACTTGTTATGCAAGAAATGCTGGAAAAATCAGCAAACAATGGTGAAGTTATTGAAATCAAGGATATCCTAGCGGGATATAGTACCGATATCATCGTTTCCGTAGCTTTTGGCATCCAGTCCAACTGTCTCAAGAATCCTAAAGCTGAATTCGGAGAATGGGGTAGGAAAGCTTTCGTTCCTACGCTAGGAGAATTTCTATTTTTCAGATTTGGAACAGTGATTCCTTCATTGTTAGACTTTGGCAAATTTCTGCATATAAGATTTTCAGATCCGGAGATAACCAATAGTTTCATGAAAATGGTGAATGATACTGTAAGCTATCGTGAAAATAACAATGTGAGTAGAAATGACTTTATGCAACTTCTGATCCAGTTAAAGAATAAAGGATTTGTAGAAAGTGATTCGGATAAGGGAAAGAAAAACGCGGAAATGAACTCTGCTGATGCGAATAAAAGTAAGTACAAATTTGATGGATAAACCTGGATGATACTTAAGAATTTTAATCAAGTATTAGGATATATTTAGGAGAAGCTAAGTGTAAATAGCATAAAATAAGTTAAGTATTATAAAATAAAATCTGCATATCTAGTAGCCCGCTTTCTCTATTCTATACCAGGCTTAATTATGAAAACCTTAGTTTTACCTTTATTAAATTTACAAATCGAATCACATGAATTACTTTAGAAATTTTGGATACATAATCTACTTGCTGCCTTAACTTACTAAACCTATAGGTTACTTGATTCCAGTTACCTTTCAAAACTACTCATCTAATCTATCTGAGCAAAGCCTTTCCTTTATTTTATTTCTAATCCAACAATATAATTCAAATCTATGTTTCTAGTACAAACTTAATTACTATAGCAAACTACAAAGGACTGTTTCCTACCATTTTAAATGTCTTCTTCTGCAACTGGTATTTACAACTTCTTCCTACTGGTATACATCTGCTGAAGGGACTAGCATCAATAGATGGAAATGGTTCGTCAGTTTCATGTGTCCGGGCTAACATCTTTCCGCTTCTACTTAATTGTTTGTATCCGTCCGCTTTGATTCTCTCCATATAGGTTCTCTGGCTGTCCTGGAATTCTTTGTTCTTGCTCTCTTCCTTGCAGTGGTTTCTGCCCTTACTTCGGATATCCATAACTGCCGTCTTTCATTTATCCGTCGTACGTCTTAAATTAGGTCATCTCAAGTCTGGTAATCTGATAAACTTCAGTTTCTCCAGGTCTTAATGTTTCTCTTAGACGATTTCTTCGATAATATTTATTTTTTGTAGGTTGCAATATTCCTGCATTTCTTTGAACTCTTGTTGCGGGTCATATATTCCTCTAATGCATAGTGGATACTATATAGAGCATACTTTCTAATTGTGCGTGGTCCTGTACCCTTAAGATGTTCCATAAGCATTTTCCTTTAAGTTTACTTCGACCTTCTACTAGCTCACTATATTTATTGCACTCCGAAATAAAATGTTCAGGCGAATCTAAACAGTTACAGATACATAAATCTGAACTTACATAAATCTTCCTTTCTGTTCTTTTAAAATATGTATTGTACAACCGTGTCCTGTAACAAAGTGCAAAAATTCTTTACTTGGTTTTATATGTTAGTTTTAGCCTCTTTTTAATGTCAGTAAGTACGTTATTCCTACGTGTGCATTAACCAATAATTCTTCTTGCCATACCTGTGGTAAATTGCGCACTTCTTAGTGCTGCATATTTTTTCTTATAATTTTAAAAACCTTCCCACACTCTTCCTTCTCTAATCACTATGTTGCGCCTCTTGATCTAATTATGTAGTCAATAGGCCAATTAAGGCTATGATTAGTAAGGCCAAAGTAGAGGTCATTGTAGCTCCGCTGTTGCAAATATTTACCTGTAGCTTTTGGATTAAATTGGCGCAGATTTTAAAGCTTAACATATCTGCTTATATACTTACACCATATCCTATTATTCCTATTACAAAACTCATATAGTATATCCTTGTCACTGTGAAAGGAATTTTATAGCTATTGTGTACAATGGACACTAATTTCATAACGATATTTACTGCACTTTCTTTTACATACTACATATGGGTGTTTTTGAATTTCTTTCTCATCAAATTCTATGCCTAATATTTGAAAGTTTCGTGTCCTTTTATATGTATGTAATAGATATTAACTGTGGGGTCTCGTTTGAATTTTCCCTTAAATATCTCATATGCCGATTTATGTGGGGCTAATTTTAATTTGGTGCTAGAACACCACTATTCAAGAGCGTCTTTCAGCTAATTAGATTTTTGTTCTATTTGTAACCTATTCTCTCCTTCTACCACAGTCATTAGATCGTTTGCCTAAACGATGACCTCATTTAACTTTTCCATATTCCTAATACCCTCTAGCATAGGTTCTTTTGTTATATTCTCAAAATTAGGGCCCTAAAATGGACCCATGCGGGCATCCTTTATTAATTTCTCTATTTTTTCTGAAATGGTTTGGACATAAACTTGTCTATCCGTACAGTATTATTTTATACTGTTGTATTGCCACCCTGGACAATCCTTATTTCTCATAGCATTAAAAATTTCTGGCCACCATAAATTATCGAATGCTCCATTAATATCAAAGAAAACTCCTACCAACATTTCTGTTTACTTGCATTTATTCTTTTTAGTGCATACGTTATTGCATCTTCAGTGGATTTTTTCTTTCTGAAACCAAATTGTTCATCATTCATAGATACCTATTATAACTCTGTATTCAAGAATGCGTTTACATAAAAGTCGTCCCTGTATTTTTCCAAAGTACTAAGCAAGCAAATTTGCCTATATGATTTTACCTATGTTCGGTTCTTATATTTTCCTTTCTTGAGAATAACTACTTTAGTTTCCTTCAAGCATTAAGGAAATTTGCCTAAATATAGCCATTCATTTAATAGCTCGGTTAGTATTGCTGCTAATTTATTTGCCAGATTTTGAATTTACTCTAATACTATTCCATCTGGTACTGGAAATTAATTTTTGTTTTCTTTCCTAATGGGAATTTTTATTTCAGTAATATCATATGGATATAATAGTCTTTATCCCAAGTACTCTTCTTCATAGAGACGTCTTTATATTTGTGTTGCACAGCTAACCTACCTCGTGGTAGTAACTTTTCTAATAGATAATTAAATGATTGTTTCCATCTTTTCGTTTTTCCCGCATCTTCGTTTTCTAGGGTTGAAATAAATTCCGGTCGTCGTGTTTTCTCCATTATAATCTTAAAAGAAGTACTGCGTAACGTATAAATTTTCCATTGCAAACATGTTCTATGAATTCTTTCTCGTATTTTCCAACTCCATTGAATAATTTCCTTTTATTTCCCTATAAATTTTAAAACTCAAGTCTTTTTATGAATATACTACAAATTTTTGAAGAATTCTTCTTGCTTTTGTCATCTTGCTTTAATAATTATCATTCCATATACTGTTTAATTTATTATCGTTTCCTTGTCTATATTTAAGTTTCTTAATGACTTCTTGAATTCTGTTCGTTATAATTTTAGTCTTTTTATTTACATCTACTATATTAACATTTGGTGCTTCAAATTCTTCCCATACTTAGTCCCAATCCGCCTTTTTAACGTTATATCCGATTTTGGTATTACCTCATAATCGATAATGACTAGGTTTGACTTTCTGCAACCCTCCAATTAAAGATATGTTTTGATATATTTCCCTTAGTTAAGGTTATGTCTATATTTTCTTCTGCTCCAGCGGAATTTTTGAAGTTGTGTACCACATATTCCTTATTTACGACTATTAACTTGTATGTAAGGGTAAATACTATACGCAAACAACTTATGTATTACTAGATGTGTTTAAGAATCATTTATTGACATGGTCATGAAAGCTCATAAATATATGCAATATATTGCATATTGCGGCAATCTTAAGGATACATAAGACTGACATTTGGAAAAATAAAAAAAAAAAACTAATAATGCTGGTATCTGAAAATGGCATCATAGATGCAGTATAATATAAACATATTACAGACCTGATTTCATCAATGTGTACTTAATTATTTAAATCTTATTGACGATTTCGTTATTTTTTTCTACTTAGGAATCATCTTGGGGTCAAAGCGTTTTATTTTATTATATATTTATTTTGTACCTAACAATTTGCAACTTTTATGTTTGAAAAATGACAGTTAAGTACATCCTGCAATGAAACCTAGAGAAATTCTTATACTGGATACTTTTACCTGACCCATCATTCAGACCTGACATACCACTGTTTAATTAAAAAAGAAACAATGGAATAACATATTCTTATAGGATAGACATCTGAAAACTAAAACATGAATATATTCGAAATGGTTTGCTTCAAATGGTTTAACGAGATTTACATTTTTGAACAGCCGATTTTGATTATTTTACAAGTTATTAGTTATCAGTTGCACAGAATTAGCCCAGAATGAAGAGGATTCAAAGGATATTGCAAGAACATTCAAGGCATGCATTTCATTTCTTACGCAGATATCAAACATGCGTTGTTTTAGTCAACGTCGTTGGGAACAATTTTGAGAAAACTGAGCATTTTGAAGACTGTTGCATATAATTGGTTTTTAGGGTACAGGAACTCCTTGAAATATCTGCGTTCGCTTATTTGGAAGATCGTAAACCACAATGCCAAGTTTGGTTGTTAACCGACTTTACCATACGTAGTAAGCAGATGAAAAGATAGTAATGCATGCTGGTCTTAGAGGTAATAACCAAGTTACTTTAAAAACTAAAAATTCCAGTTAGCTGCTGTGCAAACATGCGTGCTTCCTTGGAAATGAATATTCTCAAAGACTTTTCTTTTACTCAGAAGTTACTGGAGGTGTCTGCATGAACCTCTTTTTGACATTTAACTGATTATAGTTTACGAAATTTTCCCGCCTCGGTAGCGTGGTGGTAGCATGTCTGCCTCACGTTCAAGAGACCCCGAGTTCGAAAGAGTTACCTGGATAAGGCTTTTTCCGGGGATTTCCCTTATCCAGAAAGACGAATGTCGGGTAACTCTAAGCTCTATGGACCCTGGGCTCATTTGAGCACCATTTCACCCATCATTCATCTTACGATATGACTTAACGTCGGAGGACGTAAATTATAAAAAATACGAAATTTCAGTGCAATTTATCAGCTTCTTGTTAATGTTATTTCATTTAACTTTTATACGACACCAATAGAATATATAGAAGTAGTTGCTCAGATTCACATATTGTTACGTCAGCGGCGAGCTACGATGCCGATCAATAAATGCGGGCCGGCGGAGGGAGGGGGGACGCAGGGGTGGCCCCTCCTCCTGCCGCTCGAAATGACAGGAAGCTTCGAGAATGTTTTCCCCTCCATATAAGGAGAATCGAGAAACTTCGGGCCGCCGATTAATACCAGCGAGGCGACAGTCAGTTGAGTGGAGTCTGTTGTAGCGTGCGGTGCGTAAGGAGCGCCCAGTGTACGTGTAAAGACGAACTGGCAAAATTGTAATTGTGTACATTAAATTGTAATTGCGATATTGGAATAAGGTGGAAATAAAACATTATGAGTGGTGTAATTGAACTTTTTAATTTTACGAACCCACAAAGTCACAATATCCTATATCGCCAAAAGAGCCGCATAAAATACCGCTCCAGAATGGGTGTGGATTAGGCAGTTACAGGAACAATGCTGCGTGCCTCACGAAGGTAGGTGACAGCGTACTGCCTGCTGTAGCTGTTTGTAAACATAACTGCATACTCCACGGTACCTTTGCTATTATTAAGAATTTCTTTGGCTTATGACACCGCAATAAAGAAGCTATTTATTTTGTTATACGATAAGTGATGTTTAACGCGTTCCAACATTCCGTTATAACAGTCCAGGATGGCAATAAGCTGGTGGACATAAGCAACTTCATCCTTTTAGAGAGAAGTTAATGTTAGTGAGATTGAGGATGGAAGCATTAAATGATAAAAAGAACAGAGAACAATATCAAAGAGTTGTAGATAAAGTTATCCAAAACTAAATGCATTATGCAATGAGACAAGCATTTTATTTCACTGTGTTTAATAATACTAAATAAAGCATTTGTAACTGAAAAGGAAGCTGTTGATTTTACAGTAACTGTTTGAAGGCACTGTGAGATCACAGAAAAAAGAACAATCTTGGAACTGTGCGAGTCGTTATTGACTTTTTCATAAATAACTCCCCTTTGCCCAATTACTGAAAGCCAGACTAGGATCACTGATAGAGAACTAGGAAGTATGCTTTTGTTTTCTTGGCTGGTGCGTCCCAATAACAACTTTTGAGGTTCGCATACCAGTGGTTCATACGCTGCCTAATCATAAAGTAATGTAATACTCTAATGCTGCATAAAATTATACAGAATAGAATTTCGAAGCTGCGACACCAAAATTCGGACTAGTAAAGTTATAAACTACGAAACGGTTATAATCGTTCGAAACAACCTGTACATAACATTTCGATTTAGGATGAGTGATTATAAATTACCTTGAAATTCGACAGATATGCATAATGGATTTCTATAGTCGATCATCTCCCTCTGGAGAAAATGTTTTTCATTAGCAATCGAGCGCAGTACACAATAACAAGTAATTCATGATCCCTCCATCTGTTGATAGCTTTCTATCACCAACATAGAATGCTTAATAAATATTGCAAAATGAATTAAAATATTAGTGGCAACTCTTGTAATAGGCTCACGAATTTGCTTGTTTTGACTTGGAGCGTCTATTGTTTCAGGTTAAGGTAAACTACAAATAGCAAAATAAGATGTTAATATTATGATTTAAATTATGTTTTAGGTAATTTTTCACCACGTCACATTATTTTATCAGCATCGTAATCCTTATTTTAAAATCATAGTGAGTTCTAATGTTCATTTTTCGGTTTTCCGAACTATAATTGACAATACATGCCTCTTTTCAGAACTCTCCATGGAAGATCTTGCAGCTCAGGCATTTGTTTTCTTCTTCGCCGGATTTGAAACGTCTTCCACAACCATGGCATTCTGTCTTTATGAACTTTGCTTGAACCCAGACATTAAACAACGAGTTCAAGTGGAGATGGACTCTATTCTGGCCAAATATGGTGGAGAAATCACTTATGAATCAATTCAAGAGATGGACTACTTGGACAAGGTGGTCTCAGGTGAGCAGTGTTTCATTTAGCTGTAATATTTGGGAAGGTAATCATCTCACTCACCAAATTTGTACATGTTCTCCTTATTTGAGTAATTAATTTTATGCATTTGTGCATTATTGCATACTGATTTATGCATAGGGAAATTTCCCACTTACCAAAGTTATGGACGTTCTCCTTCTTTCTCTGATTAATTATATATGTGTATGTCAGTTAATACTTAATTATGATTCGAGTAATCAAATCTTCGTGAATTACATAACTGGCTGCTATATTTAAGTAGCTCCTGGGACGACTGATTTAGAGAGCTACAAAAGGGGGTTTCGAACTAAGGGACTTGAGCTGTTTGCTCCTAGAAGTTTACTCAGTCTTTGTCAAGTACTACAAGTATAGAAGGGGAGGGAGTCTATTCTTCCGCAGTCTGACAAGGTTGTATCCGGTAGTACCAGCAGGAGGCGAGAGAAAACATCTATTTCGGGGAAGTACTTCAAGTTAGTAGATTTTGTGTCACGTGATTATATGGATGCCCTAACAGAATACTGCATCAGAAAGTGCCGTTACCAAGGCTGCGACAGTATTACCAATAGGAGAAAAATACGATCTGGATGATAAAGTAGGATTTAGCTGTACGTAAAACTACGTATGCTTGGTTAAAATATTAGCTTGTTGAGATATGTAATGGGCGCGAAGCTCACACAGTGCAAGATAAAGTTCTCGCGCATAATTTGTTGGATACATATTCCCTTATAATAATATGACTTGGAAGATTGATAATTCAATATCTTTGTAAATCAAATTATTATGATTAGCTAACTACAACATCCTTTACTTATAATTAGGAGGGTCATTCAAGGAATCCTAAATTTCACTCGAGATGTATACCACTGTTAAAATTTTCGGAACTAATATTTATGTATTTGTTCAAATATGTATATGATTTAAAAGAGAGGCTGGAAATGGGTAAAATTGGTGCGATCGTAAGAAAAAGTGTCACGAGCAGAGCACACAAAGAGTCGTATTGGATGAACTAAACACTATAAAGTAACGATTATCGAAATAAAAGCAACGTGTGAGAGATAGAACCAGCAAAGGTATTTTTTATTTATTTTAAAATTTATTTGTTACTTAACGTTTAGAAAGCAATAAGAGTCGTTAGTACTACATTACAAAGCAATACTTCATCCAGGTTTGTCTCACAAACCTTAATACTATAATTTGCTTCAGTCTTTAACCGGTGTTTAACTGCTTTATCACATCTATTCATGCTAGCGTGTTCAATAGTTTAATTTAAATTTGTTTAACACCCTCCTTTGCAGTGTTTGTATTACATTTATCTCTTGGTATATTTTGATGACATTCTCGTATCATCTAGAATTAAAACAATATTACTTTCATTTAATACATTCTAGAACTGTAGTGTAAGAGCAGTAGTCAATGCTAAACTCAGTTTTAATGAATAGCAAGCAGAAATCTTAATCCATAGTCAGTAGGAATTCTAGAAACTTTATGCAACGGAGACAGGTGGAGTAGGTAAGGCCACCGGTGAACTCAAACTGCCTATGGAGTTCATTATCAGTTCATTTGCTCAGCATAAAATTTTTTAAATTTACCTTGTTGCTTATTTCAGAAACGTTACGGAAGTACCCACCGTTGAGCGTCTTGAACCGCGTGGTGACCATTCCATATAAAATACCAGGTACCAATACAGTTCTGGAGAAGGGGACTCCAATTGTTATTCCAATTAAAGGTATCCAACGAGATGCGAAGTATTTTCCGGAACCAGAGAGGTTTAATCCTGAACGTTTCAACGAAGAGGAAAAGACAAAAATACATAATTTCACTTATTTGCCGTTTGGCGAAGGTCCCAGAATTTGCATAGGTGAGTTGTGGTACGCTATTTTTGATCTTATGTAATCACTGTCCCGTTCACTAAATGAACGAATACAATCAATAATATTGCACTATTTAAAGTTAGGGTCCAATTATTTCATTTCAGCAAAATTTGTGGTAGTATAATGTCACAAAATAAGGAAAAGGCTAATAAAATTAACGAAAAATAAAGAGTATAATTGCAACAGAATATTGATTAAAATATATGTGAAATTGGTTATCAGCGATTATCATTACAGGGAACCAAATATGCTTTCAGGGATGCGATTTGGTTTGCTGCAGACTAAAGTGGGACTGATATCCATTCTGTCCCGTTATAATCTGGAACTTTCCGAGCAAACAAGAGTACCTGTTCAGATACACAAGAGAAGCTTCGTCTTGAGACCAGAAGGTGGCACGTGGCTCAAGATTACCAAAAGACAAAAGTAATAGGTAAACTGTGAAGTTAGTTATACGGCAAGAAGTAAAATACTATAATAAAAATCAAAGACATAGGATGAATTCATTACAAAGTCTAGATATCCCGATGAGGAACCTTCATTTCTTTTGGAACTGTTTCTGTTAACTTGAATAATGTGAAATAATATATATCTGGTGACCTATGCATTTGCTTTTACGAATAGCAAGCTTAATGCTATTTTCTATTTATGTAAATTAAAATGTCATCTATTAATATGGAAAAACATTTATTAAGAAATTAAATACAGTTTATTAAACTACTAACCATCTATAAATTGCAAATGTAGTTATAAAGATACATTATTTATGGAAAACCTTTAAACCCAAATAAAAAAATAAAAAGTTTAAAGATAAAGGAAACAACTTTTTTCATGCTAAATATATTAACTTATATCGATACCGTGGTAAAGTTCCACGAACTCAAATATACAAAAAAGCAATAAAATTAACTTTAAATAAAAACTAAATGACTTTAAATCAACTTACCACACATCCTTCCTTCACTTGTTTCAATCTTGAAGTATTTACTGTTCAATACTTCACCAGACGAGTGACTTCAAACTACTGTGCAGCCTAACTGTTCAAATGAGGATGAGCATAGACCACTACTAGTATACTTGCATAAAAAGAAACGTGAAAACATGAATTTTTCAGTTAAACTTGAGTTTCACACCAAAAGAGTTTCACGATCTTTATAAGACCAGTCATTCGCTCAAAAGCCAGAACTGTGAACAAAATCTGCAATAAGAATGAACAAATAAATGCAAATTCAGATTGCGTACTTACACAATGCTACCTCTTTATTTTTTCTTTCTTTCCTTCCATCCCGTTAATTCTCCGGACGCACTTCAGCTTAGGACTTCTGCTGCTACCTGTACTACTTATATCCTTCCCACTACACCTGCATCCCTTAAGGTATACAGACTTCCGGAGGGTATGGAATCAGTTCCTTTTGGTTCTATAAACATTGCCTCAAAATATCTTGTAAGTCAGGTGACATGTATAGTGTTTAACGCCAGTTCTTACTACATACGGCACCGCAGGCGATGACACTGATGATACATGAGATGAAGATGGAGCACCGGTGGAATGAGATGGCGGGGGAAATCGGAGGTCCCGGAGAAAACCCACCCCAGCGCCGTGTTGTCCACAACAAATCTCACTTTGCGTTCACCTGGGATGTAAGTCAAGGCTTCACACAAAGATAGAATACTTTTGGCCGTTTCAGTCTCTTTCCTGCAAAATCTGCAGTCTAAATTACCCTGATATATCCCCATTGCGTTCAGATGCTTTCTCACATATGCGTGTCCCTTAAGAAAAGCAGTGATAGCGTTCAGTTGAGCTCTATTACACTTTAGTAGGCTTTCAGATCTTTTGTTACACGGTTTCCTAATAAATATCTTTACTATGTCTGTTTCCTTGAGTTTTGAGCCAGGCTTTGGGATGCTCTTTTGGGATGATGACATTCGTTTTATTACACATTTCCTTATAGTTGATATACTGGCTATAATTGAATATAGGTCGCATTGGACGATGACTGAAATTGCTAGATGATGCTCAGATGAGCCCAGAGTCCATAGGGCTTGGAGCCACTCGACATTGATGTTTCAGAATGAGGTAAAAGCTCGGTATCCACTGACTCACCCTGGCCGAAATTCGAACGTGAGACCCCTTGAACGTTTAATTCAAAATGTCTTGAATTTTATGCCTCAACTTTAAGTGAATAAAGTAATGGACCCGCTCTTGGGGCTGCTGCAGACGGAGTACCCTACTAAATTTCCTACTCGAAAGAGCGTGTTCGGATGGGTATGCGGTATGCGCGTGAATTATACTATATTATTTTATTAATTTTTTTATTTTAATTTATTTAATTTTAGCCAAATATTAGCTGTTATTGTTATATTGGTTGCATTGACAAACATTTGATGACAGTTTTATCCTTTCAACTATTAGATTAGGTTACGTTTTAGCTTATTTTCAAACGCAAGTTTACTCTCACAACCACATATCCTCTGTAGAGAGTATGACACAATCCTAATCCAGCCAAAAGTAGCATCGGGTCCTCTGAATGAGAAATTTACTCCCTTATCAGTCCATCCGGAGTCATTTAGTGATAATCTTACAAATCACCTTAGTAAATGAACGATTAAATACTCCATATTCAACTATTCACTTAAGATACATCAATTGAATAGCAATTTTGGAAGAACAGTGCATGATAATCTATACTCTATTATTATCTACTGTTGCTCATTAATAGCTGGTTAAGTATAAAGTAACTGACCAGCACATACCTTAAAACCATGCATGTGAATGATTGTTTCCTTACCAATAACTCTTCCCATTTGAAATATGCATATTGTCATAACTAGCGTTCGGAAGTGGATGAACCAAAAATCGGAGTAAAATGACCAACAAGAGTTCCTTAAATTTTGGGGAAAGTTGTATTAAAATAAAAAAATGACTGTAAATTCTGTTTGTAATATTAACCTGTTGGTAAAATTACAACATTTTCATGTTTATGTCCTGCGGCCACAAAATACACGTGCTTTGATCAAGTAGCTTGAATATACTTTGATGGTTAACTTTCTCAATTACTTCCTCCGTAAGAGGACACATTTTCAGAGGGCTGTAACAATACTTGGAATATATGACCCTCTAGTGAAACAAATATATTATTTCCCACAAAAACCCATATTCTTGTTATTGTATCTCCATAACAACCTGTAAGTAAACTTTTATAGAGGTGTATCTGGGATGAAATGCAAAATGCTTAAATTGGCTGCACTTACTGTCCTTGTTCATGTACTTTATTACAGGTAGCTTGAGATTACTTTGATGATATGCCGTAGTAGAACGTTATATTCTCCTTCATTACTGCATAATTATTTATGTCTTACTGTCTGACGTGTTTACATAATGAATGTACTAAAAATACTAATTGCGTTTACCAACTTATTTATTAATTCGATTACTCTATATGTGTATTTATTCATTTATAATCTGTATACACTACAGAAAACAAATACAATAGCTTATTAAACGTAATTAATAGAATAGTTATCAATACTAAATGATAAATAATCTTAATTATTCTTTATAAGTCGGGAGTAACCCAACGATTGCTAAAGTTATTAATAAGATATATAACTTTCTTAATACGAATATGATTATCAGCTTCGGTATCAAGGTTATAATTATTGTAATAACATTGCGAATTTGTGGGTGCGTAAAATTAAAGGTACAGGTTGCAGAAATTCAAAATGCTCTTTATTTCCGTGGAAACACACTTGTACAACTATGGTATCAGCAGAATGAAATAAGACACACGTACGAAACTTTCAAGTCCGTCTGACACACGTCCACACTGCACCATTGACCACTCTCGACTGACAGCTTCTAGGCACACACTCGGCTCCTTCCGAACTCTTATTTATACACGAGCAGCTGTTCTCGAGGTTTCTCGAAATCTGACGAAGCCACACGAAAGTTGCCGATCTTTCGTGATGCGGCGAGAGCACCATGGAAGTGTTTCTGTCTCTTTCACCTTCTGTTGCGCTCTCTCTCTCTCTCTCTCTCTCTCTCTCTCTCTCTCTCTCTCTCTCTCTCTCTCTCTCTCTCTCTCTGGGTGTGTCTTGGGCACTCTCTGTCTCTTTCACTCCCCGCTTCTCTCTCCATCGGCGTTCGCTTACCAGCGGCCTCGTGACAATATTAACGTTATGAATAATGTTGATGTCATTGCTATTCTTATATGCATTCTTAGTGTAATTTCATTTTGATTGCAAAACATTTTTTCTGAGATGGTATTGCAGCTGGAATGTTGAAATTTCACAAAGATTTAGTTTGAAGCTTTCTCTACAGAGAACTTAATTTTCTTCACGTGCAGCTCTAGTGTGAGAGGCGTGAATTATATAAAAAAGATGACGCACATGCTACTGTTGTCCAACTTCAAGAGCAGCGAAGTGTAGTTGGATTTTTAAGGGCCAAAGGGCATTAAAAGAACGAAATTTACAGGGAAATGCGTGGCGTGTTTGGGGAGCATGCTTGCCCCTCCCCTATGGAATGGTCCACTGAAGCCGGAGCACTCTTAGCAACGTAAGAAATACCGCGAGTTCTAGGGGTCCGTAGCGCTTGCACCATAGCAGCTGAAGGAGACGGAATAACTTCCCTACGGGAAGTAGCCTAAGGTACAGTAGTGAAACCTTCACTAATGTGAAGAAGCATGGTTGTATAGTAAAGAGATGAGACTTAAACAGATAATTGTCCGTCTCACGCTAATCTATGTGGGAAACATCCATTGGGATATGATCATGTAATAAATGACGTAAAATAAAGGAAAAACAACAGCACAACTGTTGCACAAAAATAGCAGTTTTTCTGTTTCGTTACTTAGAACTGGTGAATTATAATTTCAAATAGTGCGACCCCATTTCAATGTTTAGTTAATATCGGCAGATAACGCAGTTGCAAGGAAATCAAGAAATTTCCTAGCAGTAATAATACCAAGTCATGCTTGCAGCGTAATTGAGGGCTGTTTACACGATAGCATCAGGACATTAATCTTAGCGCTATCTCTGTTCTTCTGTAAAATAAGCCAAATATATCTTGGTTTCCAACCAGAGAGATAGTATTTGCCATTCGTTATCTTGTGATGCAGCTTGTCTCCCGACACTGTACAGGTATGACTATCTTCCTTCAGCATATAGAACATCTGACCTGTTGCATTTGCATCATTTCTCTACTCATTCTGATATAAATCACTTACAAAATGCTTGTTCTTCCGTCTAAGTTTTAAGTGAAAACGGTGAGTAGAACAAAATAGCATGTAAATAATCTATAAACAGCTGTGAATCACTTTGGTTAAATATCATTCACAATCCGCAATTTATAAAACCCACGAAATGTTTAAATCACTGGAGTGTACAGTTTTAATCCTATAGAATTAATTCTGGGGGTGCTGTTTCTTAGTTTTTAACTTTATAGGTTAAACGAGGCACTTTTAACGTAGGTTTGCTTTAATATGCACACATGAACAATTGTGTGTGAAATTGTGCAGTCTAAATAAAGTAACCGAGGGTAATTCGAATTGGCGGGCGACGCGGATGAGTTTTTTTTTTTTTAATTTTCTCCCTAAGGTACGGTAGTGTATTCTTAAGGGCGAAGAAGTTAATTATCTGAGACAGATGTAATGCGATTATGTTTCTGCAGTGTAAGTGAAAAATCGAGCTTCTTCGCTAGAAAATAGGTATGTAATTGCTTCATGTTTGGCATTTTATTATCTTTTAAGTTCGTGTAAGACAGATTTATAATGAATGTGCCTTGAAATTTTTCCACAAACTTGTATAGTAAGAAACTACAGACTTACTTACATCCATAATCCTCCTTGTTATGATGGTTACATAATCAATGCTGCCAACAGGCAAAAAACACTGCTATACAATAAATAAAGTAAACAAATAAATAGTTTCGTAAGAAAGGCAACATTACCTACAGGCTGCTCTATGTGCTCATTTCTGGTCAATATTTTGAAGTTAGATAGATGAACTGTTTCTAAACAAATACAGTCTATTGAGGGTAAAAGTGAAGATAATTGTATTTTATTTACTATTAAGAGTAGTATGCTTTAAATGTGGTAATGCCGCTTATTAGACATGTCACACACACGCTATGGGAATTTATTATTGTGCTACTCAGAAGTTATCTTTAATAGAAACCTCTCAGATAACGCACTGATTACTCCATGTGAACATAACCTCTATCTGTCTATTTGATATTCCTTTGCACTCCATCGGTTGAAATTGGTACTTAGCACACGTCCAAGAGGCGTGCCAGTACCATTCTCAATTTTCCGAGAGTAATCAGTGCGTTACCTGAGAGGTTTCTATTAACAAAGATAAATACAGGATAATCTTTTGAGTAGCAGGATAATACTTTGTTCCAGAGACTTAACGTTGGAGGGCGTAAAATTACAAAAAACCACTTCAATCTTAATTTTTTTCACACTTCAAATACCAATTTTTCTCTGCGACTACCTAAATTCTAAGAATCATTTTCCGTTTTCTAATTTTTCGAACCTTGTAAGCATGGTTTCTGTAAGCAAATCTGACTTACGAAAGTATTAAGTTCCAGATACTGGAACATTTAGCTAGTGGACATCCTGTACACTGAATTCATTACTTGGCATGTGACATACTACTTCCCTTTCCTAAACACGTAACATTACTTAGTAATAACTTCTTATTTCCTGACAAAATTGTAACTGTTTCATCTTATACTAAGCATTAATTTTAATATGTGCAAATTATTCATAATATTATTTACCCATCTCCCTACATTTCTTCACACAATTTTTAGACAATAATTGTAGTATCATAGCACACTACGGCAGGTTTTCCTATTACAAGTTTCTTGGCGGTACGTGTACTTTAAAGAGTGCAAATAAAGAATAGTAGAAGCTGATTACTTTTTATTTCTTGCAGAACATCAATTGGTAGAGATTAGATGATTGTAGGCCTTCTAATCAGTCATGTCCAGTTAAGATTTAGTGTCATATTACTTAGTCTTAGAATTCAGGACAGTCAATTTTTCAATGCTCAGAAAAGAAAAAGTTTTATTTAATTTATAGTTTCCTCTAACGCTATATTCCGCAGCCTTTGTAGGTAACGCCAGGTTTATTTTATGTTGTAAAATATAGCTACACATACTTTAACCTCAAATATTACATTCAGAAACGTTCACTGCACTGAGAAATGTTACAATTTAGTCTAATAAGCAACACACTCGTATAAAGAGACAAATTTAATGTTTTGATACTAGGCTTTTTATTTTTGTTTGATATACCTGGTGCCGGTACAATGGACCCGGCTTACAGGCTCTACATTTGCATTATATTACAATTTTCAGTTTTTGTTGGTTTTGACATCATGGCTTTACATAAAGCCCATACGGCGTCCCTTTATTGCTGCACCGAGAACAGCTTTAGTTTGTTCGTTTTCTTTTAGGTGCTCCAGCTTTTCCTTGAATTTTATGTTTTTTTGTGATTTTATTTACATGTATAACACACACACACACACACACACACACACACACACACACACACACACACACACACACACACACACACACTCACGCATGCACTCATGGGCATACGTAGTACGTCCCTCGCACTCACACACACTCATTCACGCATACTTCACTTCACTTTGTACACTATTTGCACTCTGCCGTCCTGCTGTGCGGCAGCATGTCGCTCAATTCCTTGGGCAGCCCGGGAGTGGCGGGCCCTGCCGGCTGTTTGTGAGGCCTTGGGCCGGGGATTTTGGGCGCGCAATGGGTGGCGAGCCGTCCTTATTTACAGTATTTTCACCCTTTTATGTTTGTTGTGTTTTGGCTCACCTTTTCCGATGTTATGAATTAACGGGTTTGTATGCCGACGAATGCGCGCCCAAATAGAGGAGGTTCTTTTTTCCAATGCCTCGGGGATGGTCGGGATGCGGACTTCTTGATGGAGGGAGTCGTTTGGGGTGCGGGTGGGAGCGGAAAGGATTTTCCTGAGGGAGAGGTTTTGCAGTGCTTGAAGGTATTTGATGGTTGTTTTGGATGCGTTTGTCCAGACCACACATGCCACATGTGGGATACGCTTATCTGAAATACTACGCCATTCATGACCCTAGCAGTTTGAGAATTAGCTCATTCAGCTTATCGGAATGACCATAGATATGAATGTGACTTTCTTTAAGAGTTTAGTTTATTAGACGAATTATACAGGATGTTGGGGGTATGAGTGGGCAGATTTCTTGAGCTGGGAGATCCAAATATGACGAATAATTAAGTCCCATGACAATTTCATGATTTTTAAAGATAAAGAAAATAACTGAACATTACTGAATACGTTGTCTGCGCAGTCTGGCGACAGAGTGGTATTCCAGAGCTCAACATTTTTGTTTTGGTTTGTGGTCAGGCATGCATTTACACCTAAAACGGGTGAAGGTCTAAATTAGTCCAGCGCTTGAAAGCTTGTTTGCCACGTGCCTGTGTATTTATCAGCTACCTGCTACTGCCGGTAGTGGTAGGGGGTGGTATTCAATTGTATTCACGAGACCAAAACTAAAAGCTGGTAAAATGCTACGCATAAAGTGGTGAAGGATAACAAATTCAACTATTAATTACGGAGTTGGCAGTACCAACTGCGATTACGGATCAGAAACATGGCCATTAATAAAAAAAAATAATGCTAGAATAAAGACATCAAAAATGAAATTTGCAAGAGCGAAACTAGGTTTACTATTAAAAAAAATAGACAAAAAGCGCAGTCAAAATGAAAGGAAATAATTAAAAGTAGAAGGAATAGTATTCAATATTAATAATTAATATTAATTAATATTAATAAATATATCATTGCTTGCAATAGAAGTGAATGGGCAAAAACAGGTTCAAAGTATGAATTATAATCAAATACCTAAATTAGGCACAAACTATAAATCCAAAGGTACAAGAAACTAAAGAAGGATGACCAAAGAATCAAAATGAATTAAGATATAAATTTGGATCATCCCTCCCCCGAATAAATATTGGGGAGACCAAATCGGTGCCGGAACGAATTGAAAAGTCCAAACGATGAAGCTTGGGACTCAAGTACTTATGATAGTAAGTCACCACAAACGCTGTTTATCTCGAATGCGAGAGCCCCTAGTTGTCAACCGGGAAAGTATATGAGTCAATTGGAGAATTCAATGTCATTACGGCAAGTTGGCAATGGTAGATAAATGGGTTAGAGTAACTGGACGGAAACCAGAAGATGAGTGGTTCAAATCCCGGCCGTGACTATACATTTTTATGTTCACTCTATCAAAAACCTTAGCCTCTATACGGCTAGTCTGAAAAAGTGAATAATTTCCATCAATTAATTGAAATAATAAGAGTTAAATGATGAAGCCTGGGACTCAAGTACTTACGATAGTAAGTCGCCACAAACGGTGTATCTCGAATGCAATAGCCCCTAGTGGCCTACCGGGGAAATACACGAGTCAAATGGAGAATTTGATGTCATGACGGCAAGTTAGAGTAACTGGACGGAAACCAGAAGATGAGTGGTTCAAATCCCGGCCGTGACTATACATTTTTATGTTCACTCTATCAAAAACCTTAGCCTCTATACGGCTAGTCTGAAAAAGTGAATAATTTCCATCAATTAATTGAAATAATAAGAGTTAAATGATGAAGCCTGGGACTCAAGTACTTACGATAGTAAGTCGCCACAAACGGTGTATCTCGAATGCAATAGCCCCTAGTGGCCTACCGGGGAAATACACGAGTCAAATGGAGAATTTAATGTCATGACGGCAAGTTAGAGTAACTGGACGGAAACCAGGAAATCCGTGGTTCAAATCCCGGCCATGGCATTACATTTTTCATGCTGACTATCTATAATAGGTATCTATTTACTGTAGATGCTCAAAATGTGCTCCGCTGGATTCATTGCTGGAATTCTCCTATTGGCAAGAAGCATTTTCTTGATTTCTAAAGACTTCCATAGTTCTATATGCATTAGATGTGCCTGTTGTACACGTTTCGTGGCAGGTAGTTTTATTGTTTACATTCCTGACCATCCAAGCGTATGCTCGCAACTTTATTCCAATAGGCATGTTGAAATCAATGTCGTTAGCATCATTTTTTGCCTGAACAAATTATTTTATCAACATGTGGCACATACACAAATAACTGATGTTTTCTATCTCTACCTCGCTGTTCTAATAGCAAAAGTAAACGACAAGACATATTTGCGATCAAAGTTTTGAACGACTTTGTTTATTTATATAAGCATGCACTTTAGAGGAAAATGTTACAAGAACTTAGTTTCAGTTCAACGTAAGTTGCAGTTGAAGCCTGCGCAATTATACCCCTAACACCTTGTATATGATATCAAGAGAATAGTTTAAAAAGTGTCTATGCATTGTTCAAATTGCAAGTATATTTTACATCTTTCAGTATTTATACTTAATTATATGTTTCATTTTTCAGATATAATTTTCAACACTAAGCAATGGCACTTTACTTTGAATCATTCTGGTTGGAGTTGGCCGCTGTTATAGCTGTTGCTATCACTCTTCTGTATGTCTACCTCTTATGGTCGTGGACTTACTGGACAAAACGAGGAGTTCCACAGCTGGAGCCCAGCTTTCCTTGGGGAAACTTCGCCGACTACATTTTTGTCAAAAAACAACTAGGACGTTTTTTTGAGGATGTGTATCGCTCTGCTGAAGCAGAAAAGTATATAGGAACCTACATATTTTCAAGCCCTTGTTTAGTTTTGCGAGATCCAGACTTAATAAAGAAAGTTCTGGTAAAAGATTTTAATCATTTCTTAGACAGAGGTTTCTATGACGATTCTGATAGAGCACCTTTATCAAGGCATTTGTTTTTCCTCTCCGGGCAGAAATGGAGAAACCTTCGTGCAAAATTAACTCCAACATTTACATCTGGGAAAATGAAGATGATGTTTCCGACTATAGTCGAAACGGGTCTAGTTATGCGAGAACTGTTGGAAAAATCAGCAAAAACTGGTGAAGTTATTGAAATCAAGGATATCTTAGCCCGGTATAGTACCGATATCATCGTCTCCGTTGCTTTCGGCATCCAGTGCAACTGTCTCAAGAATCCTAGTGCAGAATTCGGAGAATGGGGTAAAAAAATCTTCGTTCCTACTCTAGGAGGGCTGCTATTTTTCAGATATGGATTTCTGATTCCTTCATTGTTAGACTTCGCAAGGTTTCTAAAGATAAAATTTTCAAATCCGAAAATGAGCAAACATTTCATGGAAATGGTGGAGGATACTGTAAGCTACCGTGAAAATAACAATGTGAGTAGAAATGACTTCATGCAACTTCTAATCCAGCTCAAGAATAAAGGATATGTTGAAAATGATGCAGATAATAGAAAGAAAAACGGAGAAATGAAATCTGTTGATGGGACTAAAAGTAAGTACAAAGTTTGATGGATAAACCTGTCTGATATTTAAGAATTTTAAGCAAGTATTGGAATGTATTTACGAGGAGTTCTAAGTGTATATCTCATAAGCAAACAACTTACGTATTTATGGAAACAGTCAACATCAAAAATTTAATGCCATGGCCGGGATTTGAACCACGGATCTCCTGGTTTCCGTCCAATCGCTCTAACCCATTGAGCTCCCATGGCCACCGTGCCGTCCTGCGAGAGTCCCTAGTGTTTTACCAGGGAAATATACGAGTCAAATGGAGAATTTAATGTCAGGACGGCACGTTGGCCATGGTAGCTCAATGGGTTAGAGCGATTGGACGGAAACCAGTAGATCCGTGGTTCAAATCCCGGCCATGGAATTGAATTTTTCATGTTGACTAGCCTATATACGGCTAGTGTGGAGAAATGATTAATTTCCATTAAGTAACTAAAACTTACTCATTATTAGGTGTGTTTAAGAATCATTTAGCGACATAGTCATAAAAAATCAAACACATTGCATATTGTCACGTAAGACTGAAATTTTGAAATCCTAAAGTAATGATATATGAGTTGTGGTATACTGCGAATATACTACAGACCCAATTCCGTCCATTTTTTTTTTCTGTGATGGTTAAGAACTTATGGATAATTTAGATTCTTGTTCCTTTGTTTTAGTTCATAATATGTACCTTTGGTTCTAAAATGTTATTTTCTCATATTTATTTTGTATCTAAAGTTCTGACTTTAATGTTTGAGAACTCAAACATTATAGTTAATTGCACCCTACAATAACACCTCGGACAATTCTTGTTCATACAGTCTAAATTTTACTTCACCCATAATTACTCAGACACGCAGAACTACCGTTTAATTAAAAAACATCTCAAACGACAAAAAGTAAAACGTATGTGAGACGTATTTGAAAATTCAAACAAATAATACTGATATCTACATAACGGAAAGGATTTGCTCCAAATGGAAAATGTGGAAAATTATTTGGCCTGCTTTATATTTACTTCTTTTTTGCAGCACGGTTTTGTAAATATTTTAAGATTTATCAGCAACCAATTACACAGACCTTACCCATAGTGAAAAGGACTTCAGAGGCTATGAAAAAGTAGAGCCAGACTGAAAAAATCAATGGCATAGCCGGGATTTAAACCACGGATCTTCTGGTTTCGTCCAGCTGCTCTAACCATTTGAGCTACTATGGCCAATGTGCCAACATGACATTAAATTCTCCAACTGACTCGTGTTTCTCCCGGTAAGCCACTAGGAGTTCTCATAAACACATGAGACATTAATATCATGTTGTCACGTTGGCCATAGTAGCTCAAATGGTTAGAGCGGCTGGACGGAAACCAGAAGATCCGTGGTTCAAATCCCGGCTATGGCATTGAATTTTTCAGTCTGGCTCTACTCTTTCATAGTGCGTCCTACACACGGCTAGTATGGAAGAACAATTAATTTACATGACTTCAGAGGCTATTACAAAAAAAAAATCAATTTCATTCCTTATGTTGAAAAATGTTGGATATAAAGGCTCATTAAGGCTGCGAGATTTCTTGAAAATATTTTTTTAGCCTCTTTGGTAGACACTGAACTGCAATACCAAGTTTGATTTTTAACCGACATTTAATTTAGTTATGCTGTTCTAGAAGAGTGAAGGACGTACAAAAATACAGACACAAGGACCTTTACTAAAATTATTTTTGGGCTATATGGGGGCTCAAAACACATGTCCAGGGAAATCTGCTCACCGATTATTTTAGTACAATACAACTACTTCCCCTGTTTTACCATACGTAATAAGGAGAAAAAAGTTAGTAATGCATAATGGTAATGAGTGTGACTAGGTTAACCTCCAAAATGGAAATTTAAATCAGCTGTAGTGCAAACATACATGTTTTCTTGGAAATTAATGTTTTCAAAGACCTCTCCCTTTAATTTATAAATTACTAGAGATATCTGCATAAATCTTTATCACCAAACCGATTATAATTTATCAACCTTTAAGTAACGCCATTTTATATAAACGTCTTATAAAACATCTATAATTTTGGGGAATTACTATAGTTTGCTTTGGAATGCAAGAGACATTCACAGAGAATTCCTGTAGTGAATCACTTCTCTTTGGGGGGGGGGGGATTTGTTTTTCATCAGCGACTGAAATATCATGACAATTCAGTCACTATCCGCGTCTGGTGACATTATTCAATCAATAATGTATAGAGATTACTTAATAAAAATGAAACATATAATTAAACTGTATACAGGGAATTCTTGTAAATGGCTGGCCTTATTGTTTGTATTGACATTCTACAGTTTCAGGTTAAACTCCACTCTAAATAGCAACATTAACTATTAATACTGTGATTTAAAGGATCTTTGTTACGTTGCATCCTGTCATTTCACATTAGGTGCACAACTATCTTGGTTTTAATATTAGCTGTAATGTTTACTGTTCAGTTTTGCAAACCAAAATTGACCAATACTTGTCTCTTTCCAGGACTCTCCATGGAAGATGTTGCAGCTCAGGCATTTGTTTTCTTCTTCGCCGGATTTGAAACATCTTCCACAACGATGACATTCTGTCTGTATGAACTTAGCCTGAACCCAGACATTCAAAAACGAGTTCAAGAAGAGATTGATACTATTCTGGCCAAATATGGAGGAGAAATCACGTATGAATCTATTCAAGAGATGAATTACTTGGACAAGGTAGTCTCAGGTGAGGAGTGTTTCATTCACCTATAGCGTTGAGAAACAATTTCCTACTCACCATGTTCCCCTCACTGAACTGATTTATTTAATGTTTATGGAAATTAATACGTAATTATGATTTGGATAATTGAAACTTCTGGAACTGCATAACTTGGCGCTGGATTTAAGATGTTTCTGGCATGGCAAGTTCAGAGAGCTATAAAAGTGGGTTTGGAACAAAGGTACTGAATCCTTATGGTCCTAGAACTTGATTCAGCCTCTGTCTGGCACTTCAGTTACAGGGGTAGGGGATATATTCTTCCATAGTCTAACATAGTTGTGTCCAGTATTATTTTTAGAAGGCGAGAGAAAGCATCTATTTCGGGAAAATTCTTCGAGTTACGAGATTTTTTATGATTCAGACTATCGGAATTTTACATCAGAAAACGACGCTATCAAGACTGCGAGAATATTTGCAGTAGAAGAGAAATCCAGCGTATATGATGATGTAGGATTGCTCTGTACTTCAACTACATATCTTTGGGTAAAATACACGCTTATCAAGACATGTAACCTTTAGGAACTCAGATTTACGGGATAACGCTGCCACTATGTTGCCTTATAACCAATTTCTGTTCAAGAGATATTTTCTTAAGGTAACTAATGTATCATTCCGTCGATATGTAACATAATTTGAGAAAAAATATCCTCTTAGAATAATAATATGGTATGGAAGACTTATAACTGAACATTTTTAATACAAATCAAATGTTATTGTTAAATACAACGCTATTCTCTTACGTTTAAGAGGGTCATTTAAGGGACGTTAGATTTCATTCATTATATAAACCATTGTTAAAGTTAGTAGAAATAATATTCTTGTAATTGTTCAAAAATGTATATGGTCTTAAAAGAAGGCGAGAAATGGGTAAAATCAGAGCGAGCTTAGTAAAAAGTGTCGCGAGCCAAGACAAAGGGTAGTGTCATATAAATTAGAAATTTCAGAATGATGATTATCGAAATAAGTGCAATGTGTGATGAGATAACCCAGCAAAGTACCTTTTTTGTTCATTTTTAAATTTATTTGTCATTTAACATTAACAAAGTAGTAGGAACTTTTATTACTACATTACAAAGCACTTCACCCATATTTGTGTCGCACACTTTAATACAATCATTTGTTTTAGTTTTTAACCAGTTTTAACTACTTTATCACAACTGTTTCAGTCCAAATTACTTTTATTCGATGGTAGCTTGCTCAAAAGCTTAATTTACATTTGTTTAATACTATTCTACATAGGATTCTGATTATGTTTATCTTTTGTTTTATTTTCGTGAGTTTTCTTTATCATTTAGAATTAAAAATATATTAGCTATTTTTAATACACTCCAGAACCTGTAGTGTAAAAAGAGAAATAAGGTTTTAATGAGGTTTCATCAATAGCAAGCAAAAGTAGTCTTAATCCATAATCAATAGGATGTTTAGCAACTTAATTCAACGGAGACAGTGCAAAAGAAACTCAAACTGCCTAAGCAGTTCTCATCATTAAGAGGCCTGGAATCTTACTGCCTCACATGCTTTTAAATATCCATATCAGTTCATTTTTCTCACCATATTACATATTGAATTTACTTTGTTGATTATTTCAGAAACGCTGCGGAAGTACCCACCTTTGAGCGTTCTGAACCGTGTGGTGACCATCCCGTACAAAGTACCAGGTACAAATACTGTACTGGAGAAGGGAACTCCTATCATCATTCCAATTCAGGGCATCCAGCGAGATCCAAAGTATTTCCCGGAACCAGAGAGATTTGATCCTGAACGTTTCAACGAAGAACAAAAGGCTAAAATGCACAACTTCAGTTATTTGCCTTTCGGCGAAGGTCCCAGAATTTGCATAGGTAAGCTACTTTTAGAGAAAATTTAATTGCATTAGACCAAAAGCGGCACCACAGTTTCATCATGAGGCTAAAATAACAAATTAGCATAGCTAATATTATGGCATACTTTCCGACGGGACAGTGAATGAGTTAAAGGTCCCGTCGACAGCTAGGTATTTGGGCCCATAATATCGCCGGGGCAGCTTGCGGGAGTGGCATAGATTTTCCATTAAACTATAGTACAATATATTAGCACATGAATAGCAAGGAATGATACGAAACATGCCGGAGGAAAAGCCTGAAAGTAAAAGTGTATATATTCCTGATAAACCATGCTGTTTACTATTTTATATACTTGTAGAATGGTGTCAGTTATTAAATTTTAAGGGGGTGAAGATTCAATCTTTCAGGGCCTTCCAATTGCTGTTAAATCAGCAAGCTTAGCAATTTCCAAGTATTAAAAGCCAGGACGAAAGGAGATTAGGTGACCTGATAGAATACTTTACGCTGTGATGACATGTTAACAACTCCCGTCAGTAATCTACCAGAAACTGAAAATACTTCCTGAAATTGTGTACATGATACTGCTTTTGCTTATGAATCTTAAAAGTTTAAGCTTCTGTTCAAGCGTGAATTTTTTCATCGGTATTTCTTTGGAATGACAAACCCTAGTGACTGACACACAATAATATTATTTTGAATAAACTTCAACATTAGAGATGCACGACTTCACAGTGCTCATTCACGGCTGGTGCGCAATGGTCATTGTGAATGTAGGTCCGATATGTGTAATACCTTTTATTATTTCTGTTCACTAAATGAGTAACTAGACCCCAGGACATTGCACTATTTAAAAATAGAGTCTATTGATTACATGCCACAAATATAAGCTTGTATAACTTCACAAAAAGGAGCACTTATAAATCAATGCAAAATAAAAAGTATAGTTAAAATAAGACCCGAAGCTTTCCTGGCGACGAATACGTTCAAGTCGTTCTCGGGAAGCAAGCCAGGTGAAAAGACGAGTAGAAATCGACATTTCGAGAGCTTACATCTCTCCCATTACTTATTTATCACTTATTTATTAAATGTTATAACCACAAATTAATCACTGTGTTTAACACAGATATAAACAAAGACCAAACACTATCAAAATTCGCCTTACTGAACAAAAGACTGTTCAGTAAATTAAATTCCAGGCCAGGAGATGGCGTGAGTATCTAGCTTGATTGTCAAGCTATACACAGATAGTCCAAAAAGTATTCGTCTGATCATAACACATAGATTATAACAAGTACAATCAGAAAAGTATAGATAAGAAACGAAAAATTGTTTCTTTATATCGTTTAATATCTAGCTTTAAAAATAAAACACAATTTGGGTTCATATATTGCTTAATTAGTGAACACATCTACGTTATTTAAAATCATGTCCCATTTGATGCCAAACAAAAGTATTCGTTTAGTAAACAAGATCCCAGTTGTGGTACCTCGCTGACATACATTCCTTCCCTTTTCTTATGCCGTTGTGTTTCATCTACTATCGTTGACAGTTCCATCTCTGTTTTCAAAGCCGTTGACTGCTATTTAAGTAATATGGGTCGAAAACCCATGAAACTACAAAGGAAGAGAGAGAAATTTGCATCAGGTTATTTAGAAAAGTAAAATATATTGACGAAATTGGAGAAATCATTGGAAGACCTACCGGTACAGTGACGACAATTGATTGATCAAAAAAAAAAAAAAAAAAAAAAAAAAAAAAAAAAAAAAAAAAAAAAAAAAAACTTAAGAAAATCAGTCAAGAAGCCGTCGTCCTGCAGTTCTATCCGAGATGGAGAAACGACAGCTACTTACAAACTCAAGAAAATTCCTAAACTAAGTGTTCCAGAGCTTGTCGTTGCAGTTCACACACTGGAAGGTCCGTTTCAGCACAATCTATAAGAAACGTGCTCTATGAAGCTCAATATGTGGGCCGAATAGCTCTTACAAAACCATACATCAGTAAAATCAACAGAAATAATCCAGTTGCTTTTGCAAAAGAACATAAATACGGCGGGTTTGACTTCTGGAATAAGGTTGTATTTACTGACGAGGGTCAATTTGAGCTCTTTTAGTGAAAAGGCGAGTAATAGTGTGAAAAAAAGAAATGTGAGCTTTAAGAGAAAAATATAACAGCTTCAGTTAAATATGGAGGCGGTTTAGTACTTGTCTGAGGCTGCATGAGTGCAAATGGTGTGAGGGATTTGGGTTTTATTGATGAAATTATTAACCATAAGGTTTATAAAAACATCCCAAAAACGCATTTGTGCAGAAGTGTGAATAATATGTGTCTTTCTGAGGATTATACTTTCACACAAGATAATGATCCAAAACACACAGCTCTAGATGCAAGGCTATGGTTGTTGTATAATATTCCACGATGGGTGATGTCACCACCGCAATCCCCAGACATGAATCCAATAGAGAATTAGTGGAGTATACTGAACTAAAATATTAACAATCATCAGATATCTAATATAAAGGATCTAAAGAATGCTCTTCTAGAGGAATGGCGTAAAATTACAGTAGAAACAACACAATCTTTGGTGAAATCCATGCCAAGGAGAATGCAAGAGATTATAAATAGGAGAGGAGGGTCTACTATAGCATTCGATGCTGCTTGGTGGCACAGCATCCTAAAAGCTTTAAAAGACTTCAACTGCCCAAAACGCTTATTCAACTTAGTTAAAAACTACCTAAGCCAAAGAACAGCTATATTGACAATCAATACTGTAAATAGAGAAAGAGAACTTTTAACTAATCAATAAATAAGACAATATCCCTGCTGTACTATATTCTGATGATTTTCCACTGTGCATACATCCTTAAACATAAACTCATGCTTTAGACGAATACTTTTTTGGAGTAACTGTAGATCTGTGCTCTTTAAGACGACGAATTTCCATTTTTAAGACTAGTTTCCAAGAGGAGTTGAACTGAAATCCAGCATCACAATTAAATCAGCTACCCAACAGGAACTTGAACAAAGAGAATAGTTGCAACAGAATGTTAATTAAAATATATGTGATACTGGTTATCATTTTATTACAGGAGTCAAAATATGCTTTCAGGGATGCGATTTGGATTGCTGCAGACCAAAGTAGGACTGATATCCATTCTATCCCGTTATAATCTGGAAGTTTCCGAGAAAACTACAGTACCTGTTCAAATATATAGGAGAAGCTTCGTCTTGAGACCGGAAGGTGGCATGTGGCTCAAGATTACTAGGAGACAAAAGATATAACTAATTGTGCAGTTATATGGTAAGAAATAAAGCACCAAAATAAAATATATGTCAGGCGAATTTATTACAGCTTAGAGACCATTATGAGGAATCGTTTTTCTTCCTGTTTTAAAGTTCTGAAAATTAACGTATATAATATAAAATAACACACATCTGGTCAGCTGTGTATTTGGTTTTACAAGTAAAAAGTTCAATATTACTGTCTATTTAAATGTAATTTTAAATGTCATTTACAAATGTGGTAAAACGTTTAGAAAGAAATTAAATATAGTGTATATCACTACCAAGTAGTGGAACTACAGTTATAAGGAAAACTTATTTATTGATCAACTTACCGTTATTTCACTAGGTTCGGTCTTGAAGGAGTTGCAGTTGAATGGACCACCAGACGAGTGACTTCAACCCACTGAGATGCCTACCTGATCAAATGAGGATGGGCACAGACCACCACTCATTTGCTTGCATAAAAGGAAATGTGAAAACATGAATTTTTCATCCTAGACGTAAAAGTTTCACGGTCTTTATAATACCAGTCATTCGCTCATAAGCCAGAATTGTGAATAGAATTTACAGTAAAAATAAACAAATAAATAAAATTTGAGATGTGCGCACTTCCATGACTCTACCTCCTGTAGAAACTATTTTTGAAGGCGTCTACTCTCCTATGAACTTCATGTTAAGCAAAATAACGTTTGAAGAAATTTTTATACACATTTCTTTATACTATAGCTGAGTGGTTAGACCACTTGGCTCTCACCAAGGCGGCCCAGGTTGGATCCCAGGCGACCGCAATGTGAGATTTGTTCTGGACAACATGACGCTAGGAGTCCTCCGGCTTCTCCCGTCAGCACTCAACCACTTTTTCATCATCATTCCTATCATTCATCTCGCCCTCATACCATCATCCACTTCCTTCACTTTCACACCAGCATTTGGCTGATCACCTATCCTGGTCTCTCAGATCCAAAGCTTCGGTTCCTCAGGCCCGTCTTAGTGGGACAAAGGAAGAAGAATCCGCTAACACGACGATACTAGTGTAATTAGGGATACCTTGGACTTATCAGATTGTTTTTACAATAATATTGGTCACATTGGTCGTGGTATTGGTCAGTGATACTCCTATAATGCCGAAGATTTTGTTCAGCGGAGAATGCATCAATTACTGATAAATTTATATATTGAATTTTGTATCTTTGCCTGCGGAGTGTCTGGCGCCCGCTTCGTTTGCATGCTGACATATCTTTTGTGTGTACCGACAACTCCAGAGACATTTCAGTCATTTTATGCATTTGTGACTATTGCAATAACGGTTGACTGAAAATGCCTTTTCTACATTTTACTTAATATCATTTAATATTCAAGTTCACTATCTAGTATAATATTCTCACTTTATGTCTTTACTGAGAAATCATTAGGCAAACTTCAGTTTTACTGCACTCTTACGACAATAATGTGTAAGCAAGACGATTGTACTCCTTTAGGTTTACAGATCTTGTTATCCTGAGGTCTGATTTCAGGCATTCCTTAATGTACCTTGACAACTGGTACCTTTCTTAGTGAAAATATGACCATTGACGATACCGACTGCCTCATGCTACCTGCTTATATGCAAAAGAATCAAATCACAGGAAGAGAGCGTTGAATAACAAGACTCTGGAGCTCGATAAGTTTCTAAGTCTCCCTTAACCATACACGTGACATTATTCTACTCGAAATAGCGTGCCGGGATGAATATGCGGCATGCATGTTAAGTATAAGCTTTATTATTTTTATTTTTTTCGTTTACATCTCGAATTCTTTTAGTTTCTATTGCTATATAGACTGCTTTGACTGAAACATTTAATAGCATTTAAGTTAATTGATAGAAATTAATCATTTCATCACACTAGTCGTATACAGGTTAAGGTATTAGATTGATAGAGTTGACATGAAAAATTTATAGCCATAGCCATGACATTAATTTTTCATGTCAATTCTATCAATTTGATAACATGTATACTCATTGAATAATTAGACTACATTACCCTAAGTTTTCTTCCTTTTAAGTTATTTGAATTCACAAATTTGCTCTCACACAATACACTCTCCAGGAAGACATTTAACGACAGAGGCTCTACTCCCATTAGTCCTGGGCCCGTAGGACAAAGGACCCGGTCCCCGTTCTACCCGGGAGCGATGGAAAACTCCGGGGGTCTTTCCATGGGGCAATACCTTGAATCTAAAGAGCCCCCCCCCCCATCGACTACAACGTCAAGACGGGTGGAAGTGGATAAGTCACTCACGCTCGTCAACCCCGCAGGGAAGATTACCGAAAACCTCGGTGGGGCCGCCTGATGATCTAGCACACCTACTAGGTCATGTAGGCTAGTACCCGGGACTTATGAGGCAACACTCTACCTCCTCCGGGCGGCCGTAGCCTGGCCGAAGGTACCCAATTCCTCGTGGGTGTCGGGAACACAGTGCCCCCTCGAGTCCAACCCAATCCGAACAACTCCTCTACGGGAGGGGCTCGGCAGTTCGGCCCGAGGTTCCTCGGGTAACGTCAGAGGTACCACGAGTGCTAAGGTTCCGCAGCGCCCGCAACACGGCAGCTGAAGGGGACGGATCTCCTCCCCTACGGGAACTCTCCAGGGAGAGTATGGAACACTCCTAATTGAAAAAAATTATACATATATAAAACTTTCACCACCCATGCGAAAATCCAACCCGAGACCACAGCTCGCTGACCAGTGGACTACGAAAGCAGTCAGCGGTGTAACAAATCATCATAGTAACTGAATGGTTAATTGTCCTAGATTCAACTACTCACTTAAGACATCAACTGGAAAGTATTTTAGGGCTAACACTGATAATTATAACTTATCAGTTATAATTGATAACGTAATATAACCTACTTGGTTGCTCATTAACAGGTGGTTAAATTATCAAAATTATTACAGCCCTAAAAGGCACTGTGTATGAATGATTTTTCCATTATTATCATCATCGACTCAACCCTTCGCAGGTGAAAAATGCACATATTAACTATCGATGGCTGCACATCAGGTTCACTTGAATGTTTATTATGACTTCAATAAGACATTTGTTGGCTGCTAGATGTCACCAGATATCCAAAAGCTTAATTCCATGCTTCAGCTTTCTTTTATCACCAAGAGACAATGACTAAAATTTAGAAAATCTTGCAGATCCTTTCGCCCAGAAAGGGTTCATTTTCAAATGCACGCCAAAACGACTGAATTTGATCCAGGATGGTTTATGCGATAGATTACTTTCAACGAGTAATTTACTCCTAATACTTGGAAAGTGTAGATAAGTTACCTTCATAAAGAATATTAGTGAGATATACATTTATACACTTAGAATTCCAATAGTTCGCTTTAAAATACATATATTGGTAACTTTTTATCGCAATTTCAATTGTTTTCTCTTAACATCTGAGGTTTATTTTCTGAACATATTTACTGTTAAGCTATTTGTAATTTATGAGCAGTATTTTGAAGTAGTCAATTTTTAAAAACCTTTTGCTGACAACAGTTTGTTGATGTGTATCTGCAAATTTTTAAAACACATATCAAATTAATACTACACAGAGATTACGTATTTCGGGTATTTAACCCAGTCCGTTAAAGTCAGGAACAAACAGAACAAGCAACTGTCTATAGGGAAATTTAAAGCTTTTAATAACAGTTTTACAGCACACTTTGAGTCACAAAGTGGACCACGTGTGCAGAAGAAATGGTGTGCAGTACTGAATGTGTTGTGATTTTATTGTATAGCTACTCATAGAAGTCAGTTTTGGACCAGAATCAAATAAAAGACAAATGACATAACTGATATGGAAGTACCTCAGATTTAAGAAGTAAAAAGTTCGAATCTTAGGGAGGATGGTAATTCCAATAGGAACTATTCCTGCATTTATTTATTTCAGTAGTAAAATCTTATTTGCTTACAAATCTAGTAAATTAACATAAAATCAGATTGAACAAAAAGGAAATTTTTACCAGCATTTGAGTAATTCTTTTAGGATAGATTGGTTTCATTAAAGAAGGCTTTTCAATTAAGAATGATCATAATTTTACGGTCATCATTTTTCGCACTAAAATTCAAAATTATTATATTCTGTTAGCTTAATGTGAAAGAAACACGCCGTAGTAGTTTCACTGTTGGTACTCCTGGTTCCCGTTTGTGAGAACCAGGCAAGTTCAGTATTGCCTACCGCTGCAATGGAGGTAACATGCAGTTCAAGTTGATGTTAGAGGAAGATCTGGAGTTTCTTTCAAACGTAATCACTGCTGAAGAAAATCGGCTACATTATTTTGATCCTGGGAGCGAACAGCAAAGCTCAGTGTGGAAATCTCCTTCATCACCAACCCCCCAAAAAGCAAATGTGGTTGCTTCCGCTGGGAAAGTTATAGTCATCTCATTCTCTGATATTCATGGAATGGTTTATCAGCATGTTGTACCTGCACACACATCAGTAACTGGACAATACTACAGGGATGCCCTGAAAACATTGTAAGTCTATATCAGGCGCAAAAGACCACATTTCCATGAAGCAGGCTGGATGCTGCACCAAGATAATGCGCGGCCGCATATTGCCAATGTTGTTGCTGAATATCTTGCAAAAATCAACGTGAAGTGCATCTCTCACCCTCCCTATACTCCGGATTTAGCCCCATGTGACCTTTTTCTATTCCCTAACTTGAAGAAACGCCTTCGTGGGAGGCATCCATCGTCAGAAGCAGTGGTGAAGGCTGCGGAGGCGATTTTTAAGCATCTCTCAAAAAATGGTTTCCAGCATGTCTTTGAAAACTGGCAGAAACGCTGGGACAAGTGCATCGCATTCAGGGAAGACTATTTTGAGAAGGACCATCAAAATTATGAGGATGAGTAAAGTTACGTTGTCAAAAAAATTGTGATCATTCTTTATTGAACAGCCCTCGTATTTTAGAAGAAAATTACAAAATTTTCGCGGTTTAAAAATTTATTTACAGTAAGAACATAAAAAGTTGTATTAATTCAGCATACAGTTATTAACATATATTGGTCAAGTAAAACTACTGCCACTTTTACAGAGTTTAGTCAGATTTGGTCTGGCTCAGCATGCTTTACAAAATCACTCTGAAGTAATTTACTGAATACCATTGTGTGGTAGAGGTTACTCGAGTTCAGAAGTCATGAATTGGCTAATCCTGACCAAAGTTTGCAAATATACTGTAGTTTTTTATTATTTGGTAAGAGCTTAGACTCTGTCATGGACATATTTTTATACAGCTCCTACTGTATGTTAGCTCTTAGCAGCTATTACTTTTTAGTCATTCAGACAGTGTGTTGTTCATTTGTTGGATCTCCGACTCACCCTTAGCCACATTCCTCCCAAAGCTGTAGGGAACACGAGTTTGGGATCTAGACGAAGTGGAATAGGCGTCTTCTCACAAGGATGGAACTCGTATCTTGATAGCAGGAACACCAATCCCACCTTTGTCTGCATCAAGCCAAACCTCATTCCTGTGTGCAATATCACAATTACTTGCATAGTTATATATTCTATAAACAGCAGGAGAAACCCGTTTTATGAAGTATTAATAATGTTGAAACACATAAGAACTTTTAAGGAAAGCAGGAAGTGTGAAATGATAGAAAATATCATTTTTCAGTTTCATTAGAATTAAATTCTGAATCTCTCTGAACCACATATGTAGTTCTAAGGCTTTGCATACAATGCTTCCTTATTTAAATACGTTTTAAATATATGGGTGCATTCCACAGGTTTATATCTTCATTTATGAGAGAAAAATACTATTCCTGGATACTTTGCGACTTAGAGAAAACTTCAGCGTTCTATAGACAACTTCCTGTGCTAGGTGACAGATATATTTGAACAAACGGAAGCAGCTATCGTACAATGTAATTTTATCTTTAGGAATATGATTCGTTAGGCAAAACTTACCAATGCAGTTTCTGGGTCCTTCTCCAAAAGGAAGATACACATATGGATGTCGCTTTTCTTTTTCTGCCTCGTTGAACCTTTCAGGATCAAATTTGTTTGGGTTTGGGTAGTACTTTGGGTTACGATGAATTCCCCAAACAGAAATAAATATTCGCACTCCTTTATCAATCACTACGTCGGTGTCAGGAATTCGGTAGCGTTTCGTGCAGATTCTGTTTAAGAATGGTAGAGGAGGGTATTTTCGAAGGGCTTCTGAAAATCAAAAGAAGAAAGTAAGCATTAAGTATTTTGTCATATTACTGCAAACCAACGCACTAGGTCTTGACTATATATCATGAATTCCGATCAACCCGGTGACAAGTAACGTCGTAAGAGCTGCATGGGAGCAGCACTAGAGACGTTAATGAATCGCTCTGTTTAGTTACACTGCCGTGGGGAATTTATGTAGTTATACTTTATGCTTATTTCAGGAAAATAAACACCTTTTCTCCTCAATTTACGAGCCATGGTAAAAGCCATTATAAAGATGATATTTCAGGTAGCAAATCCTCGCTGACTCAACTTTATTTTGTGATCCCTTATACTATTTTAAACATAATTTAATTTTTAATCAGTATTTACTTTCATGCGTTAAATATCCTATACTACTTACCAGCTACCACCTTATCCAAATAAGTCATTTCCTGTAGACACTCATACGTGAGATTACCATCATGTTTGGACAACACCTCATCTATCTCATTTCTCAGCTTATCCTGTATTTCAAGATTCAATGCCAGCTCATACAGACAGAAGGTTAAAGTGGTCGACGATGTTTCAAAGCCAGCAAAATAGAAAAGAAAAGCTTGGGCTGCTAGTTCCTGCATGGTTAACGTCCCAGTATTTGCTGGAATATAAAAAAATAATATACAATTGTAAAATATAACTCCAATTAATAGACAACAATAGTAATAATAACATTAACACTAGCAACAATAACAAAAACAACAATAATACTACTAGCAACAACAGGGATAATGATAATAATGATGATAATAATAACAATAAAATAAAAATAACAATAATAACAATAACAATAATTATAATAGGTATAATAATTATAATAGGTAGCGGGAGCTTCAGCACCTCATGCGATATTACATTTAATAACAATGTAGAGCATATTTTATAATCTAACCTGCGCAAATGAAGCTGTCACCGAAATATTGGACTTCGAGACTGTAAAGAAATAATGGAGATTATCAAGTTGTAGCAAGATTCCTCCGTTGTGGGTTTCGATGTCCCAAAGTTGCGGCGACATATATAGCAAGATTCGTGCTGGTATCTCGTTTCCCATCGTTGGTCTTACTTCGTCGATCTTACCTTCGTCCAAAATATTATGACTTGATGAAGAAGATGCTCCCCGAAGTTATCAGGAAAACCCTTAATTATGCCTCGGATAGCTTTTAATATTCTTCTGTTATATTCTTACTTACGAGCAATGAAAAATCTAAGTTAAAAGGGTGGTAACGAGTGAAGAAATCATTAAGATTTTTAATTTGAATTTCTATAAGAAATAAATCTTTTGTTTATTTCTCTTAACATAAAATGCGTTACAATTCCTATCACAAAACTATATACTGTGATTGGAATTAATCTAATAATTCAAATTGAACACTTAAATGTTTTCGAGCGTTCCAGAAAGAAAGAGGAATTTTCTTTCGGTTTCCACACCAAGATTATTTAATCCTTCGTTACTATCGCTACCCACATATTACTTTTATATGATTGGCCGGTTTACTACTACGTCACTACAATACGTAATACAATTATTATTACGGGCAATCACAAAATTACAAATATTTTTGCACAATTTTGTTTGTTTTTCTTTTATAAATTTATACATATCTCAAACCCCCTTTAAATATAAATCAAAACAATCATTACAAATTGTTGTAAGATAGTTGTAACCCGTTATGAATGCCAAAGCAACTGCCAAGTAGTAATGCCTCATTAATATATTTAAGTAAACTAAGTTAGTCATTTTAGAAGCATTATAAACTAAGCCTGAACTTCTTAAATAATAGTAAACAAATCATTATGCAAGACTATGACGCAATTCAAAACCGAAACCTCGCAGATACCTTGTATGAAGAAAAAACAGCAGTAATATACCTGAGGCAAAGCAGCCTTAGGTCAATTTGGTTGTCATATTCTACCTCCATGTATAGTGAAAAGATTTTAAATGTAGTTGGGAAATCGCCTCTAAATAGACGATGATAATAAACACTTTATCGAAAATATTACATATATCCCAAACTTTCCAGCAAGGAATATATTTTTTCTAGCCCTACCGTTGAAGCAATACCTTCGTTTCAATATTATATTATTAGTCATAACATATTCCTGTTATTAAATACAGTAAATCGTTAGTTAAAAGGGCAACAATTTCTAAAAGTTACTTTGGCAAAGGATTTGTGAAAAGGATCATTTAAGTTATACCAGAGGGCAAAACTTGAAAATTAATTACAAACTGAAGCTATACGGTAATTTGACGTGGCCTGTTCAATAAAGAATGACCACAACCTTTTTTGACAACGTACCTTTACTCATCCTCATAATTTTGATGGTCCTTCTCAAAATAGTCTCCTTTGAATGCGATGCACTTGTCCCAGCGTTTTTGCCAGTCTTCAAAGACATTTTGAAAACCATTTTTGAGAGATCCTTCAAAATCGCCTCCGCAGCCTTTACCACTGCTTCTGATGTTGGATAATGCCTCCCACGAAGGCGTCTCTTCAAGTTAGGGAATAGAAAAATGTCACATGAGGCTAAATTCGGACTATAGGAAGGGTGAGGAATGCACTTCACGTTGAATTTTGCAAGATATTCAGCAACAACATTGGCAATATGCGGCTTCGCATTATCGTGGTGCAGCATCCAACCTTTTTCACGGAAATGTGATCTTTTGTGCCTGATATGGACTTGCAATGTTTTCAGGACATCCCTGTAGTATTTTCCAGTTACTGATGAGTGTGCAGGTACAACATGCTGATAAAACATTCCATGAATATCAAAGAATGAGATGACCATGAGTTTCCCAGCAGAAGCAACCACGTTTGCTTTTTTTTGGGGGGGGGCGGCGGGTTGGTGATGAAGGAGATTTCCACACTCAGCTTTGCTGTTTGCCCTCAGGATCAAAATGATGTAGCCAAGTTTCAACAGCAGTGATTATGTTTGAAAGGAACTCCGGATCTTCCTCTAACATCAACTTTAACGCGAATGCCCTTTTGTTTGGGATTCAACAGTCTTGGAACCCATCGCGCACAAACACGTCTCATGTGTAATGTTTCTGTCACCAACGTGTGGGTGACACCCAATGAAATGTTTAGTATTTTATAAAGTGATCTTAAGGTAATTCGTTGATCCTCTCTCACAATGGCAGCAGCTGTGAAATGAAATGTGTAGTGTTTAACGCCCGCTTTTACTACATACGGCACCGCAGGAGATGGTATTGATGATACATGAGATGAAGATGGAGCACCGGTGGAATGAGATGGCGGGGGAAACCAGAGATCCCGGAGAAAGCCCGCCCCAGCGCCGTGTTGTCCACCATAAATCTCACTTTGCGGTCGCCTGGGATCAAATGGTGAGAGCCAAGCGGTCTAACCACTGAGCCATGGCGCGGCCTGGCAGCAGCAGTGTTGATGTTTTCTTCCGTAAAAGCAGTAACTGGAACACTGGGTCCACCTTCCTTTGAAATTGATTGTCTCCCCTCTTTAAACATTTTAAACCACCTTCGAGCTATGCTGTAGGGAAGAATAGTTTCACCATAGACCTCCTGTAAAATTGTATAGGCCTCAACTGAAGATCTGTTGAGACGAAAGCAAAATTTCAAAGCCGCATATTGTTCCTCGCGTGTTACCTGCATTGCAGCAATAGGCGATACTGAACAGTCTGAACTTGACGGGTTCTCACAGGCGGGAACCAGGAGTACCAACAATGAAACTACTATGGCGTGTTTGTTTCACATTAAGCTAACAGAATATCATAAGATTGAATTTTAGCGCGAAAAATTATGAGCGTAAAACATTATGATCATTCTTTACTGAACAGCCCTTGGATTTTTAGCTATCTAGATTACGTAAAGTTACAAAACAAATTATTTAATTCTGCATCCAAGTATTAATTTTGAGAAGCATTCAACCACCCCAAAGAAGTGCATAGAGATAAAACTCAATTTATGAGGAAAGCTTTAACGACCAATCTATTTCATGAAAGGTGTTTAATGAAATGCTACTGTTTAGAAATTTTAGGGATTAATATTAATACAAACATTAAAATGGAATTTTATTGAATTTACATTATATATAATGAGGAACATCAATCCTATTAGCACGATATGCTGAATAGAGATAAAAAATATATAATATATAATAGCCGAAGAAATTTAATGAAATTACGTGTAATTTTAGTAAAAGTAAACATAAAAAGAAAACATTTTGGCGCAAACAGTTTAAGAATAAATAAGTGAAATCCCGTTTACTAACAGTTAATATTGGAGAACAGGTGAAATCCTATAGTCCTGAACTCACGCCTACCGTTTGAAAATAATAATACAAAAGGAAGAAATAAAACGGAATGACTTTCTGAGAAAAATAGAAACTTGGATAGTTGAATGGATTTCATCTCTTCGAAATACTATATATAAAATTCTAGCAAATAAAACATGGGATAAAGTAGAAGGATAAAGCTAGAAAAACAGTTTTGAGATAGGACTGACTAAATCAGGCACAGCCAACTCGCTTGCCGCGGTGCATGTGCTGGGCTACAAGCACCGTGTTGTCTCAGCTCGTGCTTCGCAGTTTGACTTCCGTAGCAGTGAAGTACGCATCACACTCAGCGTTGCCAGCTTGTTACCCCACTCCTTTTATATTTCTCTCTCTCTCTCTCTCTCTCTCTCTCTCTCTCTCTCTCTCTCTCTCTCTCTCTCTCTCTCTCTCTCTCTCTCTCTCTCTCTCTCTCTCTCTCTCTCGCACATTCACACAACATGCAGGCCTGCTTGGCGCAGACGTAAGGGTAAGCAAATTATATTTTACAAACTTATACAATGATGCAGTTGCTGAAATCAAAATTGTAAAAAGCATTTTCGCAAATTATGTATATTCTAAAATACTATATCTATAATTATAGTTTATAAATTTATTACCTGTTTTTCTAACCCAATGGAACTGCCAGTGGCTCATCCATATCGCTGTCAATGTCACTTCCGTTAAGAGAATTCGTCATTGTCACTATCTTCATTGTCCGAGTCTTGCAAATTTATGATTATAGGTTCCAAAATCTCGTCACGTGTTATTTCATTCTTAAATTCGTCTTTTGAAGGTTTTCTGCGTGCCTCACGCAGTTTTCCCGGTCCTGTTGTGTTACCTAGTCAATTTCTTCGTGAACAAATTGTTTAACGTCAGTCAGTTTAAAAGTATTATATCTGTTTGCAATCCACCTTTTTATTTTAGCTCACACCAACTCAATTGGATTATATTGGCAGTGGTAAGGTGAAAGGCGTTACCTCGTGTCCCGTTTCAATTGCAAGTTGATCCAGTTGATACACTTCTTCCGTGTTTATAGACGGAAGTACTCTTTGCAATAACTCATTTTTAGTTTCTGTTTCCGAAACATTTTTGAAGAGCCTGTACACCTTAAAAATAATGCTTCGAGCCTGACTTCGCGTTACCTGCCTTTTTGACTCGCCACTAAATTCACCGTAGGAAGTCATTGCACTATTTAACTTTTACTCTACTGTCGTGTAAAGAACAACTGAATGATAATGATCTGAACTCTCCAGAGTAAATAAGCACTGCTTATCCAGCATTCATTCATAAACATAAGCATACGGCATTCCACAGGCTAACAGGAAATGAAGTGTTTGCTCTTTCTCGAATTTAACACCTTGACTTATTCACAGTAATTCTTTTATCACGTCATGTCAGTAGTTTAAATTTCAGTTCTGAGTAATAAAAATATATGTGCATACATACAAACCAACCACTTTGAACTTTAGAGTAAATAGAGATTACGAACCATTCATAAACAAAGATATGTGACCAGACACGTTCTGCCAGGGCAGCAGGAAATTTATTGTTTCCTCTCGCTCGAACTGACTTATTCAAAGTAATTTATTTATCACGTCATGTGAAACATTTACGTTTCAGTTCTGAGTAATTACAAATATATGTACACGCATACATGCCAAATTCATACAGTGCTTATGTCGCGATTTATTGTTATAATACAGGTAATAGCGGTTTATTTATTTGTATCAGAAAAACTATTTGAGCTAACAATATGCAGTTTTCATGGTTATGTTAGATACATTACTCTCTTCCTTCCACATGGATCACTTTCGGCAAAATCTGAATTTTTGTCCTAGCACGAATAGTAGTTCATACAGATTTATTAGGTTGGCGCTCGTTACACACCACTTATGGGGAATGTAATACGACAACACCGCAGGACTCCGATTGGTTGCTCACCTAGTAGCGCTCAAGGACAAACACCTTCCCAATTTGAAACACATAATAGATTTAGACTAAGGCCGAGAAACAGAGGTTCGGAAGAGAGTATGCAAAATATGGTGTCAGTAATCCTAAAGAACACTAAATTCGATCATGTAAACTTTGGACATAAGCCTCTGCTTCCAAAACCGACAAAATGGTTTTTAGTAAGGTATTCCTATAAATTTAATGGGACTAAAATTATAATAAGCCTTGTTTTATATCGTTTAACACTATGTCTAGTAATTTGTAAAATATTAACATATATTCTACACTTACGTTTGGTTGAAGTACCTTTATCCAGGGAATTTTCGGTATGATGCCCATCAACGGCACCTTTGTTCTTCAGCTCGATGAGTAATTGCATGAAATCGCTTCGTTTTATGCTATTTGTTTCTCTGTGCTCAACAGTCTCATGGATGGCTCTTAAGAAGAATTCAGTCACACCTTTGGTTATTATAGGCAGTTTCAACATACTTGCAATACCCGGAAGGCAGAATATCACTAAGTTTCTGATGTTACTGCTTGTAGTTGGCTCAAATACTTTGCGTCCCCATACTCTGAACTCTGCATTTGGATTCTGAAGGCAGTTACATTGAATTCCGAAAGCACAGGAAGCTATAACGTCTGTAGTATACCTAGCCATGATGTCTTTAAATTCTAGTTCTCCGCCATTTGTTATGCAGTTTTGTAGCTCCTCTGCGCATTGCACCACAGTACCAAACATCATTTTCATTTTACCAGAAGTAAATGTGGGAGTCAACTTTAAACGCATATTCTTCCACCGTTGACCACCGAGCATGAAGAGATGTGCAGAGAGGGGATCACATTCCTCGACGAAGCTTGTGCCATGATCTTGGAAGTGTTGGAAGTCTTTAACTAAAATAGTTTTTATTAGGTCCGGATCTCCAAGTAAAAGTATCGGCAGATGTAGTTGGTAAACACCCACGTAACCAGGATATTTCTTTTCCTCTATCATGGTGTACAGATGGGCATATGCTTCTCCCAATGTCTCCCTTATAGTAAATACTGAAGTTAGATTGCCGAAGGGAATGGTTGGTTTAATATAGGGAACTCCATACCTTTTCCAAAATGTATATTTATGTATAAAATACAGGTAGAGAGTGACGATGAGGCACGTGCAGCTGGCGAAGATAACATACAGCAGCAATGTGAACGTTTCTCCCATTTTGGAGTTCTGTAAAGAAAGAGTAGCAGTGTAAATTCGTTTCAGCTTCACTAGAATAATTTATAGCCATTGCAAAAGTGATTATTTCCATCCTATATGTAACGTCTAAAATGAAACTAGAATAGTTTTGGGTGAAAAATGGAGTAGGAATATCATACCAATACCACTGGGCAAAAACAAACCTTGAATATTTCGAGCACTTAATGAGGCAATTCCTACTAATTTTGGGTTGAGAAAAACAAATATGAGAATGAAAAAGTTTTCTTACCTCTAGTTTCTATGATATACACAAGGTGGACGTATTACATATTAACGGATTGAAAGAAAAGGATACATTTTAATTACATACATGCTAACAGCAATGAAAGTGCGTTTGATTTTTTTAACTGGTAATTATATGCTAGGAGTTCTAAATGACAGATTGTCGTGTCTGAAGAGAATGCTGACCTATTTATTTCGTCGTCTTTTAGCTTGCCTCTTGTGATGGAGTTCCGCAGAATCCCTATACAAAGACCAATAGTAATCCACAAACATTACTTCATTCCAACGGCCCTGATATCTTTTTTCCATAACAGAAATGTCTTGATGGAATCTCTCCCCATGTTCATCACTAACAGCTCCACAGCTAGGAGGGAGAAAGTCTAGGTGGGAGTGGAGAAAATGGATCTTAAGGGACATGTTGCATCCAAGGTTACGGTATCTTTGCAGGAGCACTGTCACCAAATGCTTGTAGTTGTCATCTCTTTTGCTGCCTAAAAATCCATGAACAACACTCTTGAAGGCTTACGAAACTTCCTTTTCTTTCCCCTACAAAACTTGGTCAAATTAAGGATGCTCTACAAGTTGTCTTATTTATGGTCCAACAAAAATGCCTTCCTTAACTTTTGTATCACTTAATTTCCAAAATTTCTCTCTGATTGTATTTTGCTATATGACAGGTATGCCAAAAAGATTCCCTCAAATTTAAAATCTTCACTCTAAAAAATGAAATGCTACTGAATCTTTAAAACAAGAGCTAATCTATTATTTTATGGTGATTTTTGAATTCAGCAGATAGAAATACATGTAAATTTACTATTTTTAAGCCCGAAACATTTTCATTGTTGCCCAGTGTACTCGATACTATTATATTTCTTCAAACAAAAATTTCGCTGTATGTTTTATACATTAAACACAAGCACCATTAATAATACAATTAAAGCAATAGAATATATTTTGCTAACTTATAGATGATCGCGTGTGTGAAAATGAGACAAAATAATCATGTTTAAAATGAACTAAACTACAAATTCACAAAAATATCTGTTGTTAAGAATTTCTTAATGATTTATGAAGGCACCATATTTAGCTGTCATAGGTGCTTGTAGCCCGCCTCGATAGCGTAGATGGTAGCACGTTGATAAGTGTGTATGCAGTAATTGTAACAACAGCTGCTTCAATCCGGTTTCTTAATTCAGGGAGGTCAGCTGATAGCGGAGACACGTACACACGCTCCTTGATGAAGCCCTGCCCGCCTCGGTAGCGTAGATGGTAGCGTGTCTGCCTCACGTTCAAGAGGTCCCGAGTTCGAATTTCGGTTAGGGTGAGTTACCTGGTTTCCCTTATCCTTGAAGACGAATGCCAGATAGCTCTAAGCTCCAAGGACCCCGGACTCATTTGACCATCATTTCACCAATTTCATTCACCGTCCGGTATGTCTTAACGTTGGAGGCCATAAAATTACAAAAAAAAAAAAAAAAAAAAAAAAAGAGGAAGCCCCAAAGGTAAAAAATCGCATGGCGTTAGGACAGGAGAACGTGAAGGCCATGCATAGCAAGCCCTGTCATTGGGGCCCTTGCGGCCTATCCAGCGCTCGGGTACAGTGTCGTTCAACCAATCGTGTACTTCGTTATGCGGAACGCACGTTGCACAGTAACTACAGATTCGGTATTTTCAAACTGCAAGACACAAAGTGCTTTCTGTTTACTAGTCGCCATCTTTGTTACTACTGCTATCTAGCGCATTGCGGCAGAAACATTACACGCACATGCGCACTGGTGCCAAGAAACAATACTGAGTTGCTGTTTCGTTTAACATATAATTTATAACTAAGTTTAATGTAATAAATATTATAAAGAGTTAACACACCGATATTCATTTATATACAACCTGTATTATTATTTAGCTTTTGGAAGGAAACCATAAGGCATTGCTGCTAAAGTAACAATAATGGAAAGAAACATGTAAATAAAAGACTCGAACTCCAGTTGGTCTACTTTCGAAACACATGTGTTTTACCGCTCGGCTACCATACCTACGGCCAAGCCGCAAAAATCTCCCTATCTATCGCATAGCTTTGAAATGAAGCCAGAGTGCTGTCAAAGCGTATATTGGAAAAAATTAATTTTTCTTTCACAATAGCCGTGTGCAAGCCAAAGTATAGAAAGATAGAATCAGACTAAAAACTTAATTGGCAGAACTGGGATTCACATCGTTAAACTTTTCAGTCTAACTCTACCTCTCCAAAGCAGCTTCAGCGTGCTTCCGATGTTTTCTGAATCCAACTTTATTTTTGGTAGCTGTTCATTTTTTAGTCTAATCCGCATGTCGACCAGTAGTGATGTAAATTAAGCAAACAAAAGGCTTCCATTAAATGTGAGGTTAAGATTTCATCCGCACATCTTTATATCCAATAAAATGAACTTACACGAAAGTTTAAATGAAAAAGGTTTAAAGGTGATTCGAAATCAATAATAAGCATTAATGATAAGAGATTCTGGGCCAATTATATTGGACATATGCAAAGAATAAGGAAAGAATGTCGAAGTATGACAGGTTTAGACTTTATCTTTATTTAAATAAGATATTAATAATCACCAAGCATAGAGCTTTGGATCCAATGTGCCCTGCGGTCATAACTACGGGTTGCAGGAATAACAAACATTGTTCATACAACGTTTAATTGGTGACAGTGTCACTGTGACGGTAGAAGATGTTTATTGTCATTTTATACCTACCTACTTGTAAGTACCAACAAGGTACAAGGTACCAAATTCAGAGTCCTACTAATAAGACATAAATTAATGCACAAAGATGCTAGATCACCAAGCTGCAAGCTGCGATTGTATGAAAAATTAAGAAATTAAAATAACAAAAAAGAAAATAGGAAAAATAAATATGGGAATAATGGAGCGTGCTTGCAAAAATTGTGGTTTCTTATCTATTTGATTTGTTACTACGGATACAGCTATTCACGCCTTGGCAGCTATTTGAAATTATTGCGCGAAATTGGGAGCATTATATCTACAAATTTAGGATTCTGTGGGCGACCATTTTATGATTCAATTCCACGATTAGTTTTGTAACAACCTTCCATACGCCTTCACGCTGGTTATCTAAATTTAGGAACCTTGAGAAAACAGATGGCATCTTGATTCTTAGCTCGAGACAATTATCCCAAGAAGACAGTTGCACATCGTGAGGCGATGCTGGCTCAGTTGCCTGGAGCAACATCAAGAAAAAGGATTCGTTTCGCACAAGTTTACGTCACATCAGGTCTTCCAGCATGCCTACGTATATAGCGTCATCTATATAGCTTACTTATCTGCTTACTCTGTGAGTACGAAGCTAGTGTCTGATATTTCCTCTTTTCAATAAATAATTCCAAAATACTAATTTTGATACGGAGAATTTCCGTCTATGTTATGTTTGGTTTCCTTAGAAAATGTCTATTAATATTTTACTACATTTGAATAAATGTTTCTGCAGTGCATCTTCTCAGCCTTAAAGAGGAACTAATGCAAATAAGATAAAAATGTTATACAAATATATAACAAAAACTTCACTTATCTTAAGAAGAAAGATGTCGATTTTTCTTATTAGTTAAATTAGTTGAAGTTGAAATAGATTTCAAGTCGTCAGTTAGAGGAAACCACTGGAGAAAACACATTCGTCGTTAAGGAAGTTACTATGTTATGTTTTTTCAGTATTACCAAAATATGAAAACGAAACAAACAAAATTAAGAACAGAATCAACTGCTGGTATTTCAAAATTCATTACGCTATGTTTATTTTTTAAAATAAATCGGGACATTTAATTGTTTTAATAATTTAACTTCAGGATTTATATTATGGTCCAAAAATGATCTGCTACGGCCGGTTTATCAGTTTGTTTATACTTAATGTTACGAAAATGTTTTTTCGTTCTGGTTTCCAAATTAGGTTTCCTCCTACCAATGTAAACCCGATCACAATCTAAACAACAAAATTGATAAATACCAGATTTTTTACTATTAGGAATTTCATCTTTTTTAGAGAAATGTAGTAAATTTTTAATACTAAATTTGTTTTGAGGAATCAAAGTTATACAAAATTCTTTAAAAGCTTTTTTGAAATTGTTTATTAAACAAAGGATGGTAAGTAAATTTTCTAAAATTATAATCGTCTTTTATTTTTTAAGGGTAGAAATATCATTAACAATTTTTTGATATTTAATTTTTCAATCTTCTTTTATATAAATTCTTTATTAAAACCATTAATTAAAGCAGTATTAATAATATGTTTATATTCAGGGGTATATTTATTAATCTATAAATAAAACTATTGCAAACTATATGTTAAAAAGGGTTAAAACTTAATTTTATGTAATTATTGATATGAGTAGACTTCCTATAAATACCAAAATCCAATTTACTATTAATTCTTATTATCTTCAAATCCAAAAAGGTAGAAAACCATCAATTTCAGTTTGTAAATTTAGTAATTTTAAAGCATCGTTTATTTGTTTATCAGGAACTACAGCAAAAACATCAACACACACACACACACACACACACACACACACACACACACACATATATATATATATATATATATATATATATATATATATATATATATATATATACCAGGTTTTAAAAATCAAACGGAATGCTTTGGTGACTTGCATTTCGAAAAAAGTTATTATATTTGTATAATACTTATTGCTTCAATGTAAATAGCTTCATTTTGTACGTAAGATTAAAATGTGTTAATTTCCAAATCCAGGGATATCAATTATGAAGCTATTCTGCACAACTATTTCATTAGAGGAATTAAATCAGCAAGACTCCTAATATATATGTTGAGACCTGAATTCAACAACTAGCATTTTAATCAGACAATGAAATGCTTTGGTTATTTAAAACAGACGAGTTAATTATTTAAACATTTTCAGAACACAATATTCAGGATCATGTATTTTTAGCATAGCTTTCTGAATTGGTTTGCAGTATCTGTCTATTTCTTTGCCTCTAGTGTGCGTTGTTTTAAGGGGAGTTTTACTAAGATTAATTAAATAACCTTTGCTCCGCTGATGTTTCTGAAACTTTTATTCAGTTTTGTTTTAAAAAGCTTAAAGGCAGTTCTTTCAAAATCCTGAATCTTGTTCTTTAAATTACTTTCTATGTTCTTGGTATATATTTCGCTTTCACAAGTATCTACTTTATATACTTCTATTTCTGTAAAGACTTAGTTATTGGAGCTTCAAAAGTATTTTTGAAAAAGTTTTGTATTTTATAATGAAACTTTCCAAATAAATATTAAAATTCCGAAGATAATGGTAAAGAACAAATAAATATGAATGATAAACTATTATTTTTTCAACATGCCTGCTCAAATGAATATTGATATCAGCGTACCCTGGATCGAAAATTTGCAATGACTGTGGTAATATTTTATTATTTAAAAATTGTAATTCAGTATATATAATCATTTATTTCACCCCATGCATTTTAAAAGGAAAGCAATAAAATTCATGACATTTACTGTATAATTTACATGTTTGATAAGTTTTTTATATACAAAAGAAGGTGCAAATTAATAGGTGGGAAAATAGGTTTCAAAAGTTTAGCAAATGTTCAAGAAATGTTTCATGTTTATATCTCTTTTAATTTCCGAATCGGTCGATATATACCTATTTCGATTGGAGTCTATTATACATAAATTGCAAACAATCAAGTTCAGTGCATATTCTATTAACTGATCTAATAGCATGGTGCCTCAATTATTTTCATTTACAAGAAACCCAATCCCTTAAGCAACTGTAAATTTATATATAATACTACTATTTCCTATAACTGTTTATCTATACAAGTACAAATAGAATTGTTCTTATTGCAACATATTTCCATTTTAAATTTTGAGGTTAGGAGTCTAATATTTCTATCAAACTGCTTCACTGAATAGTAACATTGGAGAATCCCTGTGGTTATTTTGAGCAAATAAGGTTGATGTTACTGTCTTACATGTTTAAAGTTATATTTAGAGCTATATTCAAATTTGAAATGAATATTGTCTTGCTTCAATTATCTAATTTCGCTCCGACATCGTTGACTATTCGTATGAGGGTGAATATTTTGCATATAATCCGGACACAGTGGTACTTGATATATACAGTGCTGACAATTGCAATGGGAATATATAATATATTTAGTTTCTAACTCCTTTATGTGTTATTCATGGAAGATGGTAGTTAATCCTAAGACTTCTTATTCACTTATGTATTTTAAAGCTTATGTATATACAGACTGCTTTGGAGAGATACTCAAGAGGCATCAGTTACTAGTTTTTTTTTTTTTAATTTACGTCCGCCCCAAACTTAAGTTATATCGGACGGTGAATGAATTGGGTGCAATGATGCTCAAATGAGACCAGGGTCCATGGAGCTTAGAGTTACCCGACATTCGTCTTGAAGGATAAGGGAAAGCCCCGAAAAAATCTTATCTAGGTAACTCAACCTGACCGAGATTCGAACTCGGGACCTCTTGAACGTGAGGCAGACATGCTACCATCTACGCTACCGAGGCGGGCAATTACTAGTCCTTTATCCTTTAAATGAAGTCAAGGATTATAAACTATTTTATTTAAATTAAAGAATCTTTCTATAGAAATGATATGTCAGTTAATGCAGGACTCTCAACTTTGCTGATCTAAAGACATCAGTTCTGTTAAGCACTGGATCACAGTATGTTCTATACTTATTAGTTTGCTTAAAGATTTACATTTATAATTTTCTGAACAAACTTACTAACAATAAACATGCTTTCTCACTATTTACACATATTTTGAGTAATAATGGAAGCACTAGTGAAATATTTCTTTTAAGTGAAAGGCACAAAGCTGTTACATAATAAATCCTCTAGTGTTGTTAATAATCATATTAATGGAAATTAATTGTTCTTTCATAACAGCCGTGTGTAGGATGCACTATGAAAGGGTAGAGCCAGACTGAAAAATGCATTACTATAGCCGGGATTTGAACCATGGATCTTTCGGTTTCCATCCAGCCGCTCTAACAATAGAGCTACTATGGCCAACGTGCCAATATGACATTAAATTCACCAACTGACACACGTTTCTCCCAGTAAACCACAAGGAGTTCCCATAAACACATGAGAACTACCTTAATGACGACTTACTATGCTGTAAGTACTTTAAGGCCCGGGCTTTATAGTTCGGACCACTATTAGGTACAATTAATGAAAATTAATTGTTCTTTCACACTAGCCGTGTGTAGGATGCACTATGAAAGAGCGTAAGTCGCCATTGAGGTAGTTGTCTCTTGTGTGTATGAGAACTCCTAGTGGTTTACCGGAAGAAATACGAGTCAATTGGAGAATTTAATGTCATATCGGCACGTTGGCCATAGTAGCTTAATGGTCAGAACGGCTGGACGAAAACCAGAAGATCCGTGGTTCAAATACCAGCTATGGCATTGAATTTTTCAGTCTGGCTCTACCCTTTCAGTCATATTATTAATTGTTTAGCATTACTTAATTTAAATCTATACTTTTCATGTACAGTTATTTATCACTCAACTTGGTACAGTTATTTGTTGCTTCCGAAAGTTTCTTCTATACACTATTTCCAATATCCTACTTCGGATTTGCTCAGCTACTCTTGAGGAAAACTCGTTTAGCAAGCTAATCTATATTTATGTCTAATCTAATAATGGATTAGTTATTATTTCCTTCCCACTAATAGTGGTTATTTGTTATTGTATGTGATAATATAGATGGGATATTAAATTTCAGCCTTTGTATTAATTATGTGCATATATTTAACGGAGAGTTTTCTCTGGTTATCTTCTAAAAAGTCTTCAACAAAAACAGTTTTTTTTGTAAATGTTTAACTATATACTAAACATTCAAACAATGTGTGAAAATACCTCTTATATTCTGAATATAATGGGACGATCCTCAGCCCTTTCCACATTGGAAAGTTTTACCTTTCCTATCGAAAGTACATTTATGGAATTGGTAGTCAAGCAATTTAGTGTCAGGTAGGTGATACTTCTATTTTAACATAGTTTCTTAGAAACTATGCCTGAATAAGTGCACGAGTAACTCCAGAAACTAATACAGTAATTTAATTCCTAATTGATGGAGACAGATAGTTAAATAGCAGTTTTAATTCGCATGAATTAGAAGATAATTACAATATTATTGGTAACTAAATTAGAAATGTATAGTGTAGTTTATTCAAGGGATATTATCTCCCATGTTGTTAAGCTACCTTTAACTGGTTTAAGTGGCCCGTAGAAGCTTAAGAGTAACATTTTTGTACTTTAAGAGACGAACTTGTGTGTAAGTTGGTATCATAACACTGATCTAACAATCTCGAAACGTGGTTGCAAAAGCTTATACAGTTTGTTATAGTTAACAAAAGGCAACAAAAACAACTTCCAAAGGCTATTTAAACCGACAGCCACCTATAGTTATCTGTAACTAGGACAATATTGATAGCATTGCAATGGATACAGAGACATGAAAGGGTAGAACCAGACTGAAAAATTCAATGCCATAGCATGGATTTGAACCACGGGTATTCTGGTCTCCGTCCAGCCTCTCTAAACCATTGAGCTACTATGGTCAACGTGCCAACATGACATTAAATTCTCCAACTGACTCGTGTTTTTCCCGGTAAACCACTAGGAGTTCTCATATACACATGAGACAACTACTTTAATGGCGACTTACTATACTGTAAGCACTTTAGGCCCGGGCTCAATGGTTTAGAGCGGCTGGACGGAGATGAGAAGATCCGTGGTTCAAATCCCGGCTATGACATTGAATTTTTCAGTCTGGCTCTACCCTTTCATAGTGCGTCCTACACACGGCTAGCGTGAAAGAACAATTTATGTCCATTAATTGTACCTAATAGTGGTCCGAACTATAAAGCTCGGGCCTTAAAGTGCTTACAGTATAGTAAGTCGCTATTAAGGTAGTTATCTCATGTGCTTATGAGAACTCCTAGTCGTTTACCGGGAGAAACACGAGTCAATTGGAGAATTTAATGTCATGTTGGCACGTAGGCCATAGTAGGTCAATGCTTTAGAGTGGTTGGACGGAGACCAGAAGAACAGTGATCTGTGGTTCAAATCTCAGCTATAGCATTGAATTTTTCACTCCAGCTCTACCCTTTCATAGTGCGTCCTACACGGCTAGTACGAAAGAACAATTTATTTCCAATACAGGGATAGTTTACGTACATTACAAACAGAAGAGGACAAATTACTGATCCTTGAGGAACTCAACATTTCAGAACCATGCTCGATCTATAATTGCCACACAACTATACTAAGTAACTTTGAAGGTTCTATCACATTATCTCAGAAATAACAATAAATGGATCGAAGGTGAAATAAAGCTCAAGATTTAGAAAGCAGGCTGGAGTACTACTGCTGTTCTTAAGGAAATGTGTCTGGGCGTTAAGTAAAAGATACCGCAAGCAGCCTCAGCTGATATAGTGTTCTTTAGAATGGCAGGCTAATACTATTATTATTACGCATGGGTAGTAATGATTAGGAACTGTGCCAAGTCATTCCCGCGAACAGAATTTCGCCCACAGTTGACTTTCAATGAGAATGTAACAGCGGAATGATACTCCATTCACTTGCCAAGTGAGGCAGGCATCGTATAACACTTTGGCTTTCGTTTTATTGTGGAGTTTTATTCAATAATCTGCTGACGTAATTGTTAGTGTCCGTTTTCACTATTTTGCCCTGGAAGATTTGCAAGCACAACCCACTGTAATTTTTCACTTCCTTTGCAGCTTCAGTACCTTTGCATCCAAAAATTCGATGTAGAATTTTCCATAATAAAGGTCGATTCAAAGTAATCGGGTACGAAACTGAAACGAGAATAATTTTTGTATCATAATTTAGGCATTTATCTTCGGGTTTCGATAAGGGGAAATAATTGGTAAAGTTTTAACCTCTGCGTTTCCTTTCTTGAATAGAAAAGTATGTGATCCACATTGTGCACCATTGGAGCTCACGAGTCATATGCTGAGGAAACAAACCGGAAGAAATTCTGATTCCTCAGAATCATTGAATCTTGGAGAGCAACAAATATCAGTAATAAATAACTAAATACAAATATCGATGTAACTGTTAATAATGTAGCTATACTTGATAAAATACTTTTGTTAAAGGAATCAGAAGTAGTCATTTTTATTAAAGAAACTTTTTCTTTCTACTGAATTTTGACTTGGTTAATTTGGTTTATGTTGCCTGAATTGGGAGCAATGTGGAAACAATATCATGGGTTAGCTACAAACAAATAGTATCCCAATGTATAAGCACATACAATTTCGCTTTCGGTGTTTTGTGAATCAAAACGTTGCATATCTTGGTTAACTTCTGACAGTAGTAACCTTTTGTCATTCATTGAGAGTGAAGTGCGTTTTCATATAGCACCATAGTTCATTCACATAGAGCTCAATGGAAAGAACTGGCATGATTGTAGTGTTTTAAAGATGTGAGATATTAAAAGGGATTACAAATATTATGCACACAATGAACCAATAGTTATTAGAAATCATGTACTGAACATGAAGTTATATTTTATGGTGTAGCATTAATGACTTCAAAAAGACAGGAATTCTAATAGATGATTTTATGAATGTTTTCTAGGCAAATAATAATTAAAATATTCTGGCATGTTCAGACATATTGCTGTCTTTCGGTAGTCATTGCCATGCTTACTCACTATTTTCGAAAAAGTTTGGCAAAACGTTTTTTAAATCTTAAACGTTCCCATAACTTATTGTTTATTACACAGAAGAGGAATCAATTACGGTGAAACAAAACGTAATTTTTTGGCTAACATTTGTTTCTCAAAATTTTGTATAATTGTATCAAGTCAATGAGTTAAACAAATAAAATGTGCTTTGTATTAATACAGATAAATATTTACAACAATTGTTTCTAGAAAACGGAATCAATTGGCAGTTGGAAAGCTGCATGTGACATAGGAAGAAAGCTGAATAGCAATATTGAAGAGTCCAAATCATTAATAATATGTACCTTGAATTGTCTAGCAGCAGAAGTACTAAATTGCATGCTTTAAGGGGATCAATATTTCCTGTATAGCATGGTTTATTAATCAAAACTGTACAAAATTTCTTCCAAATGAAGAGCACTCCACAATCTATTTCCATATTAAGTTTTATTTAATATGTAAGTAATGTGGTATGTATGGAGGTTAATATAATTTGTGAAGTTATTAAAGTAAGACATTACAAAAGTTACGTTAAGGGTAGTTTCTGGTGTGGATATTTTATTCCAAATATTCTTGTCGTACATCATATCAAATCATAAAGGATATGACATATATGTTACATATACTAATCTGTGGATCGTGAAGTGAGTAAGGCGGAATTAAGATTGCTAGTTTAATCTAAACTCTATCAGGAATTAAAATATGTACGAATGTCAACATTGCGCCCTAAGCTCAACTTTTAGAGTGAAATAGTGAAGCGTCAGTGGAAATAGTTCCTTATTACATTCGTACATTAATACTTATTTGATACATTCCATAAATGGAGTGACTGTATAAATGTTATAATTAACTTCCAAAATATTTAAACATTAGTTGCAGTTGAAAGATAGGAAGTATGCAATAAAAGTCACATGTAAACAGCTGACTGCAGAGGATGTCAACATTTGGTTATTGAGAAGTGATACAACCTCAATATTTACGTGCGTCCCTCACTTCAAGCGCGGAGGGATGTAGATTTCGTCAAAACTACATATGTAACCGTGGCACATATGTGAAAGCAGTTATTACAGAGAGTATGACAAATTAATTATAATTATGTTTCTATACATATACCATTACACAACTACATTAAATTTGCAGGAAATTAATGCTGCGGTGATTGTTTTGCATGAAAGAAATCCTTCTCTGAAGAGAAACTGAACGATAAGATTACTTTATAATGTTAACTTCAATTTATTGATGTGAAATATATAATACAATGCCATTGTAGTAGACTTCATTTTGGAAAACCTGCTGGTTATTAATAACTCCTTTACGGGCAATCACCTGCGTTAAATATCTGAAGTCCAGTCTCACATACCTGCTGTTTATTCTTGGTTTATGCAAGTCCTGAATGTTTGTGTTTTGCTATATATAATTTCCAAATATTATTATACCTGTAAGACCAACACATTTTATGTTACAAGTTATAGTGATTACGTTGCCTTCATATTTAATGCAATAAGTTTAATTTTTGTGCGAAAATGAATGTACTGGGAGTTTTAGATTTTACAAAATGTATATGAATTTTGCTGCTGTTAAACCAATTATTTATCATACTGAAAATACTACTGCATAACTCTTAAGAAGCAACTGATTATGTGCCAATTAATTATATGACTCATATCATCTGAAAAGAGAATCGTATGGACATGTATGCTTATTCGTCACAGAAGATTAGTGGAATATAGTCGAAAAATTTATCGACCTAGAGCTGTACTCTGTAGAACACAGTACGCTTGATCAGGCCATTCTGAGTGTATTTTGCAATTACCTGAATAATTTATAATGACCCTTTACCGCCTTTTTTGTCATTTATGTCCTCCAACGTTAAGTCATATAGAACGATGAATGGAATGGGTGAAATGATGCTCAAATGAGTCCAGGGTCCATAGAGCTTAGAGTTATCCGACATTTGAATTTAAGAATAAGGGAATACCCCGGTAAAAACCTTATCCAGGTAACTCATCCTAACAGAGAATCGAACTCGGGATCTCTTGAACGTGAGGCAGACACGCTACCATCTACGCTATCGAGGTGGGCACCACCTGTTTGATAAGTATAATGAAATCCATTAATATACCTTATCAGTAATGCCAAAATGGATCACTTTGATAACAGTATGTTATCTTAACACAGCTACATGAATTTATAGAAGATATGGAATGTGGACACGCAAAATTATGCTTCATTAAACTATATTATGTGTCACTTGACAATATTATTACGGAAATTGAATTAAAATATATAAACTTTGAGAAATTAATATTACCAGAATTATCAAAGTCACTGGAAAGATAACATAGGAAATATCATTTCTGAAAATTATTTTTTGTCAGCTAAAGTTCTTAATAGGAAAGACTTATAATTTTTTTTTTTTTTTTTTTTTTTTTTAAAGAATTGAACTCATTACGTTCCAAGAATATGTGACCGAAATATCACTTCAAAGGCAATGCATCAATTACGAAATTATGCTAATTATTTGTGACAATACTACAGGCATACTTTACTTGAAAAATGAATCGAAATCCATTTTTGACGTTAACAAACGGATTTAAATGTTCAAATTTTAGCTGCTGCCCATAGAGCATTCGTAAAACTGGATACCTTTATGACCGTCTCATCAATGGTTTTGTTAGTTAGGCCAGGATAATCTGTTTAAGACTTCCAACTGAGCTGCTGTTGTCACTAAATTGTTTTGACATTTTCTAATACATATACAGAGGAAATATATTCCAAACAACAATTTGCTATCTAAATTTCATCGAAATACACGTTTGAAAACCACATAAATCCAAAAATTAGAAAAATATCATTACGTGTATGTGTGTGTGTGTGTGTGTGTGTGTGTGTGTGTGTGTGTGTGTGTGTGTGTGTGTGCGCGCGCGCGCGCGTACGTGTCATCACACAGGCATCATTACCACGGATTGCTGTCTTCGCCACGTTGCTTACTGAGATACGCAACACTGTCCGAAAGCATCAGGTGAAATGCACGAAAAAGATATATATCAAGCGTCTTGGAATGTAGATTGCCTTAAAATACACTTCAGAGCTATCTATTGCCTACAATTTGAACTCCGTGCATTTATGTGCATCACTGCGCGTGTGCGAGTTAAGCTCGGTATACGATTTAAATGCCACAAAGCATCATGGGAGTGCAGCTCGTTAGACGATGAGAATGGGTTAAGCCTTCCAAAAAGCAACGTAATCCGGAGAGGTAATTGTGTATAATCAAACTGAAGTTTAAATAAATACTGACTTAAATAAGTTGACAGCCTTTACTTTCTGTTATATCTTAAATTATCTGTTTAAAACGACTTAAAATGATTTTGTAGAAATGACCATTATTTTATACAACTGAATGCAGGCTTGTCTCATTACTGTAATACTTACATGTTAAGTGATTTCTGAGTGTTTCGCCAAACCAACTAGATTCCTCTGCCGAAATTATGTAAGATATATGACCTTGAAGTGATAATTGACGAAGTTCAAGCACTAGGTCGCTGTTGTCGTTTGACTGGTGGCGCTCCTAACCAACCTCAGGTGAACTATCTCCAAACACACAGCAGAAGAGACCGATGAAATTTTTCTTCCAGTCTCCAGTAGATAGTGCATCCTTCTTTATGAGTAGTGTTGACGAGCTAGTTGAAAGTAACACCGAGGAAAGCGGCTACTATATGCTTCAACAATTACACTTAGAGAAAGCAGTATTAATTATTTCTTCATTGAGTATGCCAGGAACCCATGACGCACACATCTTCAAGGAAATTTAATTTCTGCAGCTAAAATATGCTATGCTATGCTTTGCTTTGCGTTTTGTTTGACATGTTGTTGTTGTTTTCAAATGCTAGGCTTTGGCAACGAAGTCATTAGCTCTCTTGCTCTCCAACATTTCTGTGTAGTGGGTCCAGCAGGTAGAGCTTCACAGGTTAAAAGATGTTCTTCAGTCATTTCCTCTTCTTTGTTGCACAGAGAACAATTTGGACTTGTACAAATTCCTATTCTGTGTAAGTGTTTGGCCAAATAATCATGTTCCGTAAGTAATGTAAAATTTGCTACTGCAGCTTTACGTGGGATTTCTGGAATAATTTCTCGATTTTTAATTAAAATGTTCCATTTTTTATCTCTGGCTTTGTTATATATTGATTGGGTTTGTTTGTTTTTATATTTGCTTTTGATTCATCTTTTTATGAATGTATAGGGTAAGTTTTTACTTTTATTCTGAATTAAATTTGCACCTTTTTTGGCAAGAAAATCAGCTGATTCATTTCCAGCAATTCCACAATGTGCAGGTATTCACTATAATATAATTCTTTTCTGTAGTTTTTGAAGTTGTTGGATCATTTTGTGATATTCTTTAATTTCGATTGACCTCACTTTATATGAACTTATTGCAAATAATGCTGCTTTAGAATCAGAAAGTATGACAGCATTTTTGAATTTATCTATTCTGTATAGAAGGTGTAGGAGTGAAATATGAATAGCCGTTATTTCTGCATCGAAATTTGTTGTGTGGTATCCTGCTGGTTGATAGAATGAGAACAGTGCACACTTAATTCCTGCTCCTGAGTTGTTGTCCAAGTAAGATCCATCTGTGTAGATATGTAACCATTCTTCAGGTGGGCATTTATTGTTCACAGTTTCTAATGCTAGTGCTTTTAGTATAGGCTTGGAAGTTTCAGATTTTGTAACTATTTGTTCTAAATCTAATTGAATATTAATTGGTTCAAAAGTCAGTGGGTTTTATTTGTTTAAAATGTTTTCTTTAGAATTAGGAAGATTCAGATCTGTTTTTAATTCCATAACTTTGTGTAGGAAACCTGTTTGTGTTTTCATCTTGATTGATCGTAGTAATATTTCCGTCCATTTTGTTGTTTTTAACCGCGACATTTTTTCATGCTGTATTAGTGTCTGCTCCTCTAAAGTTAGAGGTATTGGATAGCTCCGAGTTAAGGCTTGCATTGCCGTGATTGGAGTTGATTTTGCTGCAGCGGTTATTAGTCGCAGGACCTGATTTTGGCATACTTCTAGGTGATTTATGTTAGAACTGTTTGCTGTAATTATTACCTCTGCGTTATAAAGTAGTATTGGCTTGATTAATGTTTTGTATGTGGTGTTCAGTGTCTCCCGATTACTGCCCTACTTGACTCCAGCTAATCTTTCCAAAATTGAAAACTTTTTTGTTTAAAATTTAAAAGTTTTTTAAAAAATTAGTTTAATTTTGTTTGACATGTTTACGAGTACTAAGTTAAAACTAGAATATAGTTCTCTCAAAGTTTAATAAATATTCTTGAAAAAAAAGAAAACAAATCAAGGAGCTGATGTGGGACATCCAGTCATCTGTACTTTCCGCACCTCTATAAATTATTTATTCTACTTTATACTAAAGGCTAGGCAAAACAAACTTTCTGCATAATTGGTTTTATTGCAAATTAGCTGTAGATACCTACAATCCATTTATCAACAGTGAAATTCTTTAAAATTATATCGATATGTGATATCTTTGCATGACGTCCACAAAGAATAAAATGTATAGTGCCTTAGCGAAAATTCAAACCAATAATAAACTGGACTTCGAAAGCACTTAATGCTACAAAAATTTGTTTGTAAAACATTAAAGCGGTGCTTACTTTAAACATTTCTAGCACTTCTGGTGGCTAAGTTTTTCGGTTTATGCAAGGGTAATTCTGAAAGAAGTCTACACAGAAAATTCAAAATATGCATTTTATTCAATGCGAGAATATCTTAAGAGTGTGTTACCTTGGTGAAAATTGTTAGAACAATTTGATGTATACTTGTCCACGTAGATGATAACTGCGCTGAAGGATGCTAAAATTAAATACAAATCAAATACAGTTTTCATTCCTAAATTATGTTGCTTAGTATACAAGTAAACCGTGGAACCTCTAGCAATTTCAGGCTCGAAGACCCATCCCATTACAGAAGTTGCTTGTAGAGGTCAAAGAACGACCCGTCGACCGAAGTAGCCCTCTAGTGTCCACGGTGACAGTGAACAAGCATAGGCGCCGTCTGTCGGCACATCGTGATGAATGAAAATCTACTTCAGGACTTGCATACCGATGGGAGTAAATCACCAAGAAACGGTGAAAAATTCAGTATTAGAGCGGAAGGTCGATGGGTATCGAACCCAGAATCTCCCGAATCTTCACCTTATTGAAGAGCCATTTCGCTCGATTACGACCTAACCTAACTAACAAAGAAAGTAATACATAAGGTAACAAAATTAAAAATCTTGCATGTGTTAAGTTCATATAACTCTAAATATAGGACGAATAATTGTTAGTTAACCAATTTATAACTGCCGGTTGTGACAAAATTTAGTCTACAGGGGACGTTTTACACAAAAGTAAAGCTATTGACATGAGATTGTCGCTTTTAAGCACGCTATAAACCTATTTAAAAATAAGGTATTAAGTATCATCTTTATAAAATTAAACCACCAAGGTTACTTGTCAAAACTATCCTATAGAGAATGCATATTACTTAGAAAATTAAAATTTATGAATCAAATATTATATAAATGCTTATGTACATTGAGAACGGCCCTTAAAAGAATTAAACTAAAATATAACTTTAGAAAAACAGACCATGCGGGTGACATTTTTGACTGGAGCGGAGTAAATGGTGGGCCTGCTCTTCAAACTAAGCATGGTTAACAATTACATTGTATATTACTGGCGCTACAAATCAAACGACAACTGCTTTCTTTGTACAGTGTGATCCATATAAATCTGAACCATTTCAATAGGCGATAACCTTTGAACCAATAATAGACACGCGTGAAAATTTGGGAGAATATAATACACAATTGGGAGGTTACATTACACTATTACATCTCAGAGAAAATTGTTGGAAGTGACCTCCACCAGCATCTATACATGCTTTCAGTCATCTCATATTCTCTGAAGTTTTACGGAGATGATCTCGAATTGAGAGAAGGTTATTTTCAGCAAAATGGAGCAACGTGCCATAATCTAATGACACCATGGAACTTGTAACCAGTTTCTTTGATAATCGAATATTCTCAGCCCGTCTCGGTCGTGTGGAGTGTAGCGTGTCTGTCTCACGTTCAAGAGGCCCCGATTTCTAATCTCGGTCAGAGTGAGTTACCTGGATGAGTCTTTTTCGGTGTTTTCCCTTATCCGGAAAGACGAATGTCGGGTAACTAAGCTCTATGGGCCCTGGGCTCATTTGGGACATCATTTCACCCTTTCCATTCATCGTCCGATATGACTTAACGTTGGAGGACCTACATTAGAAAAAGAAAGAATAATCTCAAAAGGTCTGTGGCCCCTAGATATCCTGACCAAACATCACGGGATATTTTCTTGTGGGAGTATCTAAAAATAGAGTGTACAAGAATAGGCCACGGACAATTGATGTTCTCAAGAAATCCATTCGAAACAAAATACGTAACATTGGCGAGGCTACTCTCCGTAAAACTTCAGAGAATATGGTGAGATGAGTGCAAACATGCATAGATGCTGGCGGAGGACACTTCCAAAACTTTCTCTGAGTTGCAAATAGTGTAATGTGATCTCCCAATTGTGTATTATATTATTCTAAAGTTGCACGTGTGTTCTATTATTGGTTCAAAAGTAATGACCTATTGAAATGGTTCAGGTATATATGGATCGCTCTATACTTCAATTGTTTATGAATTTTGATCCAGTTTCGGGGATAACTTATTTCACCAAGCGATGAGAATTTTTGTTTTTGTTTGAAATTTACGTCCTCCAACGTTAAGTCATATCGGACGATGAATGGAATGGGTGAAATGATACTCAAATGAGCCAAGGCCCATAGAGCTTAGAGTTACCCAACATTCGTCTTTCAGCATAATGGAAAACCCCGGCAAAAGCCGTATCCAGGTAATTCACCCTGACCGAGATTCGAACTCGGGACCTCTTGAACGTGAGGGAGACATGCTACCATCACGCTACCGAGGTGGGCAGCGATAAGTATGCATTTCAGGTTGGGGCACTTAGAGGGGATAACTCCATTATTTCCGACGTAGAATGATGAGAAAGGTGGTTGAATAAAGGGGCCTACAGCTTTTATTGGAAACCTATTGGGCCTTGGACCGAATTAAAATCGCCGAATATTCGAAAAATGAATGAAGAATCCTCAACACGAGAGACACGATGATGCCACTGAGCCATCCCTCCGCGCGAAGTGTTACTATTTGTCTGTAATTAGATTATGAACAGTGGCTTGTGTTACTAGGAAAGTATCCAGAAAATCTCGCAAACAGTTTATCTTTTTCACTATAAATAAAGGGAAACGTTTTGCACTATAGCAGTCAAACCTGTAAATTATAAAAGTACTCTTTTGTGGTAAAATAATTCTCGGTCGGAATGGTTGGTTAATAGTTGCAGTAATAATGATTTTAGGAGGTGAAATTCTGAATGTTGAAACCTTCCTTTTCATTTCAGTTATTCAGTAATGCAGAAAGCTTTAACATACATACGAAATAAGATTTCACACTCACGAGTTAATATCTTTGGAAGAACCACATAGTCTGCAGCCATAGAGAACAACAAATCTTTTCGGTATGGCATTCTTATTTTTGTTTGTAATTTTACGTCCTCCAACGTTAAGTCGTATCGGACGATGAATGAAATGGGTGAAACGATGCTCATGTTTCCAGGGTCCATGGAGCTCAGAGCAACCCAACATTCGTTTTTCTGGATAAGGGAAAACAACGAAAAAATCCTTATCCAGGTAACTCACCCTGACCGAGATTCGAACTCGGGACCTCTTGAACGTGACGCAGACACACTACCATCTATGCTACCGAGGTGGGCGTCGCACTTTTAGGCCTTATATGTAGATCTATTGCGTCTACTATTCTACAGGAGAAGGAGATGATGTGAAGAAACCGTAGGAGGCTATTGTCCGCCGGCAGACATTCCAAAGAAACCCGATCAATTTCACTGCTGGAGCTGCTCTTCCATCTCTGTCACCCGCTAGCTGTGGAACTGGCAACGCCAAGACAGTACGATAACCGTATTGGCTCAACCCATGTTCATTCTTATTTTGTAGCTACTCTGTGACATGCTATCAACTTGCTTTTCTTCACTGTGGGTTTTACAAAATATTGTCACCCGTACGTCGGAACTACCGATAGATCCGGCCGGCAGTAGGACCAGACGGGAAGCATTCAGCCCACGCCTTCCCATTTGCTGGTGTCACTAACTGAAGGGATGATTAGGAGAGCGGTGCGAGCCCTGTAACGTCTCTTTCCCCTCCCACCAGACGTTGGAAACCTCGGGATAATTGTACACGCCACGAACCTTCCAGAAACGGCGATCTTCCCTATATAAGGCCTGCAGTTGGTGAGTCAGCTCAGTTCTTGGCGAGCAGCCGTGAGGAGCGCCCATTGAGGGAACGGACTGGAAGACTGTATACGTGCATCGGAGGAGTGTAGGTAACTGCGAGTGCAGAGTGGAACTGTGACGGACGAACTGATGAATTGTAATTGTGTGCGCTACGTAATTCTGTGTAATCGGCAAGTGTCCCAACTGTAATTCGGTGGAAATAAAAAATATTTTGAGTCTGTGCAATTGGACTTTCAATTTCACGAACCCACAAAGTTACAATATTGTCGCGAACTAGTATCTACAATCGCGTGGCTTGTTTACACAAAAGGAACTGATAGGCGGGCAGTGTGACAATCAAGAGACCGCGGACAAAGATAACAGGCAGATAAGGGTCTGCCGAGGCAAACAAACTGAGATAAATGGAAATTTCTGGACTGACAGAGACTGTTCGGGTTCTGGTTTATTTTCGAATCATCTAGAAATTATCAGTGAAGTATTTAGAGAGGCGACGATTGCCCAGGAGTTGTTGTGAAACTAGAGGAGTTGCAAGAGTTGTAAACAGAGTGAGTTGAAATTTGTGTGTAACGAGAGTGTAGTTGTAACACGAGAATCAGCTGTGGAATGTTGTAAACTGAACGCTGTTTGTTATTGTCATCGACCTTGGAAGACTGTGTTTTATAGGTGATGTAATGTTGTTACGTGAGAATTGAACAGTGTATTGGTACGGAAATAAAGAACATTTAGAATTTCTGCAAATTGGACCTTTAATTCTGCGAACCCACAAAGTCACAATATGTACATTGCGTATGGTGTCTATACCAATACATACCATCACATCCACAGCGATATCTAGCGCATGACAGCAAAGTTTTACAGAAGAACACCCGCCAGCACATTGAGAGGTGCGTTATAATACTGTAGCCCAACTTTCATATAGTTATGTTTATTCGAGCCAAAATATTTTCCTTGCAAGTGGAAATATAACATCTTAAGTTAGCGCTTTACTTTTGCATTAGTTAAATTATCTAAGGATTCTTAGAGTAATTACAATTAACAAAATAAATGAAGGAATAAAATTCTTCGAATTGTGACCAAACCCAGCACTGCTGTAGACAGTAAACTCAGACTATGTTGTGCAACACAGCGATGTATGTTGGCAATTCCAAGTCCCCTACGTAAGCCTTAACACCTTTACTGCTCCTTTGTTTATAGCTCCCGTGTCACCGCTGACCATTCTGCCTCTACGCACACATCTTTGGCTGAAATGATGGCCTCAACGCGGCTAGGCTCATAAAAGGCGCGTTGTATCTTTTCTTGAGGAAGCACGTCTCCGTTTTCCCTACCTTGTTATCGATCACTTCAAAAATACTCTCAAAAATACCTAGCAAGGATTTGACCCTACACCAACGTGCCTCCTCTATGATATAGATACCCCAACGTCTTATAAAGAAACGATATTAGAGAAGTACAAGTTCCAGTAACTCACTGTAAGAAAGATGCTTTCTGTTTTTGCTAGAAAATATGAACTGATTAGAACGAAAGTTATGTGTTGAGGAAAGGACAGTTATTTCAGTTAGTGTTGCCAAAGCAATTGGTTTACCTAGAACTCAGTGATAATTAGTGCAGAAACCATATATTTACTTACGCGAAACACAAACTTGGAGCAGGTAAAGCTTTAGTTTATCCAGGTATGTCACCTTCCAGGGCATGAAGCGCCTCTGCATCTTTACCCCACAGCTTAATGACGGAAGTGATCTGAAAAAAATATCACCACTCATTTCCTATACTTTATCCTAACTCAAAAGCCCAAACACATACATTTAAAAACCAGCTAAGAGGCAAATATGGATGCATTAAATAAGCCTTCAAAGTAAAGACTGCGGGAACTGTTGCAAGAAAATTTAAGGTATGCATTTAATTTTTCATGAAAGTAACTTAATCTATAATATTTTAACTGAAATCATTACGAATCACTTTTAAGAAAATAAATATTTTTGAAAAATGTTCCGTGTAAAGGGACATTGAGACTGAAATTTATATATTTTTTTATATTTCTATACCTAAAAATTCAAACTTTGCACGCCTAATGGGTTTTATATTAGAAAATAACACGCCAATTTTTGTAATTTCTGATCATTAGATTTGAAGGAATATTTTTATTTTAATTAAAGTTCATGGCAATATTAAAGTTAATGCATGTTCAGTAATAACCATGCAAGTGGAGTAACTCTTGTTTATACTAACTGTATAAAAAACTTCAGTCTCTGTATAGAAGAACAATACTTTTAGGAAAATTATTTTTTAATTATGTAGTACATTGAAATTAATGTAAAATAATTTTTGGCATTTAAAATTTTATTGCAGCTAAACCACCTCTTAAATCTCATAGCCTGAGACTGATGTTCTAGACCCATATGTGGAGCATGTGCTCAAAAAAAAAATCATAGAAATAGCTCTAAAACTAAAGCAGTGGAAGTAGATATGGAGTTAATGTGAAGTGGAGAAGAAAAATCAATTTTTCTAAAAATATGCACCAAAAATAGAAATGGAATTTTCCTGCACACTATTTACATTGTGCAGCATATTATTTACAATGTCATCTACTGCTATTTACACTGGTATTCAAAATTTGCTTACTATTTTTACTATTGCATAGTCTGCTATTTAAATTACTATTTACACAGTTTGCACCTAGTTCTTGAAATCTTGCAAATTTCTTCTAGCTTGTACAAATATAGTTTGAATAGCATTAGCATGTTCATCTATGTCCATTTGCAGATATAAAGCTTAAATGTTAGATGTTCCTACTGTACATGTGAAATAGAAGTCTGCTCCCAACTTTTGCTTTTCCATCTAGCTGCACCATGTTTTCTTACAGCTTCCTTCTTTTCGTTATTTCTATCCGCCGGCTTACACCAACATGATGAAACAGCATGTATTGTGCTGTTTATATACTTAATAATACACTACACTAGAGGAAAAGCACATAACTTGCATATACACCCATTTCTTTATTTAAAACAAACTGTAAACAAAATCACAGTTCTCTCATTTCCATTATACATTGGAGCAAACATAGGCAGTCAAAACAAGAATGAATCTACAAGTATTCCCTAAGTATATTGCAAAGAACATAAATTAATCACAGATATTATGAACTGTTTTGTATTTTCTTAGGTGCTAAAACACCCAAGGTGGGCTGACGACTTTTTGTATGGCATTTATGTCTGAATGTTTCTGATTAAACACTATGTATTGAATACATAGTAATAGTTTACCAAACTGTCTCTAGATAGCAGCACTAGGTTATGCCGCAAGATTTGATCGCAGTTTTAGCGAAAAAACTGCCGAAAAACGACCAGAACTGGCAAAAACAGGCCACCACACTGGGTAAAGAAGGAAGGGTGCGTTTAAATGGCCACACCCTGAAAATTTAAAGCCTGTGCAAAACCTTTAAAATGGCGGAAATAAAAAACTCTTACCATAATTCAATAAAGGAAGTTTTGGGGAATATTTATATGTACAAATTTAAAAATTGAAGTTTTTGAGACTTTTGGGCTATTTCAGTCCCAGTGTCCCTAGTGTAGACTGGTGATTCTCGAAAATATTACTGTCATATCGTCTGAAGATGCAGAATTTAAATACTAAGTTGTGCTGATCTCAGACTGACAACTGAGAGGCAGAGGCCTTTTTCTAAAAATTCGGTTTGGATTCAGATAAAATATATATTTTCGTCGAAAACTTGGTACCGAATACTTTCTCTGTCTACTGAGCAATTATCGGGGTTAGGAAGGGGAAGATGTAATTCCTTAAGCATAATGCCATCATCTAGCGTGGCAATGTGTCCTAAAATCAAATCCAGTCGTCTAGTGAGTAGAATGTGCAAGTGGTTTGCAACACTTGCCTTCATAAGTCTTAAAGTATGAGTCTGGATATTTACGCAAAAGGCGCTAAGGATGGAAGATAGTTAATTATTCTCAGCTGCTGTGTCAATCTTGAGGAAGTATCCTCGGCGATCTGGAGTAATGAGTCTTGTCTCTCTCTGCCCGTAGTATCAGAGCGAGAATAATTTGTAGAAAACAATAACAAATATTTCTCTTCTTCAACATATTGGAATTTATTCTACTAAAACCAATAATATATCCTATTACAATGTTAAGATCTGTAGATTATATCATTTTATAAAATAATACTGAATCCTTGTGGATTAAGATTCAGCGAACTTACATATCGGCACTAGAGATAGCATCAATGATCTGACGAAGAGTGAAGTCAAAACTATTTCTTTCTTACAGACACGCTATTTGTGCATCTTAAATGTACACTGAAAATTATTGTGCACAACTTTGGAGTGATACATATGTACGTTTTCTCCTACGACGTTCTTAATTGGAAAAAAAAATCTTTAAACCTCTTTAACAACTTCCTCTCATTTGAGGTTGTCATGGTTACTCATAACCAACCCTACATTTTATCCATTTCATTAAACATTACAATTACTCCAACTATTCCTCTCTAACAACACAAAAATCTATTTAAAGAACCTGCTTCAAGTGTTAGAAGTTTATTAAACAGTGAATTCAATTTGAGTGAATTACGACACGATTTAAAATCAATGAAATGTAAGTATAGATTTTTTTCTCTAAAACTACAAGAATTGTTCTTAAGATTTCATTCACTATTTCAAATCAAATATTAATGGACCAGATCGGGATGTTTAACATACGTAGTTATGTATTATATAATCAATAATATATAGTCCCTTATTCGATTGTAAATTTGTATCTGTTATTACTTAACAGATTATCTGTTAGAAAGTATTACTTTCGCTTTCTTCAATAAATAAACAAAACGTAACCAGCGCCAACGACTTCTCAAAATATTGTAACTTTTTGGGTTCACAGAATTAAAAGTCTTGTTTGCAGAAATTAAAAATACTGTTTACTCCATTAAACAGTAACTTTTGTACACCTTTCTTACACCAGTAAAAAACGTGACATACACAACAGCAGTCTTCAAGGTCGTCTCATTCGCAACTGTACAACACAACTCCACTCAACTTAACTAGCAACTGACTGTATAACACGTGCGAATTTTTGTGTGCAGAGATCGCTCGCGACGCATCGAGGCAAAGACAGAATTATCCACACATGTTCTCTCTCTCTCGGCTGCGGCCTGCGGCAGCAGCACAACAATGCCTTGGTGACACTAAGTTCCTAGATTTAAAATCATGTATGCATAAACACAGACCTGTTACATTTTAATCTGAAAAGTACTCCCTTCGTTAAACTTTGTTATAAATGTATAAACCCAGCATGTTAATATCCTTTACATAACCCTGAAACTAAACCCATATTTTGTTCTCGAAGTACCATTTAAATTGGTTCAGTTTGACGAGACAGAAGTGAAAAGAAGTATATTTGTTACTCGAGTTTTTCTTAAGGACCTGAAATGTTTCTCTCCCATAAGGACAACATTTTAGAAACAGAAGATGAAAATCCACAGTCCTTTAGTGAATGGGTGCTGGCTGGACTTGCAAAGGAGGAGCGGAGTTCTATGCCCTTAACACTGAAACCTAAAGGTTCATTGCATTATCTAGAAATGAGGATTATTAAACCATATAAATAGTGTGATATAGTGAAACGTTTGAATAACTAGGAAGCATATATTACTTAATGGACAAATCTTATAATGCGGGTGATATAAGAATAGACAAATGATGAATTCCATTTATAATGTCAAAACAGAAAGCCAAAGAAAGCCGTTTAACAGACACCTCAAAATTGTCGAAATACTGAGAGAATTCTGCTATGCCTAAATCATAAAAGGTATGCATATAACTCACATAATACACTTAGCAAGTTCTTTGAGGAGATTGAACAGGAAGGCGACTACCTGTTTGTACTTGTCATTGCCTAACATACGCTGAAGTAACGAAGCAGTAACAATAATCAATGTTTTGTAATTCATAAGCATTAAAGTCAAGACAAAAGGAAATAGTTACTGAATTTAAGGTAGGAGCGTCGCAAGTAACAAACCATTTCCATTCCTGGAAATATCGTTTGGCGTTTGTAGATAATTCTCATCATACCGTGTTTATCTACAGTAAAACAGTAATAATAATAATAATAATGATAATAATGATAATGATAATGATAATGATCATGATCATGATCATGATGATCATGATGATGATGATGATGATCATGATGATAATGATCATGATGATGATGATGATGATGATCATGATAATAATGATAATAATAATAATAATAATGATAATGATGATAATAATAATAATGATAATGATGATAATAATAATAATGATAATGATGATAATAATAATAATGATAATGATGATAATAATGATAATAATAATAATAATAATAATAATAATAATAATAATAATAATAATAATAATAATAATAATAATAATAATAATAATAATAATAATAATAATAATAATAATAATAATAATAATAATAATAATAAATAATAATAATGATAATAAATAATAATAATAATAATAATAATAATAATAATGATAATAAATAATAATAATAATGATAATAAATAATAATAATAATGATAATAAATAATAATAATAATGATAATAAATAATAATAATAATAATAATAATAATAATAATAATAATAATAATAATAATAATAATAATAATAATAATAATAATAATAATAATAATAATAATAATAATAATAATAATAATAATGATAATAATAATAATAATGATAATGATGATAATGATGATAATGATGATAATGATGATAATGATGATGATAATGATGATGATAATGATGATAATGATGATGATAATGATGATACTGATGATGATAATGATGATACTGATGATGATAATGATGATAATGATGATGATAATGATGATAATAATGATGATAATGATGATAATAATAATGATAATGATGATAATAATGATAATAATAATGATAATGATGATAATAATGATAATAATGATGATAATAATGATGATAATAATGATAATAATGATGATAATAATGATGATAATAATGATGATAATAATGATAATAATGATGATAATAATGATAATAATGATGATAATAATGATAATAATGATAATAATAATAATAATAATAATAATAATAATAATAATAATAATAATAATAATAATAATAATAATAATAATAATAATAATAATAATAATAATAATAATAATAATAATAATAATAATAATAATAATAATAATAATAATAATAATAATAATAATAATAATAATAATAATAATAATAATAATAATAATAATAATAATAATAATAATAATAATAATAATAATAATAATAATAATAATAATAATAATAATAATAATAATAATAATAATAATAATAATAATAATAATAATAGTAATAATAATAATAATAAAGCACATACATATGTGTTGTGAGGTGTCAGATTGAACAGTGAATACATGTTACCCTATTAAATCAATGTCATTCATATTTATGAATTATCCTGTTTTAAACAAACGATATGTGTGAATTATAAAAGTTACTTTTATATTAGTTTGAAACGAACGGTTTATGTATTTTATTATTTTATCTGGTAATATTTTTCATAAAATTTGAACACTGATTCTAAAGAAATGTATCCTAAAAATACTATGGAAAACTTTAAACTTTCTAAGCTTTTAGTACGAGAGGTATTTTAGATGAGACTCGATTTTCATTACTTGAATTATATACACAATGTTCCAAAATTAGAACGACAAGCTTTGGGAGCTGATGGATAATATTATTACGAACACTGTTAAAGTTTGCTGCTGCGATGCTTCGTTTAAGCGCTAGACGAGTTAATGTCAAAGCAAGTGTTCGAAAGCATGCCCATTGCGATTAATTCAAAAGAGTCCATCGACATGGCATATTCTGCTGTACTCTCGCAAAGTCTAGCGCTTAAACAAAGCACAACAGCAAAAAACTTTTCTTAACAAAAGTGTTTAAATTATGTTAACTATCAGGTCGCAAAGTTTGTTGGACTAATTATGGGACATTCTGTATATTGTTGCGGCCCCCGCGTAAGAGAACGCCAAGGGAGAGAGAGAGAAGCGGGGAGTGAAAGATAGCTGTGCGCGCGTTGGACGCTTGCAGAGAAAGAAAGTCAGAGAGATATATGGACAGGTTAGGACCAAGGACCAAGGACCCGGGCCTCCTATCTACCCGAAGCTCCGGGGCTTTTTCCATAGGGCAATACCTTCAGTCTAAAGAGCCGCCCCCCCCCCCCATAGACTCGAAAATCAAGACGGGTGGAAGTGGATACGCCACTTACGCGCGTCAACCCCGCAGGGAAGACTACCGAAAACCTCGGTGGGGCCACCTGGTGATCTAGCACACCTTCTACTAGCTCTGCAGGCTAGCACCCGGGACTTATTAGGCAACCTTCTACCCCCTCCGGGCGGCCGTAGCCTGGCCGGAGGTACCAAATTTCCCATGGGTGTCAGAACACACTCCCCCCTCGAGTCCAACCCAAACCAAACAAGGGGCTCGAATGTTCGGCCCGAGGTTCGTCTAATCACAGAGGTACCACAAGTGCTAAGGGTAGGCAGCGCCCGCACCTCGGCAGCTGAAGGGCTGAACCGTTCCCTCTTCTTCGCCTGCCGTCGTGAAATGCCGAAAAGCTTCGGCAAATTTCGAGAAACGTTGGTTCGGTTGTAAATATGTGGCGAGATAACAAGTCGGTAGCTGAGACGTCGCGACTGGACTTTGAAGATCTGGACAGAAGATGAGGTTGGAATTACATGTAAGCCATATGATGTGTTAATTTATATGCCGAAAAGAAGCTTCGGGCGTTTGTAGCAGTCTCCAGGATCGATGTCGTATTCACTTAGACTGCGGCTGAGGGAGTTGAAGTTGTGGGAGAGGTTTTGATAAAAGGAGCTGAGCTGCTAGTCAGTGAATGGAGTTGAAGTTGTTCAGTGAGGAGTCGCTAGTGAGCTGTTTATTGTGTACGTAATAATTTGAAGTGCACCGCAGTAATGCCTTTTGTTGGTTTAGGTGTGCTGAAGCAACGAGAGACTGTGTTAGTGTATGTTACGTCATCCTGCTACTGCCAGGCAGTACATAGTATGTTTCTACTGGAAGTAAAGAGCATTTTGAATTGCTGCAAACTTGACATTTAATTCTACGAACCCACAAAGTCACACTATAGTAAGTTAGACCCAAGGAGTGTTTTGCAGTGTATAAGCGAAGTGTTTCGCTTATCCACACGGCAAATAGTACCATGGACGGTGACACTGACAATAAGTGAAATTATTATTGGGAAAGGAAATTTTAGAAAATAAACATTTCTAGAACAAAATTTGTGGTACCACTCTGGGATTTTATAGTAATGACTACAGAGGAAACGCCGAAAAAAGAACGAAAACACTTCAGTCAGGGAGGAAATTTATGAGAGCAAATGAACAGCAAACTTCCTCCTGAGGAGTTCATACACCGTACTAAGAAAATTAATGTTATAAATACATAAAAAATATTAGTATATAGAAAATTAAATCAAGCTTTTATCTATCTCTGTTTTGTATTTCTCATTAGAATGTTAGTATTTTTATTTTAAAATTCATTAAAAATGAAACTGACCAATTCCTTGATAAATTTTTGGAATTTTCAACATCTTTCTTGTGAAAAATCATTCAAATATAAGAAATTTAAGTTTTTAAAGTGTATTTGGTCCTAAAAATAGAACAGTACTTCAATAATAGTTATGTGCAATCTTCCAGGAATCTTATAAGATAATCAATCTGTCATTTAAGTGACTAGAATTAGGGAATTAAAAGAGTAATACTTAGAGGGGGCGCGACACAAAATTGATTGCGGAAAGTCGGGGTGTTCCTATACAGGCCACTTTTATTTTCACTCAAGTATACGTGTAAGAGACGTCTTCTTCAACCCAGTGTTGTATGTAGCTGTGAGGGAAAAGCGAGGTGCCTCGCTCGCAAAGCTTTTGTGGCAAGAAGTCATAAATGTCATCGAGACTCAATTACCTTGGTATTTATTTACGAGCACCAAAGGAGGCATCAATTCCTGCCCGGAAGCCGGCGGAAGGCACCGCAGCTGGAGGAATAAGCATTGATTTACAACTCAGAGCTCTTGTCATGGGAAGAGGCGACTTCTCCCAAGAGACAGAGTCTACAGCCAAGAATGTCACTTTCCGAAGGTGGGAAAGGCAATAGGTCGTCTCTATTCCAGCCCAAGAGAGCTGTGTCTTGTGAAATGAGACTCCTTGTAACTTCTATTGCGTTAAGGGATTCGTATTGCACGAGCAAATTAGTACAGCGGTATCTGATCTCTTGTCTGGGAATGGAAACTATTTTCTAAAAGCCTCTTGAGACACATAGTAACATTCCGGAAACCTAGCAACGCTTGAAATATATGTAGTAATACATTCGAGCTTCTGTCCCACCCCTGCCACCAAACATTTAGTGTTATGCTGTTGTACGTGTTTTCGGCCGCCAAACCCTTTAATAATGTCACCGCTGGCATTATGAAAGCGTTGTAAATGCTCTCTATACTGCAAAAGAGAGGCAACAATACAACTGTAGTTACAAGGAGCTTCAGAACTTACTTTGAACCTATTATGAGTATGAAATAATACCAAGAATGTGGATAAACACTTAAGATCACATTTTTCACGGTTTGAAAAACACTGTTTATATAAATTGCTTTTAGTTTTGTATAGATTTCAAACAAATTAAGGTAAAATGTCTTCAAAGTAATTCTTGAAAAGTATCTATGAATTTTATTGCTAATTTAAAATATAAACACATTCAGGAAGTTCCTCTTGTATTTAATTTCAGTTGGGGAATAAGCATGTATCAACAAGCATTCACACAGCATTGAAACATTAAGTATTGATTCTAGCACACTATAAGGAATAGCAGCATTCTTTATTCTTTCTGTTATTTACATACGCAATAGTTCCAGAAGAATATAAAGTTTCCTAATGCTACAACCACTTTCAACCAAAGAAGACGGTAGTTAAAATTCACAGTGCGAGCCCTAGTTTTGACTGTGTTTACAATGAAGTTAAATTTTTCAAGATTTAATATGTTGAAGAAAAAGGTGTGTTATTCCTTAAAGTCTGTTGCAAAAATTGATATTTTTTTCGAGGGGAGGAAAATTTCATTTATGGACTCCCACTGTGTTGGAGGGTACAGTGGGATGTGTGGGCTTCACTTCAAGGGTACTACACCACTAAAAAACCTCCACCCGATTGGAAGGGAGAAATGTGCAGTGGTACCGCCTAAAGCACCCGCGCATTCCAGGTGATAGTTGGGACTGACTCGCAGTGCGAGACATAAGGAGTAAGATATTGTGTTGGGCGGCAAGCTTGACTAGGAGCCCAGCCTGCCTCCGAACGTAGTGTAGGTCATGGTTAGGTTGAATTACAGGTAAGGATCGGTGCATTGGAGTGATGAGGCCTGAAGGTCTCTCAGGTGGTCCTCCAGGGCGGTCACCTTGGCCGCTATGACCTGGAACTCCGAATGGAGATCCTGAATGGCTTCCCCTAGGCACCGGACTTCCTCCCTGAGGTGCTCCTGGCTGATGGTGTTGGCTGGTGTTGCTGGCAGATGAAAACGTTGATGTTGAGTGCTCAGCTGCTGCTGAATGATTGCGGTGCTGGTGGGACAGGCGATGCCTTCCTGCAGGGATGCAGGGGGCAGAGCGCCTGTCCGGTGAAGTGGCTGTGCCCTCCACAGAAGGCACAGTAGCGGTGGCGGCGGCGGCGGAGGTCGTGTTCTGAGCAGACCGAGGTGAGGCTGGGAGCACCACAGTAATGACACTTTGGCTCGGCTGCACAGGATTCAGCTGCATTCCCGTAGGCGCAACAGCGGCGGAATGAAGCTTGTCGGTCCTGCCGGCTGACCTCAGTGCGCAGCACCCGTCCTAACAAGGGCAGGCCGTTAGTTAAGGCAACTTCCGGTTGAGCGTGGTTGGCTAGCTCCACCCGGACGAGTTGTGTCGGGCCTCGAGCTGAGGTGATGCGGGTGACCCTCATTGCTGAAGGCTACTGCTGCTGCGCTGCAGCAAGCACGTATCGTGCTTGCAGGTCCCGAGGCACTCCCGCTACCACTATGCTCATGCGGCGGTGCAGTGGTTGAGGCGGCGTTGGCTGGCTGGCTGGCGCTGGCGACCGGCCTGCTCCGGCTGGGTAGCAGGGCCAGGTTCTGGCTGCGGAGTGGCAGGACGTTCCTCCTCGGCTGGCTGTACGGCGGCGATGACTGCTGGTTTCCTCGTTGCTCTCTTGGCACGGCCCATGTTGCGCTCTGAAGGTTCGAGGAGACAAAATTGCTCTTGAATATACAGTTAAAACTCGCTTATACGTTATTCACTTCTACATTTGTCGCACACATACGCTAAACTTTTAGGGACCAGTCGTTCTCCATTGAAATTTTGCTCAATTATACATTTTTCTGTTATACGTTTTCTGGGTAATGCGTCTCTTTTTCTCATCTCCATACACAAACTATACCCATTTATACGTATTTTTTAAAGCGTTTGGTGGTATGCTTGCTTTAGATAGCTTCGGAACTGCCTGGTTCGCGGTTTTCACTGTCGTTTATTGTTTCATTGTTGTCATATCTTTCCAATCCACTTCCACCCGTCTTGACGTTGTAGTCGATGGACGGGGGTGGGGGTTCTAGACTCAAGGTATTGCCCCATGGAAAGACCCCCGAAGTTTCCCATCGTTTCTGGGTAGGAGGAGGCCCTGGTCATTAGTCCTACGGGTCCAGGACTAATGGGAGTAGCACCTCCACACCTAAATAAATATTAACCTTGGATCCAACAGTCACTTGTCTGCTTAAATCGAGTACTGCTAGTGTGCTGCTTGCATTGTGTTTTATTCTTTGATTGTCGTCATACCGTTCCAAAAGTCACTTACCTATTTCAAGTGGAGTTTCGAGTTACAAACAGGAGAAGAAACATGTGTGAATATCAACCAACAAGTAAGAAGACAAGAACATCCTTAATTCTTGGTGAAAAATTAAACATTCTGGATGAGGTTAAAACAGTCCTAAAGAAACGAAGAAGTACACTGCAAAGCGTTTGGACCTACCTTACTCGACACTGAAAACCACAATAAAAATGAAGAGGATAACAAAGCCTGGATGTAGCTATCAAAATGTAAAGAGAATACGGGCGTTTTCCTATTTATATAAATGTCTTATAAGCTGGTTCAATCAACATCGGAGAAAAACTTTCCCATCGATGGAAAAATTTTACAGGATAAGGCACTAGATTTTGCGAAGCAGTTTTGCATGACGGATGACTTGAGAGCTTCTGTTGGCTGGCTCCACAAGTTTAAAAAAGTATACGACATAAGTGGCCTGAGAATTTGTGGAGAGGGCAATAGTGCTTATAATCAACTAGTGTGTGTGACTGTACGGAAAAATCCAAAAAGCAGACAAAAAATCAAGATATTTTAAACACATGTGAAGTGTACAGTGTATATACTAATTTTATTTATTTACGAGGACTGTCCAATAAAGAATGATCAATTTTTTTAACAACTTACCTATACTCATCCTCATAATTTCGATGGTCCTTCTCAAAATAGTCTCCCCTGAATACGATGCACTTATCCCAGCGTTTCTGCCAGTCTTCAAATACATGCTGGAAAGCATTTTTGAGAGATCCTTCAAAATCGCCTCCACAGCCTTCACCACTGCTTCTGATGATAGATAATGCCTCCAAAGGAGGCGTTTCTTCAAGTTAGGGAATAGGTTAAAGTCACATGGGGCTAAATCCGGACCATAGGGAGGGTGAGGGATGCACTTCACGTTGATTTTTGCAAAATATTCAGCAAAAACATTGGCAATATGCTGCCGCACATTATCGTGGTGCAGCATCCAGCCTACTTCACGAAATGTGGTCTTTTGCGCCTGATATGGACTTGTAAAATTTTCAGGACATCCCTGTAGTATTGTCCAGTTACTGATCGTGTGCAGGTACAACATGCTGATAAACCATTCCATGAATATCAAAGAATGAGATGACCATAACATTCCCTGCAGAAGCAACCACTTTTGCTTTTTGGGGGTTGGTAATGAAGGAAACAGCTTTGCTGTTTGCTCTCAGAATCAAATTAATGTAGTCAAGTTTCATCAGCAGTGATTACGTTTGAAAGAAACTCCAGATCTTCCTCTAACACCATTTTTAACTGCATGTTACCTCCATTGCAGTGGTAGGTGATACTGAACATGTCTGAATTTACCTGGTTCTCACAGGCGGAAACCAGCAATACCAACGATGAAACTACTACGGCGTGTTTGTTTCACATTAAACTAACAGAATATATTAAGATTGAATTTTAGTACGAAAATTTATGACCGTAAAAGATTATGATCATTCTTTATTGAACAGCCCCTGTAATTAATACGCATTTCCATACCAGATGAGAAAATCAGTTACCAGTTTTCTCATTTATACATTTTTATGTAGTTTTCCTTGAAAAACGTATAACTGTATTAATTTTTAGTTACCTTGCCAGGACTCATACATATGTAAAAGCCTCCAAAGGAAAAGTTCGATATCAATTGGATGTGAAAGCGAGTTAAATAAGGGAAAGAAAACCTTAAAAACAATACCTAATACTTTTCTAAAACACTTATTTTTAAATTTGCCATATTTTGGTGATTTAAAAGAACACACACATTTCATGAAATTGCTGTTGATGTTAGAGATCTAATACAAACAGTTTATAAAGTGATTGAACAAAGATAATTTTACAACCTGTGAACATGCCAAAAGCTGCATCCTATACTCTATGCACTGACATTGGGAGTCCGGGAAGTAAGTTAAGTGCCGAGGGGTTATTTCCTGAATATCCCATTTTCCGGACGCCATTTCGTTAACATCGTCGTTTCTCTTATCGCAGTTGGAGAATGTTGAGTAACCACTGACTGTTAAGTGGCAGTTTGTCCTCGCAATTTAATTCTCTGTTCTCCAACTCTTCTTGTTACAGGATTCATCCTTCTCTGGTTACAATGGAGATCCGCCAGCCATTGAGAATAGAAAACGTCTACTTATCCAAACAGCTCTGAATAGAGATTAGATGGCACAACCCCAAGACCTTGAGACTGACATCACAGTCTGACAAGAATACGTCCACATCAGGATATCAACTCTAGAATAAATGACAAGCTTGGTGGAAAGAAAATGCATGTTAATTTGCTCAGGAGGGATTAAGCCAAACTGTTATTACTTTACCTACGCTTACCTACAATAACTAAAAGAAAGAAATACGATATTCCACTGAAAATACCTATTTTGAAGTCCCCTAAATCAAAATGAATTTTAGAAGTTCCATATCTGTATGTGTTGCTTTTGTATCTATGAGTATCATAACTGAGGAACTTTTTAAGCACTATTTAAGAACTATTTAGGTTCAACATCTTCCAAGGATGCTACACGAAGATTAACAAAAATTATTCATGCTAAACCATCCTTTACGTATGTCTGTGACAAATGAAAAACGTATATCTTGAACAAATTTCTCATTATTCTGAACCGAGCGGATGGCACAGACGGTTTCGACTGTAGCCCACATTCGGGATGTCCGGGATCGATTCCCTTGGCCAACCTACCAGACCTATGGTTATTTTCGGGGTGGTTCCTAAGTCGCCAGGCGAACGCTTGGTAGGTTAATTACATCTTCAGTATCTCTTTCCCTTTGCTTTATCATTGGTGGTCTCTTTCAGAGTAGAAGTGTCGGCCGTGTCTTGGTGTTGTATGGCAGGATAATATCCTCATGGTAAAACTTCCTCCTCTGGTAGAGGGCCTTCAAACCCTGTCTGCTGAGGCTGTTTCCAGACCACAGTAGGGTGGGATGACTGTTGCACTGTCCTGTCGGGGCATTTCCAAATGGTAAAGTTTAGGGACCCTGCCCTCGTCACTGTCGTGACTCCATGGTACACACCCCTCTGTCTCTTCTCGCCTAGCCCTTTGGGCAGGGGGTACCTCATATTGGGTGACAGATCAATATGTATGTGATGTGTGTGTGTGTGTGTGTGTGTGTGTGTGTGTGTGTGTGTGTGTGTGTGTGTGTGTGTGTGTATGTGTGTACTCGAAAACGAAAATCCTCTTCCAATGATAGTTCACAAAGGTTTCCAACCACAGCTCCCAGCCGAAACTACCTTTCTCATGGCAAAAGTGTATGATTTTTCTAATGTTCTCAACGACTTTTATCAAAATCGCATATATTTAAAATATTTGAAAGTGATACACCGGGAAGTCTTCATCCGGAAAGCAGTTTATATAATTTTGGCATTCGATACTTTAAAAAAAAAAAATAACAACGTATTAAAAATGTAGATCTCTTACGAAACACAACACTTATTTTCAATAATTTTTTGACGCCGCCAGCGCCACCGCCACCGCCACCACCACCGCCACCGCCACCGCCACCGCCACCGCCACCGCCACCGCCACCACCACTTTATTACTTGTACATTCCAGCATCCCATTTGTTTTATACATAAGGAATTTAAACTGCCACTATCGATTCCGTTTAATCAAATTTGAAACTATGACATGCCAATAAAATGATTTCTGTAAAAATTTGTTTCAATTAATATAAATGAACAGAAAATTTATATTTCGTATATGGTCTATAGCTTCATAAAAATAACGGGCGGTGAGTAGAGAAAATAGTGCGGTTATAACACTGTTATCCTTTTATCTTATTTACTTTAGTTTAACAATTAACAAGAAAAGACTAACTCTTAAATTAATACATCAGCAAATGTAAGTATATCTTATTTCAAGTAAATATTTTTAATCTTGTAGGATAGGCCATATACGGGCTTATATTTAGACTAATAGCATTAAGGGTAATAGATTTCTCTTGCCCTCCTCGGTAGCGCAGATAGTAGTGTGTCTACCTAACGTTCAAGAGGTGCCGAGTTCGAACCTAGGTTAGGGTGAGTTACCTTGATACGTTTTTTCCAGGGTTTCCCGTGACAGCCCTGATAGACGAATATCAGGTAACTAAGCTCCAGGGATCCCGGACTCATTTGAGCATCATTTCACCCATTTCATTCATCGTCCAATATGATTTAAGTAACGTTGTAGGACGTAAAGTAAAAAAAAAAAAAAATCAATTATATTTTGTCATTTATTGATTAATGTTTTAATCTCACGATTTAAGAGAATATTCAAGATTACAACAAACATATTCAATGTTCAAATATTAATAAACTTGCTAAGTTAATTGACCGATGTGCTTTCACACATAGCTTTGTTTGACCTTCTCTTTTAGTGAAGTTAAATTGGAATATCTGTTCGAAAAACAAACGACAGTGTAAACATATACTTTGGAGGTGATAAAGCAGACAAATTCTATGATAAAATGTGATAGGACATCAGCGTCAAAGCACGAAGTAACAAACATGTTTCTTCTTCGTCACGAGAAAAGGTCATTAACTTGGATAGGGAAGAACTATTATGTGTTTCAAATGGGAAGAGTTCTCGCCTGTAGCGAATCAGATGCGTTAGAGCCTTCGCCATTACCACCTCATTACTCCCCCTGGCGCTAACCGTAAGGGAACGCAAACTGAACTTTCCAAAGTTTTATAATAATGCAGCTGTTGAAATCACAGTTGCAACATCGTATATTACGCACATGTTTAAGTATATAGTTTAAAAATAATTATGGTTTATAAATTACTTTTTTTTCTAATCCAACGAAAATGCCAGCGGTGCATTTATTTAGCTGTGAATGTTACGTTGAGAGATAATTCGTCTTCATTGTCTGTGTATTGGGAATTTATGATGATAGGTTCCAAAATACCGTCACGTGATATTTGTTTCCAAAAGTCGTGTTCTTGTAGTTTATCTGATGTCTCACAATTTTCCCAGTCTTGTGTTCCTTGTCAGTTTCTTCGTGAATAAGACATTCAACTTTATTTAGTTTTATTATTTCTGTTTGCAACATAATTTGAGACCACATTAACTCAATTGGATTGTTCTGGCAGTAGTAAGGGGGAAGGTGGCTCGTGTCTCATTTCAATTGCAAGCTATGAATCTATAAAGTTCCCCTGGGTTTTAAACGGATGAAGAACTGAATAATACTGCTTTGAACTCCCTAGAGTAAGCAGAGATTACGAAACCATTAATAAACAAAGAAATAATGTGACTGGACCCATTCTACTAGGCCAGTAGGAAGTATATTGTTTCCTCTCATTCGAATCTAACCAAGACTTTGGCTTATTCGAAGTAATTCTTTTATCACGTCATGTAAAACATTTACGTTTCAGTCCTGAGTAGCTACAAATATACGTACACACATATATGTCCACCAATAATTCTATTCCATACATTGCTTACGAAGCAATGCATTGTTATAATAGTACTTTATTTGCATTAGAAATGCGAGTTAAAAATATGGGGGTTTTGCGGTTATGTTAAATACATTACTCTCTAGCTTCCTCATGGATAGGTTTTTGCAAAATCTGAATTTGCCTTAGCGCGGATAGTATTTATTAGAAATTGATTAGGTTGGTGCTCTTCACACAACAATAAGGGGAATGAAATACGACAACACCGCAGGACTCCGATTGGTTGCTCATCTAGCAGCACTCAATGACAAACATCATCCCATTTGAAACAGATAATAGTTAGATCAGTGTAGCTAAAGTAAAGCGTCTTGGAAATAAGATACGTTTAGTTCTGGATAGCTGCAGAATGCACTTTGGCCAGTTTTGAGTGTAAGAAACGGAAAGCATTCTTATAATTTGAGCAAGTCTCAGTGAAAATAATCTTTTCACTGGTGAATGAGATTGGTATTTGGAAAATATAATTAAGATGTAATATGATGTAAGCAAGGCTAATATTGAGAAAATATATTCCATTTCAGAACTTGTTTTTTTATTTCTTTTTTTATGGTTTGTAGTCTTATAGAAGCGTTTTACCGTTATCGATTTTCGGCAGTCTTAGCACGTAGAGATCGCGCTCGGGAAATCATAGTTGGCGGTCGCTCAAGGAAACTTTCCTCCTAATATTTGAGCATGTAATAGTGACTTATATATCTCACAGTAATTATGGAAAAAGCTAATTTCAAACGGAACATTTCTTGATAATCAGAAGTTAGAAGATGTACTTCAATATTTATAGTCTATCATGCTAACAGTTTAATTCCAAACTCTGGAACAGTAGGAAATTTACTTAAAATAGCCTTTATTTATTCACCTCCTTTAAATTTGTCTGCCAGTTTAACCGGCGTTGTCTTGGATCAAACCAGCCACATATATCTGAGGAAAGAAATCACATATTCAAAAACCGTCTGCAGATTTTACAGTGAGGGAGTTTGTTTCACAGCAGGGAGTGTTTAATAAATGTTTTATGAATGTGATCTATTGAAACGACACATAGGTTATTAGAAATATCTTTTCTCTTGAGCACCACCATTCTTGGAAGCTAGTTTTCTGTTAAGATGTCTTAAACCATCACAACCACATAGAAGGTGTAGCGAAGTCAATCGATCGAATTGAGTGTGGGAATCCGATACTTTTACAAATACAGCCCGCCTCGGTAGCGTGGTGGTAGCATGTCTGCCTCACGTTCAAGAAGTCCCGAGTTAGAATCTAGGTCAGGGTGAGTTACCTGGATAATTTTTTTACGGAGTTTTCCCTTATCCTGAAAGACGAATGTCAGGTAACTCTAAGCTCTATGGACTCTGGGCTATTTGAGCATCATTTCACCCACTCCATTCATCATCCGATTTGACTTAACGTTGGAGGACGTAAATTACAAAAACTTTCCAAATACAATTCGGGATACGGAGAGGGAGGAAATTATGCATTGACAGGAGAAAAAGGCCCCAAACTAATGGTGTGGTCTCATTTTAAGGGCATTAACAGCAGTTTAAAGTATATATTGATTGCTATTTAGATCAGCTGGTAAAATTAATAACAACTAAAAATGGTTATATTTTTAACTTAATAATTTAACAAAATACATTTGTATATACTGCTAAGAACAACCAAAAAAGGTAATGACACTTCAAACCTATTAGTTCTAATGTAAATCTACCTTCACTGTAAAACATCGCACAGAAAAGCAATCATATTTTCGTGTGTTCGAATGACATTGCGTTCGAACCGCCTTTGAAATGTGAAATTGGCTGCCCTGGAAGTTGTGTAATTGGACAGCACTCTACTACTATATCATTCGAACGTTAAGAAATAGGGAGTTCAAAATAATTAAATCACTATTTTGTGCTTCATATTCCATTAGTTTATTTCTGGTGCTCAATAGATGTGTAGGAGAGATAAAATTAGGAAAGATCGAGAAAGCTTGAGAAATATCAGTGGAAGTAGATGTATTAAAATTTGTGTATTATGGAAGGGATAAGCTCTTGAAAGTTGTGGTGAGGGAAGGCAAAATCTGCTACAGCTTCCTGTGGGGTCTTGAGTGAAATATATTTGAAAGGAACGTTGTCTTTAATATACACAGTAAGCCTTTAGTTGTATACTGTTTCTTCAATTTGTTCTTCCAATACACAGATTATTTAAGAAGTTCATCTGCGTAGTTTTCTAAGTCACTGTCCTTAAAACACACAAGTAAAGGATCATGTACATGTAAGACTAAGTGCAAGCATTGTAACTTTAAGCGAACATCCTTTTATATTTCGCTGTGGTACAATCAATTCAGCAGCCATAACTGTACAAAACAATTGCTGAATATAGTCTACTGATCATTAACATGCAACTCATTTTAGATAACCCTTAGATTAGTAACATTATGGAATTTCTTCATAGTTCGGATGACCTGCCTTTTCATACCAGAACTACGGGGAGAAGAGTGCAAGTTGAGGGGAGTTTCCATCTGATGAGGGCTCAAATGAACTAGCTGTTGACAGACCCTTAAATCACACACTCACGTCCTCACTCACTCCACCTGATCAGAAGGGTAGACAGAGTGGTTAGTGAAATGTCGGGCATGTCAACAGTACCTTCATTCAAATTGCAAAATTGTGAAGAACTGAGAGCATATACCAGAGCCTATCTCAATGATTACTTTTAAAAATAGCACAGTGGACTTGGATTTTTTTAGATAGAGACTTAATAAGGCCTTTTCCATAATGGTTTAACCTTAGATGTAAATTTTGTTGCTCTGTAGTTCGAGATTGTGCACTGTTGGTTTGCTAGATATTGAAATATTCCTTTATTGCGTGAAAGGCTGTCACTGCAACTTAAGTTTCACAAAGGGGTGGTTTCAGGTACAGTTAGTTACAACGAGGTCCAAAGACCCCGGCCTCTATCAACCCGGGAGCGATGGAAAGCTCCGGGGTCCTTTCCTTGGGGCAATACCTTGAGTCTAAAAAACCCCCGCCCCATTCAAGGCAGGTGTAAATGGATAGGCCACTTCCGCGCGTCAACTCCGCCGGGAAGACTACCGAATAACCTCGGTGGGGGTGCCTGGTAATGCAGCACATCTAATAGCTCTGCAGGCTAGTACCCGAGAATTCTTAGGCAACCCTCTCTGCCCCCTCCGGGCGGCCGAAGCCTGGCCGTAGGTACCCGATCTCCCACGGGTATCGGGAACACACTGTCCCCTCGAGTCCAACCCAATCCGAAAAACTCCCATTCAGGGAGGGGCCCGAGGTTCCTCTATACGTCAGAGGTACCACAAGTGCTAAGGTCCGCAGCGCCCACACCACGGCAGCTGAAGGGGATGGATTCCCTCTCCTGTACATTAACAATAGGGATCTACGTAGGGCAGCTGTCGCTGACCTCTCTCTCAAACCAGGGAATTACCGAGCTGTCTCCGAAGGGCCCCCGCCGCCTCCGTGGGGCTTTCCATAGGGCACTAGAGACTAACAAGCTCCCCATACTGGTCCGAAAACAGAAGACGGGTGAAAGTGGATACGCCAATTACGTGCGACAACCCCAAAGGGGAAGGCTACCGATCAAGCTCAGTTGAGGCTCCTGGTGATCTAGCATACGTACTAGCTATACAGGGTAGTACGCGGGAATATATGCCTTCCCTCAACACCGTCCGGAGACGTAGCCGATCTCTCACGTGTATCGGGAACCACTGCCTCCTCGAGTCCAACCCAATCCGAACTCCCCTACGGGAGCGGCTCGACAGTTCGGCCCGAGGTTCCTCTAGTAATGTCAGAGGTACCACGAGTGCTAGGGGTCCACAGCGCCCGTACCATGGCAGCTGAAGGGGAAGGACCCCCCCCCTACTGGGCCACTCCTGTACAGCATAATTGCTTGCTGATGAAAAATGATAAGTAGGGATAGATCTGATTCGCATTTCTGATGGTCAGAGTCCGAGATTTCAGGGCTACGATCTGATATATTGGGATACACAAATTTTTAATTATGATGATGTTCTTCTTCTTCTTCTTCTTCTTCTTCTTCTTCTTCTTCTTCTTCTTTTTCTCTTGTTCTTCACGTAGATTACTCTTTATGAAAGTTCCAGGTGGGGAAGCCATTTGTGAGAAATTTAAAGATCTTTAGAGGAATATCCTTTATTGCATTAAGTTTTCTGTTGTAATGAAACGTTAGTTTTAATTTGAAAGGTAATTAATGATATTTTCCTCAAGGTCGTGGCCTCGAATCAAGATGGAGAAACTTGGTGTAGTTTAACAAATAATTAGGATATCAATTCTTCTTTCCAAGTAAGTATACAATATTAGCACTTTTATAAAAACTGGCGGAAGCACATTTAAAGACGAACTAATAACTGAATTGCTTTTAATATCCTGTAAGAATACGTCTTATCATTTCATATCTCTCTTCCTTGGTGTCCACGCGTAGAATGGTTTACCTCCTTCTTTGACGTTAAGACTTAGAATGAACTTTTCTGTTTGCAAAACCAAGATTGACTATTTTGTTCACCATGGCAACACATCTTATTTACTACATAACTCATGGAAAACAATACATTTGTTTTTTACTTATATAATTAAGTATATAATTTCCTTTTCGAAACATAATTTACTCAAGTTATCATTCAAACACAATTCCAAACATCACACGCCTTGCTTTCACTTCCACTCATTTAATCTCGTTCACTTCACAAACGCTTCCAACATTTCATTAGGATTTCTTCTTAAATAATTTTAAAATAAATTTAGAATAACAAATATGAAACATTATAATGTTTTGGCACTAAAATTAAAACAATTGCTTTAGGGGTCTTATGGTTAACATCTGCGTCAGCAATAGCAATGAATCTGTAGATCAAGTTGTTCAGGGTACCTATTTCATTCGTTTAGAGCTGGGAAAGCTCGCTCTTTACAGGCCCCGTAGTGACAGTGGTTAGTCTGCTCGGCTCTCACCAAGGCGGCCCGGGCGACCGCAAAATAACACGGCGCTGGGTCGGGTTTTCTCCGGATCTCCGGTTTCCCCCACCATCTCATTCTACCGGTGCTCCATCTTCATCTCATATTATCGGTGGTGTCGTATGTAGTAAAACCAGGCATTAAAAACTACACTTTTCATTTCATTTCATTTTGTTCTTTAAAGCACCTATTTAGTCAGTATTTTCATTCAGCTTATGAGAAATGAACTTACATTGACGAGCCCAGGGCTCTCTTCAAGTAGATTTGGAGCTTACTGTATCCACTTTAGTATCGAAATGCTGTGAAATTGCAATTGAGCTTTCAGGACATTCTTTTAGCTATCATGGTTCTCAGTGTCCCATTATATTTTGGGTTCGAAATACATTTTATTTTGCTCATAGGCTTGAGGTTATTAAGTGCCATAAATTTACGACTTGGGAGCACCGGTTTTACTACACTTCCGAAGAATCCAGGCTAGAGAATTTTACACCCGTAAAAATTGCTTGCCCTCCGCCGGATTTGAACCCCAGACGTCGAGAACCAGAGACTACATAACATTATCCATAGATTACGGAGTTTGAATGCATGATGTGCTACAGCAATTTCTGTAACATTTATAGTTATGTAGTTGATATAAATACCTATATTATTATAGGAGCAATAATACTTTCTGAATGTGGGCTGGATAAATTTCTTTCGAGAACAAAGCATGTCTTTATTTATTTAAAATTTACTAATTTGGTACTTTACAGCAAAGAGAAACCTTGCTGGATATATCTACGAAGGAATATATTTAATGCTGTTGACTATATCGAAGCAATCTAGAAAGTTTACATAGAATTCAGCTCCAAACAGTAATTTTGCTACCACCACAAAGTGATGTTAGGAGTTCTCTCTTATACATTCATAACAGGGTTCGTAATGCATTTACCTGTTCATTTCCCTCTCTGTTCATTTCCTTGGTAGGAAGAAATAAACAAATATAAATCCTGTGCTCTGTAAATAGTGAATGATAGTCTAGAAAGTCTAGATGTAAAAGCTCACATCAACATTGTGGTATATAAATGATGAATATAAAAATTTCTAATCCGTGTAATACCAATTTAAATTACTTGGTAATATCAGGCGGTCTTCTAACTTTCAGGAAAATATATTTCTTAATTATTAATATTACTTAACTATTTATATTATTGTACTGAACAGAATATTTTCTCATTATGTAATTATAAATCGTTGAGGCAGTGATCTTCATCACAACGTACAAAACAAATTTCAAAGTGCTCTTCCATAAAGGATATTAAGCATTTCATTTCTAACAAATTATAGAAATATATATTCTACACAAACAGGATATCACTATAGGCATAGTTTGTACATCTATTTTCTCTACAGCAGGAAGGGAACGTACTGCATTTTACCCAAAAATCAATATAGGGATTTCAATGGAAATACAGCTTTGAGGTCCCATGAACAATTATCAGAAAGCGCTTGGTGTGTTTCCATGTGTGTGCTAAATCCAAATCCTAATCCCACCTTACAGTACAGTTTATATTGAACATTTAATAAAAAGTGTTGATTTTGCCAAAAGTGGCGCTATATATTTTTATTGAAGTATACCATTAAGATATTTTCATGACAATAGGAATGTAAATTTTTGAGCTTGGTGGGTGTGTCCACGGAAGTTCTTTCCATTCTGTATGACTTTTGCATAACTCGCAAGCTGCAAGAAATAGAAAACAATCATACCGCAAAAAATATTTTGATGTTAAAACACATTCAATTCATATCTGATACATCTTTTTTTGTCTAGAGTGAACTATTTCGGAGGTATTTCTTACTATTTGTCTGAATTTCAGGACCATCTATACATTTTTACAAATTGGAAGCTGTTATTATTCTTCGAACATTAGACTAAGCTAAGTAAACGGAATTTCAAAGGTATCACACAGTAACCAGCTTTAAAATATCTATGGAATTAAGCTTACTCTATTCCTATACTCCCTTGGAGCTGCAAGAACATTTGCAGTAAGATAATTTCTGCAAACATTTTCCTTTATTAACGTGCACTAGAGGAAATTTAGCCTTTATTAGAATAGCTTGGTCGCTATTCATTTGTTTTTGCTCGTAGACATTCTCTTTTGTATGACTGAACTCTCACATGACGGCTTGCTTTTTAAAATCTATTTGATATCACTTTTGCTTACTGTTTATTTGTTATATCCATCCTGAGACATGCAGAAATATAAAGAAAATTGCTCACAATTATCGAGAAGTAGAAAAACTAAGCTCTTTAGGAATATTTGTAGACGAGTCTGGAAAGAAAGTCAAACAGCAGTTTTTTCCCCCCACAAAGAAACACACATATTTCATAAGTGTTTTGAGGTTATGTTTTTGGGGGTATCTTGAATTTATCATATTTTGTTTAAGCATAAATGAACCACAAGTTTTACATGGTTATTACGTTACTGTTTTCTGAAAAGCAGATAACAGGAAGAACTGAAATGAAACATTTTCTCAGGTGAAGTGGTAAATGTGAATACCTGGCGTAAGCAATGCCAGAGTTCGCGGGGGAGAAGCCTTTGAATTGACGTATTGTGTGTGAGTTGTGATAGGCCCCACCTTCACATATATATAACGACACGGTGGTTAGTTTAGTGCCCGTTACTGGTGCTGGCAGATTTATACATATCGAAGCTTCGTCTGGATTTACTCCAACATACACACACTCTCTTGATTTACGCCAGGTCCCTCCTCGATCCCCTTTCTTCGCTCGGTGTGGCGCAGATTATCACAGTCTCGCTCTCCCTCCCCATCATGTTTTCACTGAGTGTGGGCTCGAGGCCAATGTCATTAGCTCTTTTCTCTATGATATAAATGCTTCCTCCCCTGTTCATCGCCCATTGGAGGCACAATAAGATTTCTGATTATTCCAACTGTAATTGAGAGCGGAGTCAATAAATCCAATCCAGAAATGAAATGGCGCCACTATATTTCGAAGATTCATTCCACAGGAAACTTGGAGATTATAATTATTTCCTTACGCCTTCTAACCCTACCAGTAGAGCTGAACATGCTTTTAACGAAATTTGTGCTTAGCGAATGCTCTTAACCCTTTCTAGACCAATTTATTTTCGGCTGAAACCCGTTTTCGAAGCCTGATGGTATATGGTGAATACTCGCTTTAATTTCTTATTTGCAGCTCAGCATTTTATTAGTTCACCCTGCACAGAATATTTAATAAAATACTTGCAATTCGATATTTCTTATTCTGTTTCTAATGCCCTCCGCATTTTTGTATATTTAATATTAAAAGTCCAGTCATTTCTTTAAGAGAGAAACTATTTTTCAATGTCACCATATTTAGAAATAAGTATTGAATACTAAAATATATCTAGTATATTTTTGGTATTAAAATATGCTGTAAACGCTATAAAAAGTTGTTATTAATAAAGTATCAAAACCTGCAGTGGAAGAGTTGCTCTGAGGAATACTTTGAAACCTTTTCCCTCAAATTTTAAACCTTTATGAGCAGTTAATTCTTGTTATACAGACAATTTGTGACTCAGCGAACGTATTATAGAAAAAATAAAATTAATATCTGATAATCTTAAGCGATTATGATACTCTGGTGCACAACATTTCCAATATAAATATATACCTTATTTAAAATTAATCTCCAAATAACTTAACCCTCTATTTTCCTTAGTGTGCATATTTCATCCTTCATGAAAGTAAATTTACAGGTTTAATTTACAGGTATATTTTTTCATGTCTTTCTAGCGAGCAGTTTGAACGGTTTAATAGCAAATTGTAGTTTTGTTAACCATTATAGCCTGTTCACATTGGAGGATTTTGTGATTTGGTTTCCTTGCCAAAGTATTATTAATTATCCTAGGAAAGTCAAGCCTATTTACACTTTAACTGTTGGTTCTATGATTCAGTTGGATGTTAACGGAAACGCAAGGCTTCAAATTCGAAGATAACGACGTTCTTAGTTGTCTGACTGACATTTGTGTAGTCGACTTCTTGTTATATTTTCTCAAAAATGTATATTCATGATAGCTCTGTGCTTTATTTTAAGTTTTGAGCTCTGTTTAGATAGTAGACAGACTAAACATAGTTTTTCTTTCGAAACTCCGATAGCGAGGTTACAAAATGTTCTGTGACTTTATTGTCAGAAGAGCATAATCCAAAACGGTAAGTCAGATAATTATAAAAGTTGGTTCTAAGTACAAAATATCCAAAAAAAAAAAAAACTCTTAAAAGAAGAAAGAAAGGCTAAGCAAACACAACCAAAGACCAAACGAGTCCTTCAGGTTGCGAGCTGTACAACGGGTTCGTTTTCGTTTCGTTGCAGTGAAAAAAAAATTACCCGAAACTTCAAAGGAAGTGACTAGGTATTCTACAAAAGAAATCAGTGATAAAATCAACAATGGTAGAAGATACTATAAATTGTAAAGCAAATTTGAATGCCATTACTTAATAAGAACATGTCAGGAAGTTCTTTGTGTCTAGAATGTGCTTAATAAGTGAAGGAAGTGCTGTATTCCACCAAAAAATTCGATAACGAGATTTAATCGTAGTCAGTGCTTTAATGTTTGAGATGGGACTATCTGATCCCCTCCAGTGTATGTACCTGCTCCGTTACCTACTGTCCAGCAAAGCAAAGAATATCCCTGAAAGGAATGTGTCAACCTTACACAGTGGGACATGGACAGCGAATGTGTGTGACAGAACGTATGCTACACAAGGAGCAGAACCGTTAAAGACATGTGCCCTGTTCACTCTGTACATTAAAACCGAGAAGTTTCATTCACAAAAGTAGAAGACGTCAAAAGGTTTTTTGAATGGACTGTAACTGTACTGACATAGGGTGTCATAAACCTGTCCAGGGAGGGTGTGGGAACCTTCTGCAATCGCCCTGCGTCTCAGGGCCCGGAGACTTTCTCTCTCGTGGAAGACAATACCTGAGCGTGGTCCCTGGAGAGCCAACTGAGGAGGTGCTTGAGAGAAAGGTAGCAGTACCAAGTTCAATGGCATGGAGCATAGCTTTTAGATATGGTAGATTGGGATTGAGATGAAATTAGGGAGGGGATTCGGTACGTAGGCCATAATACTGGGCCCATTGTTTCTATGCCCCCAAGTGGCGGAAACTCTGGGAAGAAGGATGAGGTGAAGGAGACAGAGGGCGGCCGACCCAAGGGGCAACGACAGTACAAAGGGCAGGGTCCCTACAGTTTTCCTGGATAGAGCCTTCCCCTGACAGGCCAGGACAACGAACTCTCTCCACTACAGCGGGACGGCAACGAGTCCAGCAGCCGAGCCATAATGGTCCCAGGCAAGGGATACGAGCCCCAAAGGTCCCTGGCTGGCGGTCCTGAAATGGTCTCAGCAGAGGAGCGAAGACCGGCAAGCGACCTACTGGAGGAGGAAGTACTTTTCCTCAGAGCATATCATCCTGTCATGCACCGCCGAAACACCCACCGACACTTGTACTCTGAAAGAGATCACCAGGTGAGAGATGATATGAAATGATAATGGAGGACAAGAAATTTGGAGGATGTAATTAACATACCCAGCATTCACCTACCAACCCGGGAAACCCCCAGAAAAGCCATGGGTCAGGTAGGTCGGCCACGGGAATCGAACCCGGGCGTCCCGAATGCGGGCCACAGATGAAACCGCCTGAGCAATCCCGCTCGGTTAGATATGGTAGAAGTAAAAAGTACGGTTTTATAAAATAGATATGAAACCAAATATGTCAGATCAGATACTTAAATAAGCGCAGAAGTTTAATGAATGACTGATTATATAATAGAGAATATTTATTTGATTTGTTTACATGGTGTAACAAAAAGGTATGTAAAAATTTTGAGAAATCATTTCTGCGGATAGAGGATAAAAAAAGGTTTATGAACACAAATCCAGAAACTTTTTTATTTTTAGAGCTTTTTTTCTACAGCTGAACCCCTACAACACTCAATGACAAAACCGAGGTAAAACAGGAAATCATAGCACATGTTCAAAATGGCCTTCATTAGCTTCAATGCACCCGCTGTCGCATGTACTCCTTGATGCCCTGAGTTAGACTTGGAGAATTTCGTATTACCTGGTAGCCTTCCACAGTACGAGCACAAAGTCTTTATATCTGTTGGCGGAGTTGCAGAAATAAGAGACTTCAGATGTCCCCCAAACAAAAGTCTAGCTGTTACAGCAAGACGAGTGTGGGGGCCACGAAATTGGTCAACATCTTCCTATCCATCTACCAGAAATCTGTTAAGAAATTTACGAAACAGAAAGCTTGAAATGAGGAAGAGCTCCATCCTGCATGAAGTACGCGTCTATTGCTGATGGAGTACCTTACAGCAAGACAGGTAAATAATTATGTAAAATACTTCTTTACCTTCGTCCATTAAGACGATGTGATGGTTCCAAACTCAAAGAAAAGACACTACTGTACTCGGCGGTACGACAAGCAATGAACTGAGAAACCGGTTGCCTAACAAGCGGATGCCCACCTCGGTAGCCTAGATGGTAGCGAGTCTGCTTCACGTTCAAGAGGTCAGGGTCAGTTACCTGGATAAGGCTTTTTCCGGAGTTTTCCCTTATCCAAAAAAGACGAATGTCGTGTAGCTCTAATCTCTATGGTTTCTGGGCTCATTTGAGCAACATTTGACCCATTCCATTCATCGTCCGATATGATTTAGCGTTGCAGGACGCAAATTACACAAAAAAGTAAATAAAATGGAGCACGTTCTGTAACACAATGACAACGGTGAAATGCCTTACCTCCACTCAATTTAACCATATGTAAAAGCAATTGTTTATTACTGTACAATTAAACTACTGTTCTGTTGTAGGGTTACGGCCACAGAACAGGTAAGTGTTACACATCTCACCGTGAAGGCATATTTCTAGAAAAAATGCTCTGACGTGGTAATAAATAAGTTCCGAAGCTATGTTCAAATGCAGGAAATGTTTTCTAAATGTTGACATATCTTTTTGTTACACCCTATGTATTGCATTTCTCTGCTGTTTACAGTTAACAAGTGATGATTCTTTCGCTTGAAATTTCATTCAAGAAGTGGGCATTTGCCTTCTTAAATATTAGTTTGCCCTCAATAAATTCTCTGTAATTTGGAATACAATGCTCACATTACGAAGACTTTTTCTTTACTTACTTTTTCATGTAGAGCAAGAGTTTAAATGAAATGAAACTAGAATCACGTTACTGCAGATGCTTGAAAGCTGTGCTTTTAATCGCTCACTGTCTTCTCGAGCTGCTGTGCCCCGCAACACTTGTGACCGACACTCATTCTCTCTCTTGGAATTAAAACTCACTCTCGGCATTTCATGCATCATCGTCTAACCTAAAATGGAATGAACACCATACCAACGAAAGTTATGAGTAAGCACAGAACCTCTTGAAAATTGTTTTCTTGAGACTTCTGCTTTCCGATTTAGATTTTCCTGGAAATTAGGGATTTTGATTCTTCAGCATCGAATGAATGTTAGATATATGGTTTCCCTTTTAAGGAAAAGTTTTAAGAAATTTTATTATAATGTAACGAACGCATTAAAGTAAACGTTTCAGGAATCATGGAGTTGGACAGTAATTGCTTATTATTAACAATTACAAAACTGAGACCGCGATTACTAAACTATCGAAGACTATCACAGAGTCCGAGTAAAATCATTCAATATAGGTATATTGGTATTTATATCCGTAAATGTTATTAATGAGCAACTATCTTGTGATTGAAGTTCATGCTGCCACGCGGCTGCCTCATTATGCATCTACCATTTGTACAGATATATTTCTTTTTTATCTTGAAAACTGCAGAGCGATGCGCAGTGGTATCTGGACGAGTCCACCTCAGAACGGTTGCATCCGGACGGGAGGGCATGTCAGTTGTGTACCAGCTGCGAGCAAGTAAACACGTGCAGAGCTACTCGGCAATACTACAGCTTGTTTCAAAATGTGCCTGTCTCCTGGTTCCAAGAGAGCATTTATAAATGACGTCTCCTAGCAGCACATTAAGAAACAAAGTGCTACATTTAAAAACACGAGAAGTAATAACCAACGTATCTAGATTTATAAAAAAACAAACAATGGTCTGGATCAGCTATAAAATTCTGGGGAAGGGTATCTGAGGCAACAGTTGTGTCTGAAAGCAGTTTAGGCGAGTTATTAAGGAAAGAAAAGCCATTGGTGTCAATGCAACAACGTCCTTCTCTATGACCAGTAAACAGAGATTAAGAACATGCACAAAATCTAATTTGGATGTTTTAATTCAGAAATAGTTAGGCGAAAGTGAATAATTTTTAAAACAGAAAAACAAAAACCAAATTTGAAGAAAGTGCTTATAAAGCTTAAAAATTCTACTGACTTTCAAGGCAGTGTCTGAACATTAAGAACAGTTCTTTTGAAGCTAGGATTATTTGACAAAAAAAAAAAAAAAACGCTAAGCGTGACAGACAAAATTTAATCGAACATCGCACCATACTTGCAAAAAGGCTTAAGTATTTACGAAATATTCGGAGATATCGAAGTGAAGTTTATATGGATGAAACTTATATAAATACAGCACATGCTGGACCATATGCCTGGGGTGAAATACGTTACAGGGACACTGCAGCGGTATTGAAAGGCCGACAGTTGTTTATCATTCCTGCTGGAAGTGAACAGGGTTTTGTTCCAAATGCCTATGTACTATTTAAGATCCAACAAAAGCGTGGAGATTACCACCACAGTAAGTATCACAACTTAGTTTATAAGAGCTGCAAAACTGGCTTCGAGAATGAAATTTGTTTTTAGACACCTTATGCACTGCCCTCCCCTCTCGTAAGCTTACGCGTGTGACGCATTGTGGCGATAGGTGCACTACCCCCACCACAGCTGCTACTCATCCCTACCACGCAGGATTCCTCTCAAGATAAAATAATACAGCTGTACTCCATTTACTTTTACAACAGAAAAACCATCCACGATATATAAAAGGCAGTAAAATTCGTAATACAGCACAAATGACTTAATCCTTACAGAATCACTGTATGATACCACCGAAAACTTCGCTGTATGCTGCAATGCAGAGGAGACGACATACCTCTGGCAGTAATGCGAGTATAATAATAAACTGAATAGTTTGCGACCTTAACATGAAGATGGCAGCACTCGCAAATAAAAGATAGTGAATTTCGTTGCTTCTCTGTTGACAGTTACTCATCAAAGTTTCAACCATTTTGGACGCTCAGTCGTTAGGTAGCAGCCGTTTGAATTGATGTGGATGTTTTTATGAAGATTGACAAAATTGACTATCGAGCTGTCCTGAAATATTTGTTTTGGAAAGGCAATACGCCTACGCATATCAAAGATGAGTTGGATTCTATGTATGGGGACTCTGCACCATCATTTACCTTAGCGAAAATTTGGACAGCTAAATTTAAACGTGGCCGTAAGAGCTTGGGAGACAATGAACGTTCGGGACGTCCGAAAACTGCAATTACCGACGAAACCATTTCCAAAGTTCACTAAATGGTGTTAGACGACCGCCGAATTAAAGTGAGAGATAGCTGAGGCTATGAACATGTCAAAAGAACCTGTTTGTCACATTTTAAATCAAGATTTAGACACGAGAAAGCTGTCCGCACGCTGGGTGCCGCATTTGCACACATTAGACCAAAAACGTGTTCGAATGAACAATTCCAAAGTCTTGTTGGCGCAGTTTACGCGCAATAAATCTGAGTTTTGGCGCCGATTAATGAATGTTGATGAAACTTGGATACACCATTATATGCCTGAAACAAAAGCACAGTCTAAACAGAGGATTGCAAAACGGCAACCGTCTCCGAAAGAAGCAGGGACTCCTTTTTTGGTTGGGAAAGTTATGGCGACTGTTTTTTTTGGGGGGAGAGGGGGATGGCCATGGAATTATTTAATCGATTATCTTCAAAAAGGAAAAACCATAACAGGAGCATACTACGCATCATTACTTGGCAAGTTGAAGGCAGAACTTGAGGAAAAACGGTCACATTTGTAGAAAAAGAAAATTCTGCTCCACCAAGACAACGCAACGTCTCACAACACAGTGTAGCAATGGCGAAAATCCACGAAATATTGTCTGAACTGCTTGACCATCCGCCTTAATCACCAGATCGATTGCATGTTAGATATATTGTTTCCTTTTTAAGAAATCCACTTTGGTACTCCTTTTTCCCTAAAGGAACACACATTATTGAAGTTATTCGTGAATATGAACGCTGACTTTCCAAATGTAGGTTATTTAATTAATTTATTCACACGATAATACACATTTTTATGTGACGGTAGCGTAGATGGTAGCATGTCTGCCTCACGTTCAAGAGGTCCCGAGTTCGAATCTCGGTCAGGGTGAGTTACCTAGATAAGGTTTTTCCGGGGTTTTCCCTTATCCTTCAAGACGAATGTCGGGTAACTAAGCTCCATGGACCCTGGACTCATTTGAGCATCATTTCATCCAATTCATTCACCGTCCGATATAACTTAATGTTGGGGCGGACGTAAATTAAAAAAGAAGAAAAAGAAAGTAACGTCACAAAAGATGTGGATAATTATCTTATTCAATTAGGTATATTATTATAGTATACGGATAATTAGTAGACACTTTTCTCGCCGGTTTATACATTTGATCGACAGTACTCTCGATGTCTCTTACGGAAGAGTTTTATTCTACATAAAAAGATGATTTGACTAATTTCGGATAACGATAGCAATTTACGAAAAGAATGATGCTATCCGTACTCGGTAGCCGTCTCGTTATTTTAGTAATCGCTAACGAGTTGAACCCTTCGTTGCTTTCGTTACCATTATTGGTAAATACACTGGCGGAAAAAATTGCAACACCATCAAAGATTGCTTCACTTTAATGGAGAATTAAGTGAAAGATATTACGAGGGCTGTTCAATAAAGAATGATCACTATCTTTTTTCACAACGTACCTTTACTCATCCTCATAATTTTGATCGTTCTCCTCAAAATAGTCTCCCCTGAATGCGATGCACTTTCCCCAGCGTTTCTGCCAGTCTTCAAAGACATGCTGGAAACCAGTTTTTGAGAGATCCTTCCAAAATCGACTCCGCAGCCTTCACAGCTGCTTCTGATGATGGATAATGCCTCCAGCGAAGGCGTTTCTTCAAGTTAGAGAGTAGAAAAAGGTCACATGGGGCTAAATCTGGACAATAGGGAGGTTGAGGGATGCACTTCACGTTGATTTTTGCAAGATATTCAGCAAAAACATTGGCAATATGCGGCCGCGCATTATCGTGGTGCAGCATGCAGCCTGCTTCACGGAAATGTGGTCTTTTGCGCCTAATATGAACTTGCAATGTTTTCAGGACATCTCTGTAGTGTAATCCAGTTACTGGTGTGTGTGCAGGTATAACATGCTGATAAACCATTCCATGAATATCAAAGCATGAGATGACCATATCTTTCCCAGCAGAAGCAACCACTTTTGCCTTTTGGGGGGGCTGGTGATAAAGACTTCCACACGGAGCTTTGCTCTTCGGTCTCAGGATCAAAATGATGTAGCCAAGTTTCATCAGCAGTGATTACGTTTGAAATAAACTCCGTATCTTCCGTTAACATGAACTTTAACTGCAATCGATGTCCTTTTGTTCGGGAATCAACACTCTTGGAACCCATCGCGCACAAACACGTCTCATTTGTAATTTTTCTGTCATCAACGTGTGGGTGGCCCCCAATGAAATGTTCAGTATTTCAGAAAGTGATCTTAAGGTAATTTGTCGATCCTCTCTCACAATGACAGCAGCAGTGTTGATGTTTTCTTACGTAGGAACAGTAACTGGAGCACCGGGTCCACCTTCCTTTGAAATTGTTTGTCTCATCTCTTGAAACATTCTAAACCACCTTCGAGCTGTGTTTTAAGGAATAACAGACTCTCCATAGGTTTGCTGTAACATTGTATAGGCCTCAACTGAAGATTTGGTGAGACGAAAGCAGAATTTCAAAACCGCATATTGTTCCTCGCGTGTTACTTCCATTGAAGTGGTAAGCGATACTGAGCATGTCTGAACTTGCCTGGTTCTTACAGACGGGAACCGGAGTAGCAACAATGAAACTACTACGGCGTGTTTCTTTCACATTAAGCTAACAGAATATAATAAGATTGAAAAAATTATGACCATGCGAAAAATTATGACCGTAAAAAATTATGATCATTCTTTATTGAACAGCCCTCTTACATCATGACGGCATCATATGATAACAAAATCAGCACAAATGAGGCAAACATTTCACAAGAAGGGATATCCAGACAGTTGTATCCGTATGTTACGTACACCCCTCGCACACCAACACAGGTATACCTATATTCGTACAGGCAGACTATACTGAATACAGATAACGAATGGCATCCTGCGATACTCCTGCACCTTTTATCTCAGTTCGACAATGATTGTGGCGGCCGAGGACCACCCAGATATTTCCCATCATGTCCCGTATATTTCAAAGGAGAGATATCAGTGGACCGTGTAGGTGAGCTAACCACGGAGCACATGTTGGTTTGCAGCAAGGGTATTGGAAAGTGCGTTATCCTGTTGGAAACAGAACATCGCCATCCTGTTGAAGAAATGGTAGTAACGCAGGATTAGTTGATTTTTATGAGTTGGTGATATTGAAGATTACTCACTTAAGTTCTGTTCTTGAACTCTTAACGTTTTCGACCCTCTTTTAGGGTCAACTTCAGCGACCATCACTACACCTACTGACGGTAGAATTTTCTCCTTCTTCCCAAGAGGATTGTGGCTCCACCCATCAGAGATCTTTAGATATTCCATACCAACTTTAGAAACTGGCAGATTTATACCAGTCTCGGCCAAAAGGATAATCTCCTGGGACATGTATAACTGGAAATCATCTGTGGTTTGGACAAGTAGAGGTTCGTTGGTCTCTTGAGAAAAACTTTGAAATGCTAGACTCCTCTGGAGGGATAACTGGAAAGCATCTGTGGTGTGGACAGAGAAAGGTTTGATGATTTCTTTTGAGGAAGATCTTGAGCTGCTAGACATCTGTTGAGGGAGATGTACCTCTTCTTCTAACTTCGACAAAGGAATCCTCTCCTGGTTAGCATTTTTTAAATTAGTAACTTGATTTTTTATAGATAATTTGCTGGTAGCTGAATGGATTTCAACGTCATGGGAAGTAATAAACTTTCACAATTAAGTTGTCTTTGGATGAAACGTAATACACTATAACTTGCAGAAAAATCAAAGTTCAAATTATTATTTTTGTTGCTGTTTAAAATATGTCTCCCCAGATATCTAATTCACTTATCAGCTGTACAGTTTTCAATAATTGTATTTTTTGACCAATATCATCATTAATTTTCCAAAAATGATTTGCAACTGCTGATCTATTTGTTTCAACTTTATATTTCTTAGATGTTCTGCTTGGAGAATTTTCAAGTTATTTCAATTTTCAAGAATTTTCAAGAAATTACGTTTGCTTGCATCTAATTTAATGACAGTCTTTGAAGCTACTATATCTGCGAACAAACCTTTTCAAAGATGAACGCAACAATATCAGAGACGACCACCTTGCTTATCTTCTGAGACTGTGCACTTCGTCTTTTGCACCACATATTGCAAACCTTGTAGAACATAACTTGTGCCACAGAAGTCACCATAAGAAACATTAGTTAGTTTGTAAGGAGTAAACTATGACTGAAAGTTTATTTCCTATACTTCAGAATGATAGTGATGTTCCGCCACTGGAACTCAGTAACCACAGACAAACACGCGATTCTATAGTAGCGGGTGGAAATAGGTGATTTTTAACCTCTCATTTCCTGCTTCAACTGAGCACCCCAGGTTTAAAAACTTTTATTTCCATTTTTATATACATCTTCTCGTAATGCCTTCGTCAGTGTGTTTATTTCTATTATTAAGATAATTATTATTTCGTAATTTTTTAATCTCTATTTGTACCATTTTGATTATATACCCTTTATAGATTATTTTATGGTAACCTTTCAATTATTATTGTCTGAAATTAAGATTTTGTTTCGAGTATAATCTAGTGGATTAGTAATCTAATCTATATTACAAGTCTTCTCTAAATGAAACAGGCTCCAAAAATGTGTAAGAAAACAAAATGTTAGTGTTACACTGAAACTAATTTTTACTTAGAGATCTTTCAATTTTAATTTTCCCGATAACACGATATAATTATAATTAATTATATTACAATTAAGCCATCCAACTTCTGAAGGATCATTTTCGGGCTGATATCATAGAGCTCTTCCGACATACCCTGACGTCCACTTTCTTCTTGTTTGGTGGTACTTTCTTGGAACAAGTAGACGGAGTAGCAATGGGCTCCCCTTTGTCACCGCTATAGCTAATTTCTATACGGAACACCTAGAACATGAAATACTTGCCACAGTTTCACTTAAACCATCTCATTTCTATAGATACGTGGATGCCACTTTTGTAATTTGACCACATGGATCAAACATTTTGCCTAGCTTTCTTGCGCATCTTAACAGCCTTCGACCTCAAATACAGTTTACCATGGAAGTGGAGAAGGATGGAACTCCTCCATTCCTGGATATTCTTGTTTCAAAACAGCAACGGTACACGGGGGCATGTTGTATATCGCAAGCCTACAAGCTGTAATATAGCAAGCGTCAGATAAGCCTACCGCTACAGCCTGCATCCCGTTTACCGGCAATATATCCGGCAGAATCAGCAGAATTCTCGCCAAATACAACATCAGGTCCATCCACAAGCCACCTTCGAAGATTAAACATCTGTTCAGACCAGTGAAAGACAAACTGGACTTCCAAGTTCCGGGAGTGTACCGCATTCCCTGTGAAAGTGGGACACAGTATGTAGGACAAACCGAAAGGACCACCGCTACTAGAATAATCGAACATGAACGGAGCATTCGTTTAATGCAACCTGAGAAGTCTGGGCCAGGAGAGCATTGTTTTGATAACGACCATAGAGCCAATTTTTGGGAGACGACCATCTTGGCAAAATGCAACAGTTACTGGGAGCGGAGAATTAAAGAGGTTTTGTCGATTTCCTCTGAAAGGAACATGTTTATTTTTTTTTTTTCGATTGGAGGAAAAATCCATTAATGGATTTCCACTGTGTTTCCTCCAACACAGTGGGGTATGTGGGCTTCACCTCAAGGGTACTACTCCACTAAAGAAACCTCCACCGGATTGGCAAGGAGAAATGTGCTGCGGTACCGCCTAAAGCACCCGCGCATTCCAGGAGATGATCTTAGCTGTCTCGCAGTGCGATTCAGCAGTGTGGGTTTCTGGTGCAGGGATACAGGCTTGACATGAAGCCCAGCCTGATTCACTGCCTATTGTGGGTGGTATTTGGTAGGATTCCTAGTGTTATTTGTTGGGATGTTTAGGGTAATTTATATATTTAATATTATCACGCCGTAGCGCTGTGTCTTAAGCTTAGGTGTTTCATTGTCACTGCAAGTAATACTTGCAAGCATGTCAGTTGTAATCTATTATACTCACTGCTATCTTAAAGCTTAATCGTGATGCTGAATTTCAGTTCAGCTCCTCTTGGAAACCGGCCTTAAAAATGGAAATCCATCGAATTAAGAAGCAAAGATCAATACATCTTGATAGTCAAGTTAAGTAGTTACGTTTCTTTGACACTATTTTCTATACTCGCGCCATCTCCTAACCTGGCATTTAATTTACTGAAAACAGTCTTTTGTTCAGTAATGCGAATTTTGATAGTACTTTGTCTTTGTTTATAGTTGTGTTATATCCAGTATTTCATCTTGTGGTTATAACATTTTATAAATATCCTGATGATGGGAGAGATGCACACTCCCGAAACGTTGATATCTAATCATCTTTTCACCTGACTGGCTGCCCGAGAAGAAAGTGAGCGAATTCGTCTCCAGGAAAGCTTCAGGTCTTATTTAACAGGATATGATTTTCACTTCACTAAATATTTCCCGATTTCAAGTCGGAGGCCTATAAATGCGTCAAATTCTTTATAAGGTATTACGTCATCTCAACGAATGACTCTGCATTTCGTTTAAATATTCGTAATCATTTGAAGAGTCATTATTAAAATTGCTGTTAATGGATATAACGCGTTTTTAAAACCTGTTATGAAATGCCTAATGGCGCATTAACATCAATTTAAGCCTTTTTAAATATTTATGAGAATAACGAACAAACAATTTTTGGAAAATTTTGCTGTAGAGGGTGTATACCACTAGGTTTTCAAATGAAAACGGTTGGATATCGTAAACATTATATCACTGTACCATATTTTATTTATTTTAAAGCAGTTGAGAGAATGGAAATACAAACTTCGTTAATGTATTTACGGTTAAAACGCAAGCAACTTATCGTGTTTTAAATACGCATAGTTTATTCAGTCCATAAATACAAGAAACATGTTATATTTAATGTAGATGGCGGCTATTTATTAGGGAAGGAGAAGGAAAAGGGGTGAGCTTGGGTTATGTTTTCTACCTCGCCAACTGAAACCGCCGTCTGAAGTTAATCTTTTCCCACAAAGCTTCAGAGCTAGGGAAGAGGTTAAAATTTTACTCTTCATCAAATCCTTCACCAACTTTTTTCTCTTTCCTTGTTTGCCCCCATCTCTCTTTTTAACTGCTCCTTAGATGAAAAAGTTTGGAAATTAAAAAGAGATAAACGATTCCGATAGAGTAATTTAAAACCCGAGCAGATGGAGAATCCTTCCATCCTTTCCATCTACTTTCCTTCGTCATATGTCTTCTTTTTAATCTGGAGAAAGTATTGCTAACACAGAAAATAAAGCCTGCCTTAAACATGGGGGGTTTATTGTTTTAAAAGCTTTTTACTGTAAATTTGGGAATCAAGAGGAAGAAGCAGAAAGAAAAACACATCTTTCCACTTTAGAAATGACCTGTCGTAACCCCTGTTGGAGATACTGTGATAGTCCTAATAAACTGTACCAGTGCTACCCTTTACTATCTACATTGCAACTTTTTATTTCTTGTACCGTTTCTTGAAACTTTATTACTATTTTTATAAATATTTTACATCTGAAATTTGTAATTGAATATGGTATTTTAAAAATAACTATCTTTGCAGAGTGATCCTTAACCATTTCACAACCTTTCCATCTCAAGAAAGAACAATTACAAAATTACTAACAGTTATTCTGAAAATACGAAGGCAGTCACCAGTAGAATAACAGTTTACTTACGGTGTCGATTTGTTCATTTCCGGCTCAGATTGTTACAGAAAAATATATTTACAATCGAGTAATATTTCCATGTGGAGTTCTTTGGGTAACATTCTTTTTTGTTCCGTTTATATCCCGCCTTTAACTGCAATGGCCATATCGGCGGCCGTTTTCCTTTGGAACATATCGATGGTGTTAACTCTTATTCGTTGGGTTTTTAATCATTAGATCACTCACACATTTGAACTCTCATTCATACTTCCACACTTTGGAGAAGATGAGGAATTATCTTGGTGGGAGAGAAGTCCGCACCCCTACCGCCGGAAATAGAACCCGGATCCCCCAGTACGGCAGGCAGGTGCTCTACCGACTGTGGTAACTATTTTTCTGCAAGAGAAAAGGCGGTTTCTTCGAAATGAATTTAAGAGCACAGACATACCTGTGAATGTTTAACAATGACAGAACCAACAGCAAATGAATATCCTTTGCGATTTTAGTACTCATTTTATTATTTCTTTTTTAACTTCGAAAGGAAGTTTACATTTTCAAATATCAAGTTTATGAATATAAAATGCTATTGAGGGAATGGAAAACTGCTGAAACGAAAGAATTCAGCGAAGACGAGGCACAAGTGTTACTGGATAATCCGTTTAGTTGTGTGCAAATGTTTTGTAGAACATTACCATTTTATAACCACGGTTCAGGCTGCTGATGTAAAAGTCTTTATCCCTCTATTTTACGTAAATCTGATTACACATTTGAAAATATATTATTGAAACAAAACAATGGTTAATATAAAATAACAATGAAATACTTATCAATAATACTGTTAAACTCATTATATGAAGTATATTGGAGAAATGTTGTCAATATATGGTTGAATAATACCTTTGTGGATTTATTGTGGGTCTCCTGGTACAGATAACTCAATACAAGAGTTGAATTCTCTTCTTGGCGACCTCAACAGCTCTTTCGTTGCCCAGAACTCAACATGTCCTGGAACCCACCTCAATTTGTTGAATTTTGAGTATTGAGTAGTTTCAGTTATGACTTCTACATCTATATTTTTGCCCCTGAGTTCTTCCAGTTCATCTACTTTGTTGTGTATACCCCAAAGGTTCCAGGTTTTGTTTGGTGCTAATGAGTAATTATAGTTTACACAGAACCAGCCTATACCATAACCTGAAACACTAGGGGTTAAGGTTTGGGTTTCTTTTTCTTTTTTTCTTTTTTCTTTTTGTAATTTACGTCCTCCAACGTTATATCATATCGGACGGTGAATGAATTGTTTGAAATGATGCTCAAATGAGCCCAGGATCCATGGAGCCTAGAGCTACCCGACATTCGTCTTGAAGGATAACGGAAAACCCAGGAAAAGCTTTTTCCAGGTAACTCACCCTGACCGAGATTCGAACTCGGGACCTCTTGAACGTGAGGTAGACATGCTACCATCTACGCTACCGGACGGGCAGGGTTTGTGTTCAGAGTATCCATCTCTCAGATGGTTTGCCTTCAAGGACTTTCGAGTCGCGTCTATCTATTGGTTGGTGATCGGGATCTGCTACTAAATACGTCGCCTTCTCTACAGCTTCCGAGTTGTATCTTCCCATTGCCATCTATCTTAGTTTTCCCTGGTCTCTTGCCGTCTAGCTGACTGGACTGTGTCCAACCCATCTGTTAGACTAGATGGACCATCTAATGCTGTGCTCTCCCATCACAACTTTGGCGAGGATCACGCAGCAGGTGGACAAAAGAGCAATATAAGCTTTCGTGGAGAACACAAGACAGAGACAAAATAACAAATTACATTTTGACTGTATCCCAAATAACAGGATCCAAAATCAATAAAAAATTATAAGTGACAAGGTGAAAGGAAAGTACATCAAAGAAAGATGGTATAAGTAATTTGAAGCCAGAACAGGCTCATACTCAAACCATGAAATAAAATTAGAAGAACAAGAAGAAGTGATCAATGACCTGTGCCCTGAGGAGCTAAGAGTATTGAAAGCCCAAAATGAACTTAAACGTATATCGAGTGCCTTTGGAGCTATCAAAGAAAATATTAATTTGTATATTAGTATAGCGTTTTCTTAAACTCTGTAGAGTACTAGCTAAAGTAGCAAATATCACTGCCTGAAGAACCATGGATTTTGGTCTTAGCTGAATGATAGCTCGATAAAATTTTCTTGGAGTTCAGACCCATCAAAAATGTGGAGTTAGAATGATCAATGTACCACACTGGGCTTTCATATTCTAGGTTATATATATTCCAAGCATTCGCTGCGTTAAGGATAGCACATAAACAGTTTGAAAAAAAAATACTGCTTTCAAAATGCATTTTTGAGGAATCATACATGCTTTGTCACAGGATACTTCAAAGCTGACGAGTCTTGAAAGCTTTACAGGGGCATCCAGTGTTATCGTTATTCTAAACAATATTGGATGGATAAACGGTCTAAGAAAATAGTTGAAAACTGACTCATTTAGAGAGATACGCAGAAAAATAAATACAATGGCTATATTTTGGAAAATTTCGGATACAGTTTTAGAGATGTAGCCAATAAAAGAACATTAGTGTTCTATAAACTGATGAAAGACAATTAGGGAAGGAAATCAAATGCTAGACATAAAAAGTGAACAGAAAACCTTACGCGATTAGCAACAGAAGTATAGAGACTAAATGGCATATAGGACCAAGATATGGTGAATGTGAAGATTATGAACATACTATTTAAACTTAAAGGAACTTTGGAGAAAAAATACACTGATATGAAATGGTTTAAAATGAGAGTATTGCAAGAAATGATATGTCTTAAATTTATAATAAAACAACAGGATAACCTTTAAAGAAAGCGAGAGATAGCCGGATGTAGACAGTATATTGGGTCAACAATGTTAACATTATGGAATTAGTTATACTGTAAATTTTGATAATGACTACTAAAGAGAGTGCTAAACACGGATCATAGTCACGTTTAGGTATACATCTCAGCACTAACGACATAAATAAGTAAAAATGTTAACAAGCTAAATCGCTTATTGCATTCCTTTCAGATATAATTTAATTTTGTTCAGTGCTGGGTTTGCAGTCAGGGTAGCTTAGGCCATAAATGGTATTCAGCTTGATGTCAGATGGACATTTCAATTGAATAGTGCAATTAACACCAAAGACTAGAGTGTCAATGCTGGAACTTTAGGTTCCCAAGTCCTTGCTTTTTAAAATATTTCGGTCTTTCTTAAGAAAGAATACCATTGAATTGCATGTTTGAAAGAAATTTTCTTATGTTAATATATTGTTCTATCCTATTTTTGTCTTTTAAATTAACTATAGTATCAAAAGAATTTTAACATATATTTTTGAAACGTATAAGTAAGAAAATATAAAGCATAGTTGGAGAAACTTTCTTTTTTGTGACGCGGGAATATTATGCAGGTTATCGCGTTACAGCCAACATGAGAAAAATGGGCAAAACTTGTAGCCAACCTATGCAAAAGTTCCCCAGACATCTGTCCAACACCGGTGCGGAGAGACATGTGGATACAATTACAGCAGGTACGTTTTGGAAAATACTGACCATGTTTCCTCTCAGGTTTCATTTCTTTACAAAAGTAGGCTTCCTGTCCAGAAGAAGTATTGACTGTTGGAAGTAAAGGCCGATCTTTCTGTGCGTTCTTCAAATATTTAAGATTCGTTCAGTGCTTTGTTGGAAATCGGGAAGTGGCTCGACAAATAAGTAAAATACACTTGTCCTTTTATTTTAATAATGAGGAGGCCTGCCTTCAATTATTATTCGACGTGGGTCTGCTGAGGACAGGATGTTGTGTAATTTAGGGACAAATGAGGCTGTTGGCAGCATTGCGTTCAGTGGAGAAATAGGGATAGTTTGGCTGGACTGAATTCAATATAGAATACGCAGTAAGTAAATGATTGAACAATTATGTTATGACTTTAGTAACGTTAAAAGGATGCCCTCCAGCACCAAATTGCAGTAAATAAGTAAATAAATCACATTAAACATCATAATTGTATATATATAAACATCATAGTTGTATAAAAAGTGCGAAGGACTTAGAAAAATTGCCAATGTCACAAATTAGAAAGAATATCTGCATAGTTTATTACCTCTTCATAAATAAAGTGATTTTTAAGTGATGGGGCAATACTATAAATAAACATTATTCTTTCATTATTGTCTCTGCAAATGGCTGAATTAGATTTTCAGATTTAGGATCTCCAATACGTTTCTTTTGAGGATACGTTCAATCATATGTAGTCACAGAAAGGTTGCTTTATCAAATATATTTATTTTTATTATATAAGGTTCTAAAATAGATATATTTCAAGAGTAATCTGGAGAAATAATCCTTAGTTTAATTCAGTATTCTACCCTTGCTGAAAGAAGCAGAAGATAAACTTACTGCTGCATTACTGCTGGAAGTATCATTCAGCAAAGTTGACTAGTTTCGGGTTCACTCGATAATGAAATATGAAATACATAGATCGATTAGAAATATGGTTGATAGACAGGTGAATGGGCGGAAAGTGAGCCTGTCTAAAAGTGAACATGGAGTGCAATTAATGGTTAGTTTCACTTTATGATGGGAGTGTCGCGGTTGCTAGACACTGGCAATCCTCATTCATCAACTTGATCAAGTTGTCAGCGTCATCGTTGTCGTAACCCGTGTACGTGTCATACCTACGTCATGGTGAACACTGCAACCTTCCTTTGTGTCCTGCCAGATTTCATTTAACAGGACAGCGTGTTTCTTCAGCACCACACTATTGCTTCGTGTTATTGCAGAAATTCTGTTGCACAGTTTATAAGGGAAAGCTCTTATGGTGCAGTTCAGCAGTGTCGAAAGCTGAGCCATCAATGACAATATAAGTTACCGATGTTAAGGCTAAGGAAAATGTTCCGAGTAATTTGGGGCGGACAATCCTTGTGCGGGACCGGTTTCGCATCGCGCGGCAGGCAGGGACGTCATTGCTGTGTCCGGAATACGGGGAAAGTGCTCAGTAAATATTGTAGGGCTTTTCGCCGAATTTATTTCTAATGTACACATAGAGAGAAACACTTAAAGAGAAAGGTGCATTACAAATATGCGTTCAACAAGGAGAGCTTCTGAGTTGTATGCCTTTACTGCTTAAGCATTTTTGACACCTGATTAGGAAATTACAGTTCCTTCATAAGTTAGATAAATTTTTTGAAGAATGTTATTTTGGAGCGATTTTAAAACGTATAGATTTGTTTTTTAATATTTCTATTTTATTGCCATCAAAGATGCCCGTAAAAGGTTAAATAAGGCCAGCGAAGAACCATATAAAGAAGAGTTTATAAAACAAATCTGCACATTTTAAATTTGCTTTAGCTAAGAAGTTATTGCCATTCAAAATATTGTCTGTTGTCAGTTGGCAGAATCACATGACCGCCGCCATAATGCCAGAATTGCATCCCACAGTAGTTCTTCCAAATGCTACATAGTGTATTTACATGGGGCTGCTGCTTTAAAGCAGACTTAAAAACCATCGGTGTGTGCCGGATTTGAGCCCACACTTTGGAATAAGGAAGCTAGCGGCTAACCAAGTGAGCCAGCTGACTGACTGCTAGAGACTAAGAGAACTACAGAAAAAGTTTAATTGGCAGTTTTCTAAGCAAGTGTTAGTTCTTCTCCTTTTTTTATTATTAAATTTACGTCCTCCAACGTTAGGTCATATCGGACGATGAATGGAATGGGTGAAATGATGCCCAGGGTCCATGGAGTTACCCGACATTCGTCTTTCAGGATAATGGAAAAACCCGGAAAAAAACCGTATCCAGGTAACTCACCCTAACCAAGATTTGACCTCGGCAGACATGCTACATGCAGACATGCTACCTCTTGAACGTGAGGCAGACATGCTATCACCACGCTACCGAGGCGGGCCATTTCTCCTTGTTCCATATACCTAAGCAACATTCTTTTCTTTCAAATGTTTACATTTTGTATACAAATCTTACAAGTTACTGAGGATTTTCTCTTACCCGCACCTCCAATACAACAAATAGCATCGTTGGCCGGCTGCACATGCAAAATTGTTCCTGCCATTTCTGCCCTGAGAAATTCTACACTATGCTATCAAGAACATACTATTTTTATCGTTGTTTTCTTAATGTACATACCGAGGTTAAAAAACGAACCCAAGTCGTTCAAAAAGCAACAGCGAACATACCAAACTATGACCACCTTTCTTCTTAGTAGGCGCTCTCCTGAGAAATATGCATTTGAAAGTCTGCATCATGGCATTGCTTCAATGCGTTAAGACAAATGAATGACCTATGCCACTCTTGCCCACTTGACATTGTACCAACATTTCTTTTTTATGTTATAATAGATGTATTCCATTTTGTAATGTTCTCTTCTGTCATTAACCATAAGCAATAGTACATTAAAGTATTTATATTGCGGCATACCCGCATGTCAGATTTCAATTGGTTGATGTTTAATTTTGATTTGGGTTCTAATTGGAGCTATGAGATCTCTTGTTCTTCAGGTGAATGGTTGTAGGAAATGGATTTGTTGTTTGTTGGCTGCTCAGTTGTCTCAATAATACACTGGTTCGTTGCAAAAATTGATTTAATTCTCACTCAATTCGTTGATTCAGATTGATTGGTAGCGGTGACCACCTGTTACTCAACTTATCAACAGAATTCTCTTAATTCTTTATATGGCGAATACTTTGCTATTATAAACTTCTTCTGCTGCTTCTCTCACGCTGGTTGCGTTATTCTTGACTCCCCTACATTTCGGACTTAGAAATCTTCGCTCCTTCTCCTTCACGCGCACTAACACGTCTTTCCCCTCGTAGAATGACTGTTGAAGTGATTTACATTTCGGACTTAGAAATCTTCCCTACTTCTTCTTCACGCGCACTAACACGTCTTTCCTCTCGTCGTATGACTGTTGAAGTGCTCTTTCGTCTGCTCTGCGATTCCCTTCGTACTTTATTCTGATCCCTACTCTAACCCTTATCACATGACCAAAATAACTCACCCTTCTTCCTATTTCTCAAATCTTACATTATGATTGGTTTCTCATTTTATTTCGATTTTTCTTTATTGGTTAGCAAAACTCATCGAACTCATTGACGTTACATCCCACCGTGAGTTGGGTAACGCCTACCCTGGGCTCTTTGTAACGGTATACATCGTTATCGCCACAGCGAAGTAAATCCTTTTAGGTCTTACGCCTGACCGCATCTTGAAAACCTTATTGTTCCTACACATTTTTGCTTATGGTTCTCAGACATTGAACCTTTCCTTAAACAAAGAGGCTAACGGTCACCTCTTCCTGTCTCCCCGACTTGTGTTCAGATTTTACAGAAATATTTTCTCTCCCTTACTTGGATTCTAGCATGTTAGTTGTCTTAAATTATATTCTTCCCATCTTATTCTTAATTAAACCGCTATTTTAATCATTACTCTAATTTCATTCTAATTTCATATTAATATAACGATATTTTATATTAGTTTAGCAAAGCATTTTCATTAATCTATCTTCTTTTTTAATTCTCGTGATTTCAATTAATTCGCCACCTCCTAATCGCTGTCTGATACTGCGGTTACATAATGCCCGTTTGACAAAAATGAAATACCCCTTATTTAAATTTTGTCAAACCCCCGTCATGACATTTCCTCCTTAGATCTTATAATTTCTCATTCCCTACTCGAAACATTTTTCGGTGGTCACCGTTTCCCTCATCTTCATCAGTGTGTTGCTTTATACACATAGAATGGTCAATATGGTACATCATATACATAGAATTATAGATATGATACATTACGTACATAGACAAGTACACTGTCGTATATGTGGTTATTACCCTATATACAAATAACATTCGTGATACCTCAACTATATATACACTTCACTGAATTATCCTTGTCTCACTTGACATCAACTTGATTTTACCTTATTACATTCCTTAAGTACTACATTAATGTTACTACATTACAGTTTACAATATTACATTTTACATTCAATGATTTTTTTTTTTTAAATATTATTATATTAACTTCTTGGGACATTTCTTTATCTTTCAGTCCTTCACCGTAAGAACATTCGTCCTCACATTCTTATAATTTGCGTAACGATGTCCAAATATGGTTACCTCTACCTGCACTCAGTTGTCTACCTGTAATCAGGTGTTTCGTTTACCTGACAGTAAACATTGGCAGTTCATTGTCCTGTCTTTCCACTTCACTTTCCACTCTAAACTTTCTTTCACTTTGTCACGCCTAAGTCTGTGACCTTTACAATAACAACATAGCCTTTTGGCACATGAATACATCAGTACTTATACTATATTTACATTTCACAAATTATTTTTTTTTTTTTAAAGATCTTTCTAACATGTTCATTAGCTGTGGTTATTCTTATTACATTATCATTTTTGTTTGTGCACAGGAATTTTGGAACTTGCAACTCCCACGCAGTGTTTGAATTTCAAACGAAAACGTTACCCGTACTAATTATATAACTTTTACTTGGTATTTTTTTTTACATCTTCGTATATATAATTTCAATCACATTTACACAGGTGATTCTTGGGTCTGCCCTGTACTGTTTACAACGTTTTTCTGACGATATGGCCTTATTAGGGAGATGTTATATCTGCCTATCGGTTTACCATTTCTTGGGTGTATTAGGGCATACGCTCTGTCACCAAATATTTTCTCAATCCGGTATGGGCCTTTCCATAGCATATATAGCTTTCTAGTCTTTTTTCCTAACAAATCTGACTTGTCGAACGATTTCACTAGAACTAAGTCGCCGACCTTTGGTTCCCAATTCTTCTTATACCGCATTTTCTTTGCGTTTCTTTTCTCTACTTTTTCCATTATTCTTTTAACAGCATTTTGGATCCGTTCTCGATCTGTCTCGGTCGTCACTTGGATACTTTCCGGAACACCCTCTATTATTGGTTCCGGTGTTAAATTCCTATGCAATTGGATAGGAGCATATCCTGTGGTTAAATTGACTGAGTTATTGAATATAAACTCAATATAGTTGATGTGGTCTGGCCAGGTAGTCTGTTTCAATGAGCAAAGGACTCGGAGATGAACACCTAGGTCTTTCATTACGCGCTCGCTTGGATTAGAGCACGGATGGTACGACGTTGTGTTATAGATGCGAATTCCGGCATCCTGAATGGTGTGCACGAATCGTCTTCCATGGTGTATGGACGCGTTATCTACTAATAGTGCTTTCATCTTCCCGTATTTGACGATATAGTCTTTCACTATTTTATTCGCGCATGCTGCACTTGTTAATTTCTTGAGAGGGTATATTTTCACAAATTTCGACATCACGTCGATAAGTACAAATAAATATTTTAATCCTCCTCTTCCTGCAGGGAACTTATAAATTTTGATGTCGATATCTCCAGGATTTCATCTAACATTTCCTGTATTTTAAGGTTCACTGCCTCCTGTAAATCCAATGGAATAGGTCTGCACTTATATTTGAATGGGGGAACATCATGTATCTCGAATTCATACTCAAAATCATTATAGGTCCCAGTGTGTTCCGAAAATACATTTCTGTGTTTACATAAAACGTTATAAAAAATCTCTTTTTGGTGGTCGTTAAGTAGGTTCGAGTTTGCTACTGTTTCTCTTATTCTATAGGTCATGTTTACATTATTTTCGACTACCTGGAAATCATCTGGTAGGGTAATTATCTCCTGTTCACATGCTTCTGTCTGCCCAAGTCCGTATGACGTCATCTCTAAAAGCCCTTCTTCTGCCGCTACGTACACTTCTTTATCATAGTTTCCCATCTCTTCTGCTTCTAATGGATTCATCTTAACTAGCTCCATCCCTCCTATTCGTATAAATTCTACAAAAAATGTTTCTCCATCTATTTCTTTTTCTTCATCTGTCAATCTTATCTCATTTTCTGCTTCCCTTGAGCTAAACGGAACTTTAACTATGACGTCTTTAATTTTGATTTCCAAGGCTTCCATTTGATAATTCAACTTAGCTTGAAGCGCATACAACACGTCATTACCCATAATAATGTCTACAGATAGCCTATTAATAACAAAACATACAAATTCTATTGTATCCTCCCCAATGGTGACTTTCAAAAGCATTTGTGTATTAATCTTTTGTTTGGCGCGACCTACCGCCAGAGTACAATATGCACTTTTCACTGGCAATATTTGCAATTTCATTCCATTGTTTTTTAAGTGATAAAAGAATGCTTGACTTATAGCTGAAACTGAAGATCCTGAATCTATGGTAATGTGCCATTTTTCTTTGTTTATTATTGCAGCAATACGTGGAGCATCTCTCACTTCTTGTAATTCTGTTAAGTGATTGTTTATTTGAGTACCGTTTTCTATTTCTGTTTCTGTTTTATTTTGTACCACCCTACTCAGAGCTGTGTCCCTGTTCAAATTAAGAACTAGCGTGTTCATCCGGGTCCGATGCGGGACGTCTTCTATCGCACCCTGGATTCGTTTCCCGTATGCTGTGTCGTCTCTGGCCTTTCATCTACCTCGGGCGCCGCGTCCCTCGGTGTGGGTGGAGGAGAACGCACCCATTCTCTTGAGAGAAGTTGATTCCTCTGTCTTACTTCAGGTCTGTCTGTATGGTTCTCTCTACCAGCGTCACGTGATTGATACTGTCTATTAGCTTCTGGTAGTCGGAACGTCGGTCTTGCATTCCCTCTTCGAAGAAATGGGGGTTGACCCCTATTTCCATTCCTAGTTACATGTACATATCTCATAGGGAAATTATATGAATTTGAATTTGGTGGTCCCTGTCTCCCTCTATTGTTGTTAGGGAATTCCCTCGGGACGTGGGCATCGTATCTTTGACGAGTAGCCATATGGTTTGTGTTAAAATTTCGGGGATTGTGTGCCCTTTCCCCGTCATGACTATTATTATTCCACGGTCTGTGTGGATTTCTCACTGGCATTCGATTCTCATGTCTATTTTGTGAATTTTGCGTCCCAACGCTTTGTAAAGCCGTTAACAATGTAATTGCCTCTCTCAATGTCTGAGGTCTTGCTACCACCATGTGATTTCTAATGTTCTCAGGAAGGTGGGGTGTGAGAAGAGAAATCAGTTCGCCTTCCTGTAATGGAGGTTGTAGATATTTTCTCATTTGCGAATATCTCAGGAAATAATCAGTAATAGACTCTCCATTATTACCTTGGTATCGGCCATTTGTTATCTGATTCCTTACTTGGTATTGGACATTGGCGTTCCAATACTTTTCTAGGAAAGCTGTTTTGAACAACTCGTAGCTGCATCCTTCTCCCACAGTTACTCGTAGCCAATTAAGTTCGGCAGATTCTAACGCCCTTTGAACTATTATCATTTTATATTGCTCGGGTACACCTCTGATGACAAAATACTTTTCTAAGTCGGCCAAAAATTGTACTGCGTTGTCATTGCGACAATTAAATTTCGGGAGGGGCAATTCGCTTAGAAAATTCATGTGCACTGGTGGGTACATATTTACGTTTTGCATATTTATTTCGCTATTATTGCTGCTTTGAGGAGAGACAGAAGGGGCGCTAACCTGTTCGTTCTGCTTCTCTCCATTGTGTGTATGTATAGTACAATTGGAACTCTCAGGTACTTGCCCTTGCTGTCGCAGCTGGAAGCCAGTTACGGTATCTCTGATTTGAGATATCTCGCTTACTGTTTCCCTCAACATTTGTGTATTCTCTGATTGAATATTTGTTACACGTGCTACCTTTTCTTTTAACTTCTCCATGTCAGCTGCTATACTATTGTTTACAGTGTCAAACCGGTCATTTATCTCTTGTAAAAAAGTTACCTGTGTCGTGGTCAGTTCATCTACTCTTATTCTTTCCTTATTAATTTCCTCCCCTATTCTATTTTCTACTCCTGCAACGAGAGATTTGGTAGCTTCTAGGTCACTTCTTATAGTACCTACTTCTCGCTGCAGGGCCTCTTTTACAGATTGAATTTCCCCTGTTATTCCTTGAATTCTGACAGTGATTCTAGTTTCTGTTTCTTTCCCTTGGCTTGTAATTTGACTTACTAATTTAGCTTCTAGTGTTTGGTTCTGTCCTACTAATTTAGCTTCTAGTGCTTGGTTCTGTTCTACTAATTTAGTCTCTAGTGATTGGTTCTGTTCTACTAATTTAGCCTCTAGTGATTGGTTCTGTTCTACTAATTTAGCCTCTAGTGATTTGTCCATAGCTTCTAGTGTTTGGTTCTGTTCTACTAATTTAGCTTCTAGTGATTGACTCTGTTCTACTAATTTAGCCTCTAGTGATTTGTCCATAGCTTCTAGTGTTTGGTTCTGTTCTACTAATTTAGCTTCTAGTGATTGACTCTGAATAGTCATTTGCGCCATGAGTTTCTGGAACATCTCTTGTAGATTTTCCATAACCCCAGGATTGTCACTTCTCCTATTTACATTTAAGCTACTTACACCATTTACACCCTCATCTACTGATCCTATAACATTGCTTTCCATTATCTCTTCATTAACAACTTCCAAATCTTTCTCTGTCTCCATAATTATTTGTTCCCCAGAATTTTCCATTTTAAATTTATTCTGTACGATTTTCTTATTTCTCAAAAGCATTGAATTTCCCCTTTAAATTTTCTAATTTCCCTTCCAAAATACTTATTACTAAGACATTACATAGATATTGATTTCACTGAATGATATTACATTTACAAGAAATATAAATTGAGTATGTGTAACTCACAGTTCTGTTGTACGGCTGTGGTGTTTATGTGATGTCTTTACCAATTTTTTGTCGTGCTGCTCGTCGTCTAGTAGGCTCAGTTGATGTCGAAAGAACTTGAACTTCTCTCTTGGTTGGGGGAAAATTCTATGTAGTTGTTTTTGCCGTCTTCTTCGTAGTCTCTGCTGTCCTCATCGTAGTTGTCGTCGTCGGTCTTCTCACTTCTCCTCGTAGTCGTCCTTCGTCGTCGTTCTTCTCACTTCTCCTTGTAGTCGTCCTTCGTCGTCGTTCTTCTCACTTCTCCTTGTAGTCGTCCTTCGTCGTTACATTTCACCCATTTCCTACAATTCGAAGCCCCAACGTGTCGGCGCCATTATGCGGCATACCCGCATGTCAGATTTCAATTGGTTGATGTTTAATTTTGATTTGGGTTCTAATTGGAGCTATGAGATCTCTTGTTCTTCAGGTGAATGGTTGTAGGAAATGGATTTGTTGTTTGTTGGCTGCTCAGTTGTCTCAATAATACACTGGTTCGTTGCAAAAATTGATTTAATTCTCACTCAATTCGTTGATTCAGATTGATTGGTAGCGGTGACCACCTGTTACTCAACTTATCAACAGAATTCTCTTAATTCTTTATATGGCGAATACTTTGCTATTATAAACTTCTTCTGCTGCTTCTCTCACGCTGGTTGCGTTATTCTTGACTCCCCTACATTTCGGACTTAGAAATCTTCGCTCCTTCTCCTTCACGCGCACTAACACGTCTTTCCCCTCGTAGAATGACTGTTGAAGTGATTTACATTTCGGACTTAGAAATCTTCCCTACTTCTTCTTCACGCGCACTAACACGTCTTTCCTCTCGTCGTATGACTGTTGAAGTGCTCTTTCGTCTGCTCTGCGATTCCCTTCGTACTTTATTCTGATCCCTACTCTAACCCTTATCACATGACCAAAATAACTCACCCTTCTTCCTATTTCTCAAATCTTACATTATGATTGGTTTCTCATTTTATTTCGATTTTTCTTTATTGGTTAGCAAAACTCATCGAACTCATTGACGTTACATCCCACCGTGAGTTGGGTAACGCCTACCCTGGGCTCTTTGTAACGGTATACATCGTTATCGCCACAGCGAAGTAAATCCTTTTAGGTCTTACGCCTGACCGCATCTTGAAAACCTTATTGTTCCTACACATTTTTGCTTATGGTTCTCAGACATTGAACCTTTCCTTAAACAAAGAGGCTAACGGTCACCTCTTCCTGTCTCCCCGACTTGTGTTCAGATTTTACAGAAATATTTTCTCTCCCTTACTTGGATTCTAGCATGTTAGTTGTCTTAAATTATATTCTTCCCATCTTATTCTTAATTAAACCGCTATTTTAATCATTACTCTAATTTCATTCTAATTTCATATTAATATAACGATATTTTATATTAGTTTAGCAAAGCATTTTCATTAATCTATCTTCTTTTTTAATTCTCGTGATTTCAATTAATTCGCCACCTCCTAATCGCTGTCTGATACTGCGGTTACAATATCAAATACCATACAATTTTATGTACGTCATTTGAATTTCTATAATAAAAATAATCCAGTGCTATGTATAGAGATATTTATTCCAATACGCATTACAGATTATATAAAAACTGAATAAAAGTTATGGAATATTGACCAAAACTTTAAAATGAATCAGAAGGTTCAAGTGCTGACAATTTTGTTTCTCAAATATTTTCAAGGTAACCAACAAGGTTTATTGGATTGTATTTATACTCCTTTGATGGCGTATCAGAAGTGTTCAAGGACAGCTTTATTGATAGCATATTATTGGAGCTTTATGTGCATTGAGCTATATATAAAATACAGTCTCGGGATAGAGGCACCCGGTGGCAAAACACTTGCATTACAAAATGTATTTCAGAGTCGAGATATAATCTTAGCACAAAATGAGACATGTAAATTGAAGCATAAAACCTTTCTCGGTAAGCATATAAATTGAGAGTTAAACAGTGACAATGAACAAATTTCTTCACACTTCTTCCAGAATAGCAAATTTAAACACATCTGGCGTGTTTAAAAGTGCTATATTTATTCGTACAGGGGTGTGTATGAAACCTTGGTACTAGAGTTCTGTGTTTCCACTAGGCTGATACACACATGTCCCTACATAAAGATCCTCCTACGCATGCCTTTTCAATAGTGATAACTGGAAAAGAATATAACGAGTACATTAAAGTAAACGTTTCAGGAATCATGGAGATGGGTGGTAACTGCTTACTATTAACGATCACAAAATTCAGACAGCGAATACTGAATTATCTAAGACTATCACAGAGTCCAAATAAAATCATTCCCTATAGGTGTATTGGCGTTTTTATCCGGAACTGTTATTGGTGAGAAAGTTTCTTGTGATTGAAGTTCATGCTGCCACGCGGCTGCCTCATTATGCGTCTACCATTTGTCCTCTCTTTCCTTTTTACAACAGAGAAAAACCATCCACGATATATAAACGGCAGTAAAATTCGTAATACAGCACAAATGACTGAGTTCTTATAGGATCACTGTATAATCAGTGGAAGACTGCCTAAGAACATACCTTTATGCAGATGATTTAGCAATTAATATTGCTTTAAATGACAGAACTCTTGTGTGTTCTAAAATAACTCATTTGTCTAACAGAATTGAAAATTGATGTAAGCATAACAACCTATTAATTAATAATAGCAAAACTGCTTAAGTTACTTTTAAAATTAATTCAGATGATCCTAGCTCTCTTGAATCTGTTAAGTTTTTGGGCATTAGTCTTGAATCTTTTCTGGGTTGGCCTTCTTTGTTTATTATGAGTTGTCTCTTATATGTTAAGATGAATATAGATTCATTTACATTGTGTTCTGCAGTTCATAATTACTTCACAAGAAACAGTGCCAACATTTATATTGCTAAATGCAAATACAGTAACGTTCAACATTCATCTTAAATTAAATCTTTAAATCTGTTTAATAGTTTTCCCAACAACGTAAAGTTCTGCCACTAGTTCTGCTTAAAAGAAAAGTTAAATTTACACTGCTCTCAAATTCTGTGTACAGTATTGCAGAGTTTTATGACAGTAATATGTTTTTGTAATGTTTCAATGTTATCTTTTGTATGTGTTTTTGCCGTTGCTATGGAAAATAAATCATATCATATCTATCTATCTATCTATCTATCTATCTATCTATCTATCTATCTATCTATCTATCTATCTATCTATCTATCTATCTATCTATCTATCTATCTATCTATCTATCTATCTATCTATCTATCTAATACTACCGAAAACTTCGCTGGATGTTGCAATGAAGAGGAGATGACATACCTCTGGCAGTAGTACGAGGGTGACCTGAAACGTTTCCGACTTTAACATGAAGATGGTAGCACTCGTAAATAAAAGATAGTGAATTTTGTTGCTCATCTGTTGACGGTCACTAACCAAAGTTTCAGCCACTTTGGACGCTGTCATTATGTATTGAGTTAATGTGGGTGTTTTTATGAAAATTGACAAAATCGACTATCGAGCTGTCCTAAAATATTTGTTCTGAAAAGACAATACGCCTACGCAAATCAAAGATGAGTTGGATTCTGCGTATGGGGACTCTGCACCATCATTTATCAGAGTGAAATTTTGGGCAGCTGAATTTAAACGTGGCCGTAAGAGCTTGGGATATAACGAACGTTCGGAAAGTCCAAAACTGCAACTCCTGACGAAAACATCGCTAAAGTTAACCAAATGGGGCTAGACGACCACCGAATTAAAGACAAAGGTAGCATAGGCAATGAACATGTCAAAAGAACGTGTTTGTCGCATATTAAAACAATATTCAGATATGAGAAAGCTATACGCGTGTTGAGTGCCGCGTTTGCTCTCGTTAGCCAAAAACGTGTTCGAATGAACATTTTCAACGCTTGTTGGCGCAGTTTAGAGCAATAAATTTGAGTTTTGGTACCCATTAATTACTCGTACTGTAAATTTAACATGTATACACAATTATACGTCCGAAAGAAAAATACAGTCCAAACAGTAGACTGCAAAGACGGAACCGGCTCCAAAAGAAGCTGAAATTGTTTTTTGACTGTGAAAGTGATGGCGACTGTTTTTTGGGATTGTCATGGAGTTATTTTAATCGATCATCTTCAAAAAGGAATACAATAAGAGGAGCATACTACGTATCATAGCTTGATAAGCTGAACGCAGAACTTGCGGAAAAACGGCAATATTTGTAGAAAAAAAAAATCCTGTTTCACCTAGACAATGCACCGTCTCAAACCCCAGCGGTTGGAATGGCGAAAATCCACGAATTACGGTTTGAACTGCTTGACCATCCACCTTACTCAGCAGATCTAGCCCCAAGAGATATCTTTTTGTTCCCTCGTGTGAAAATTGGACTCGGAGGACAGAGACTTTCGTCAAATGAAGAAGCAATCACCTTTGTGAACAAATAATTTGCAGAGAAAAACGCCGAGTTCTATTTGGACGGGTTACAGAGATGGAAGCATCGCTTGGAGAAGTATGTAAAGTTGACTATGTTGAAAAATAAAAAAAAATAAAAAGTTTCTGAAAAAATATATTGTATCTTTATTAGGTCGGAGGCTTTTCAGACCATCCTTGTAATAAGTAAAAGTCTTATTAGTTAACTGGACGAACGACTTAATGAGCTTCTGTCAGTTGATAACACACGCTCAAGTCTTAATCACGTAGAATTTCCTAACTCTTTACCTAGTATCAGTATTCATTCGCAAGAGGTCGTGGGCATCGTTAATTTAATATAGCGTCTGGCGAGGAAACCTTCCTACTAGTTGTAATTTAGTTATTATTTAATTTACACACGGCTAATCCCACCTATACGTGGTAGAAGGGGTGTACCTACAGCGTGAATATCTCAACCAATAGGATGAAGGCAACGTGGACCATTGCACGAAATGATAGGATTCTTTAAATGCATCCCGGTCTACCACTAAGTTGGGAGGATTATATCTTGGTGTGTGTGTGTGTGTGTGTGTGTGTGTGTGTGTGTGTGTGTGTGTGTGTGTGTGTGTGTGTGTGTTTGTGCAAGGATATATTAGCATGAGGGAATGTAGCAATCAATGTGTTGACACAGCTAAAGAAACTCATATGAAATTTGTATCACATACATCGACACCGTTTGTGGAATTAGTTATTCATCACTTGCAATCTTTAACGTAGTGTAACTGCTAAAGAGTTATGGAAAAAAGAACACCTCAATCTTTACTGATAACCAAGCATCGTATCCCATACACCTTTACAGGGAAATGAAGTTCAGAGTCTCGCAGTATATAACTGTTGACGTTAGTTCCGGGAACAACACGCGGGGATAGCCCGGTTCGCAACACGTAGCTTTAGTTTCATTACAACTACTGCTCCCCAAGCAGGGAATGCAAGGTGTTTAACATATTGTGTTAATAGCATTACTTTCACAACAATTGCTGGACAATCTACATTTTATAAATAAAAAAGTGTTGGGTATTATCAACAGCCATTAAACAGCTTGAAGAATGTAATTTCGAGCTGTCCCAAAGCAGTCGAAGTGGTGTCTGCAAAAATAATATACAGAATGCACAACCTACCAAAGGAGCAAAAAATAAATTGTCCGGTATTCTACACAAAAATACCGGATTTTCAGTGCTGCATAGTATAAGAAATAAACTAAGTCTTGGACAAATACATGAAAATGATTTATACTACTCATATTAACGTCATGTGACGAACGAACTTCTCCCAAAATTGTTATACTGTTTCAGCAAGCGGCGCAGAAAGTTCACATTCGACAGTTTACGTATGTACGTGGTTGTTCACTGTAATTCCCACATCGACAACAATAAGTAGGACGGCATATTGTAACGTAAGTTACATTTTGTATACGCATCGGAGTGTACACATCGGTACATATGTTGACATGGACGTTTGTTGATGCCACGCTTGGCCTTGTATATTACCTGTGTGCGTACGTTCATTGCTGAGGTGTACGTGATGCAGCGTCTGCAGGGATAACTTTAACATGTAAGGTTAATGCACTGTAACCTCGAAATTTGTAATCGTTACTCGAAAATAATTGTCTGTACCATACAAAGTTTTGTATTCCCTAAAAGCTAGAGTAAGCGAACAGAGGCTGTCAGATCATAGTGAGACGTAGCTAAACCAAGATGTCCCGTAGACGAAATTAGCTTCGGATTAGAGTTAGTAGTGTGGCGACAATCTATGGCATGTAAGCAATAATATTGAGAAGAATAAGCATGGTTCCAGGTACTTTTAAGCCATTGTAATGCATTAAGTGTCTTAATATGTTGGGATTGGGGTTTCATTCGGTACGTGGGCCACCATACTGTGGCTTTTGTCCCTATGCCACCGAGGGAGCAAGGATGATGCGAAGGAGACAGAGGGCGGCTGACCCAAGGAGCCACGACAGTACAGAGGGCAGAGTCCCTAAAATTTAATTGGATAGAGACTTCTCCAGACAGGCCAGGAGAATGAACCCGCTCCCCTGCATCGGGACGGCAACGAGCCCAGCACCCGAGCCCTAATAGTCCCAGGTAGGCAATCCGAGCCGCAAAGACCCCTGGTTGGCGTTCCCGAAATGGCCCCAGCAGAGGAGCTCAGGTCTGCAACTGGCCTACCGCAGGAGGAAGTGGTTTTCCTCAGAGCATATCATCCTGCCATGCACCGCCGAGACACCCGCCGACACTTCTACTCTGAAAGAGACCATCAGATGAGAGATGATATGAAATGATAATGGAGATGAAATGGAGGGGCAGGAAATGTGGGGGATGTAATTAATCTACCCAGCATTCACCTAGCGATCCGGGAAAACCCCCAACAGAACCCACGGGTCAGGTAGGTCAGCCACGGTAATCGAACCTGGGCACAAATGCTTTCAAATGTTATAAAGTTGGAGTTTTACTTTCTTTCGAGTATTTATTCTATCCATAGTTGAACGAATAGAAAATTCTATTCCAAATTTGACAAATAACATAACATTCTATCCTTATGCATGCTTCCCTACATCTGCCACCACAAAACTCAAACGGTTTGCAGTTTTGAAATTGCTTCTAATATGTGTGGTTTCTAAATAACAAAACATATGCATTTCTATCCTTAGAAAGGACACTTGTGATACCGAAATTATTGTTTGCAGGAGCAAAGAATAATGATAGACGTCGAAGGAATGTTGATTCTTTGTGAGACCAAGCCCCAAGGCCAGTTTAGTTGGGGAAACTGTTTATAACAATGCCATGAATGAAAGGAACAGTGACCTTAGAAGGTTTCTAAAGGAATTGCCACTTGACATACATGAATAGGGTATTCTTCGGATCGTTTACAATGGCGACCAAAACAGCCACAAAAGGACTTTGTTTAGTTTGGAAAAAGAGTTTGGAGAGTGAAAGTCATATAAAAAGATACACACGCGCGCAGATGTGGTCAGAGACTCTTCGGCTTGCCGCCGATGAAGGCGGGTGTGCGGCTAGAAAGACATCATAAACATTTATCCGGCGTGTAGCCGATCTTGGGGAATAGTCAAACGTGCAGCCTATTAGGGTGGACAACTTGTTCGGTGTTTCATAATTGTCGGTTCACATATACGAAAGGAACACATAAAGTTTATCGAACAATAAACATTCTGCCGCCAGTATCTCCGTAAACAGCGACTGTGGTAACCCTTGTTCGCCACCCACAAGTTTGTATCAAAGTGGCGCCGCAACGTAGAGCTCGTTGTTCGCCATCATTAAAATACTGTTTCAAATTGGCGCGCCAACGCGGGGCTCGTTACGAAGAGGAGGTTCGGCCCGATAGGAGAAGGACGTTCGACAACAGGAGGAGGTTCAACCCGAGAAGGAGATTCAACCCTAGAAGGAGTTTCAACCCGACGACGAGGTTCAACAAGAGAAGCAGATTCAACCCAGAAGGAGTTTCAACCCGACAACGAGGTGCAACAGAAGGTGGTTCGACAGGAGGACGGTCGACCCATCAAGAAATTCATCAACAGTTCGAACGTAAAGAAGAAAGGAGGCCGGCATCGTCATTAGTGACATCATCAGGAGCCAGTAAAAACAATCCAAGGTACGGAGTGTAAAATTATATACTAGACTATAGTGAATTTATTTGAGAAGTGAAAAACAAGATTTTAAGTAAACAAATTTGTAGAAAACATGGAAGTTCAAGAGGTTTATAGTAATAACAGTAGGCAGGGAGTAGTTGAAGTAGCAGAGCGGGATAGAACTGTAACAAATAACGTAAAAGTGGAAATAAATATGTTAGAGGAAATTAGAAAAATGTTCGCAAGTTTAAGTAAAAAGATAGCTGATGATACTCAAAGTTTAATAAAAGAGATGAAGGATAATAATCAAAGTTTAAAAAAGATGGAAGGAAAGATAGAAAGTGGTTTTCAGAAGTTAGAGGCAGGACAAATAGAACTAGGAAAGAAGTTAGACAATCAACAACAGTCGTTAGAAAATTTCAGGAAAGATAGTCAGGAAGTAGAGAACGTAAGAGAAGAAGCTGATCAGGTAACGGACAATGTAGGAAAAGATGTTAGTGAGGAGACGGAGAATGCTGAAGATGAAGTTATGAATCTAACTAATGAAAGGTTAGATAGTGAAAACCGAAAACTTGGGGAGGAAATAGTACAGAAATTAGACGAAGAATTAGGAATGGCTAGAGAAGAGTTAGGAGAAACTAGGAGTAGACTAGAAGTATCAGAAAGGGAAAGTAGAGAAAAAAATAAAAAAAGAGTTAGAAGAAACTAGGAGTAGACTAGAAGCATCAGAGTGGGAAAATAGAAAACTGACGAGGAATTTGGAGAAAACCACAAGTGAAATTAGTGAGGTAGCAATAGAGATCACGGTGACAAATGAAACATTGAAAAACATGCAAAATCCAGGGATAAACGAAACAGAAATATTAAAATATTTCGGGCAAGGGGCACAGTTCCATCAGAATATGCCTAAGAAAGATAGAAAAAAAGATCGATGTCCGATATCTAAGCTAAATGTGGAAAAATCATGGGGATGTATAATAAATAAGTCCTTTATACATGGAAAAGTCCGCAAAATTCTCTTGTATTTTCGAAGTACGTTGTGGGATGATGAATTTTCTTGTAAATGGTAGGAACTTAGGCTAAAGTAATTAAAATTGCCATAACAAATTGTAAAAGGAGAAGAAACAAACTTGTAAAATGTATGCTAAGTATAAATAGTGTAGTGTAAAATGTATAGGTTAAGTGTAAACAGTGTTGTGACAGTGCAGTGAAACTCAAAACTAAACAAGTGAAAAAAAAATTATATAGAGAAATGAAAATCAGAACACTCAAAGACTTTTGAAAATAATATTTATATAGAATCCCAAAGAAGTATTCGGAAATGTATAAAAAAAGAATTAAGCAGTTAAAAAAAAAACAAAAAAAATTTCAGAACAATGAAAGACTTTTGAAAAGAATATTTATATAGAATCAAGAAGAAGAACTCAGAAATGTTGTATACAAATATAATATTATTAATGTACCATTGATTTAAACATGGGAGTGTATGTTTAGGAATTGTTTCAAGTGTAACAGCATTATGAATTAATTTTAAGTAGGTCTGATGGAGAAAAAGAGAGATGAGGTAAATTGAAATCTTTTCCGAGTAATATTTAAAAGTTGAAAATTGCAGAACAGAATGTTGGTAAATCTTAAATGAAATGTTGTTAGGTAACCATGTGAATAATTGTTAGGAAATGTCATGTAAAAAAAAATTAATGTTGTGAAAAGAAATTGTAAAACGAATTGGAAGTTGCTGACAAAGGTCTAATAATTTGCGTTATATTCGGGCAAGACATATATATTATTTCATTATGGGATAATAAAACAATATCTATGGGGGCATTTGATACCGAAATTATTGTTTGCAGGAGCAAAGAATAATGATAGACGTCGAAGGAATGTTGATTCTTTGTGAGACCAAGCCCCAAGGCCAGTTTAGTTGGGGAAACTGTTTATAACAATGCCATGAATGAAAGGAACAGTGACCTTAGAAGGTTTCTAAAGGAATTGCCACTTGACATACATGAATAGGGTATTCTTCGGATCGTTTACAATGGCGACCAAAACAGCCACAAAAGGACTTTGTTTAGTTTGGAAAAAGAGTTTGGAGAGTGAAAGTCATATAAAAAGATACACACGCGCGCAGATGTGGTCAGAGACTCTTCGGCTTGCCGCCGATGAAGGCGGGTGTGCGGCTAGAAAGACATCATAAACATTTATCCGGCGTGTAGCCGATATCAAGAAGAGTCAAACGTGCAGCCTATTAGGGTGGTCAACTTGTTCGGTCTTGAATATTTGTCAGGTCATCAAAATTTATCGAGAGATATAATTAGCATTCAGTCACTATAAACCGTGATTGGTAACCCTCGGTCGGCAGCTTCCATTTCGAGGTTTGAAATAAGAAGCAGTGAATAAATAATTTGGAAACGGGCATTCCAGTGTTGTAAACTTTCCTTCTCACACACATCCACGCATACCCTGAGAGAAACCTCATTGCTCGCCGACTTCTGTGTACACCCATAAACTTTTTAGTTACACTTGTCAAACAGTATATCAATTAAATCAGCCACATTAGTTAATACCTAATTGCTATTATTATTTATGAAGACAGCAAATTGACACTAGTGCCTTTCCTAACCTCTTAATAAGCAAGAACTGCCCACAGGTATGTCTTTCTTCCATGTAACGGGGGTATATCGACATTATCTGAATATTTGCAGTTCAGAAACACGCCATTACATCTGTTGGGGTAAAAGTGCTTGCAAAAGTGTCCCATGTATATGGATTCACGCTTGCTGCTTGATAATTTTTCGCTTAATTTCCCACAGAGTAGTTTTAAAGAAAATGTAGAAGTTATAACAATTAAAGTGGAAGTGTGTGTGTGTATGTGTGTGTGTGCGTGTGTGTGTGTGTGTGTGTGTGTGTGTGTGTGTGTGTGTGTGTGAGTGTGTGTGTAGTGCAGTGCAGTGCATCGTGTGTATGTGTGCGCGCGCGTGTGTGTGTGCACACGTGTGTGTGCGCTCGTTGTTGTGAACATACTCTCTTCTACAGATTCAAAGCTTTTTTATTTAATTTACGTCCTCCAATGTTAAGCCAAATCGGATGATGAATGAAATGGGTGAAATGATTCTCAAATGAGTCCAGGGTCCATGGAGCTTAGAATTACCCAACATTCGTCTTGAAGGATGAGGCAGACCCCGGAGAAACCTTATCCAGGTAACTCACCCTGACCGAGATTCGAACTCGGGACCTCTTGAACGTGAGGCAGACATACTATCCTCTACGCTAACGAGGCGGGCAGTAATTCGGTGTGTGTAAGCTGAAACCTGAAGCTTAAGAGAGCGGATGCACGTATTTTTGAACAGGCAAATGTGTAAGTTATAGACAAGCCAATATGCTTGAATAAGTTAGTAGTAATGGTTTCCATGCCCTTATTACTTTCTAAAGAACAAATCATTTAACTTAAAGGGAATTCTGTTCCAAAATAAGGAATTAAGATCCCGTTCTTTTCTTCTTTCAAGAATCTGTTTCTTTCTTCAGGTTCCCTAGTAGATGAGTTATATTCGCCAAGATAGAAGGGAGAAGACGCACTGGGTTTGGGAGGGAAGCAGACGGACATGCTAGAGATATGGAGAAGTAGATAAGGGGGTCTGGGATGATGAAGAGAGAAGAAAGTGAAAGAAATGTGTTATATATAATACACAGAACGTGAAAAGAAGGAGATAACAAAACGAGAAAAGCTGGAGAAAATCAACTGCAGAAACGGAAGTTCCTGTTTATATCACCCTAATGTTTGTTTATCTCCTGACACTGTAGTTTAATTTCTTTTGAGCTGGGAACAGCTGATACCCAAGAGCGAGTCAATAATTAAAGGGATTACTTTATCTCAAGTAGGATATTCTAAAGAGAGGAACGTTAAATTTCCATCCCCTTTTTGGTTGCACCATAAAAGATTCCCTTTCCGGGCTACTGTTAGAAATATATAAGGAAGGACTACATGGAAGTATTAGGCAAAATTGTCTTCTGAGAGATGATCCGGATATTGAAGGAGTAATTTCAATTACACACTCTTGTATCTTTGTTTCTAATACCGAATTTATGATAATCTCTTAAACATATTCTGCCACTTTATAGCTTTTTAGTCATGTTTTGAGCTATGAGTGCGTCATCTCCTGAAAACTCAAAGAAGTTCGCTACGCACAGTGATATACATGGGCCGTGCCGCGGACAGGCAGCTATATCGCATAACTCTCACCAAGGCAACCCAAATTGCATCCCAAATGACCGTCTGTGGGAATTTATGGTATACAACACTGCTTGGAGACGGGTTTTCTCAAGGATCTTCTGCTTTTCCATGTCAATTGCTTCATAACCACTGTTCATGTCATCCATCATCGGCATGTAGTACTATTAAAGAATGGACCGTACCAGTAAATTAAAAAGGAAACGTGATCTACTTACGAGTAAAATAATATATTTCTTCATCAAAAATGCATCATTCCAACACAAAAGGTCACGATGTCCACTAGGAAGCAGAGTGTTTAAAACGAATCCGAGTCGTCGGCCAATTCGAATTAACCACGCATAGCTTTTATGGTTCATTTCTATGAATATTATGAAAGTATGTTGAGTAAGGTATATTTCAGTGTTTGTTACTTAATTCTGAGTTTTTCAAAATTAAGAGTGTCAAGTGGATATATCCCACGCGCCAAATAATCCTGTTTCACAAAGGGAACACATAGACACACACAGACACACACACAGACACACACACACACACACACACACACACACACACACACACACACACACACACACATAAAGACGATGGCTGTTCAATAAAGAATGATCTTTTTTTGACAACGTACCTTTACTCATCCTCATAGTTTTGATGGTCCTTCTCGAAATAGTCTCCCCTGAATGCGATGCACTTGTCCCAACTTTTCTGCCAACCTTCAAAGACATGCTGGAAACCATTTTTTGAGAGATCCTTCAAATTCGCCTCCGCAATCTTCACCACTGCTTTTGATAATAGGTAATACCTCCCACGAAGGCGTGTCTTCAAGTTAGGGAATAGGGCTATATCCGGACAATAGGGAGGGTGAAGGATGGTTTTTGCAAGGAATTCAGCAACAACATTGGCAATATGCGGCCGCGCTTTATCGTGGTGCATCATCTAGCCTACTTCACGGAAATGTGGTCTTTTGAGCCTGATTTGGACTTGCAATGTTTTCACGACATCTCTGTAGCACTGTCCAGTTACTGTCATGTGTGTTTTCTTCCGTAAGAGCAGTAACTGGAGCACCGGGTCCACCTTCCTCTGAAATCGATTGTCCCCTCTCTTTAAACATTTTAAACCACCTTCGAGCTGTGCTGTAGGGAAGACCAGACTCTCCAGAGGCCTCCTGTAACATTTTATAGGCCTCAACTGAAGATCTGTTGAGACGAAAGCAGAATTTCAAAGTCGCATGTTGTTCCTCGCGTGTTACCTTGAACATGTCTGAACTTACCTGGTTCTCATAGGCGGGAACCAGGAGCACCAACAATGAAACTGCAACGGCTTGTTTGTTTCACATTAAGATAACAGAGTATAATAAGGTTGGATTTTACTGCAAAAAATTATGACCGCAAAAAAATTATGAACATTCTCTATTGAACAGTCCTCGTGAATGGCTTTCAAATCAGTACCAATTGTATAAAACCGCAGAAAATACTTATGTTGTAATGCTTAAATATAGAGGAAAAGATAACAGAGACTGATTACGACGATAATAACAAAAAAGAAAAGTAACAAAAAATTATTATGATCATTATCGCTGTCGTCATCACTATCACCATCATCATCATTATACTAGTCTGATGAGAATGAAATACATTAAATATCTAATTTTTTATCCTTAAAGAAAAGCACAGCAATAATGCCTAAGCAAACAGTAGAGATAAATGTACCAACTTTTGAGAAATTAAGACAACTGTTTTAGCACAATTAAGTCTCAATGGAAAGAAAACAGATACATGATTGAAGCAACATTGGCAGCAAAAAGCGTATAATATGCAACTACTGGAATTTTAGAGATAATATTAAATTAATGAAATGGATAATGTTGATCATTTTAGGCCACTTAGCGTGTTCCGGCTCCAAAGTCCTGCTCCAATTTTTTCCTCGGTCCTTCTAGGTTTTGCTTTTTTCTGGTTGGCAATCATTGCCATTTTTGGAATTCCATTTTCTTCCATTATATTTTGGTGCTGCTTCCAGTTCTGTATTATATTATTGTATTATTTAATTCTTCTATTTTTAATTGTTGCATTTCATTATATTATTGTTTTTATCTAGTCATGTATATCCAGCTATGCTTCTAAGAAACTTCATTTCTGTTTGGTATATTTCTTTTATGCTGTGCCATTATTGTAAATGCTTCTGAACCATACGTTACAATTGGAACATCCACTGCTTTTTACAGTTTTATTATTGAATATTTTCTTGATTTGTTGTTTAGGGTTGTTTTATTGTACATATTATGTGGTTAAATTTATTTTTTATCAATGTCTGTTTCTGTTATGTATGATATTTCACAACCAAGGAAATTAAGTTTGGACAATTATTCAACAGTTATATTCTCTAGATCTATTTTATAACGAGCTGGCTGAATACCTCAAAATGCCATAGATTTTGTTTTGCTTATAGGTTTTTCTAATTTATAGTTTTTGGTATTTGATATAACTTATATGCCATTCTTTGAATGCGATTAATATTTGATCATCCGTGTAAACTATTGTTTTATTGTTCTTGCCCCTAGATTGATTCCTCGTGTAGTTTACTGATTCAATGATTTAAACATGTAGTCTATATATAAAACAAAAGAATAGCCCTTTTGAAATCAGTATTGGTTCTCAGTTATTTATCGGGATTCTCGTTTCTTTATGTGCGTTTTTTATTATGTTTATTAAATGTTTTGGTATTCCCTTTTCTCTAAGATTTCCCATAATTTTAATCTAGATAAGTTGTCGAAGACTTTTGTAATATATAAAGAGAATGTGCATTTCTAAGTTAAATTCTTTTCGTTTTTCAATTATTTGTTCGAGGGAGAAGCCATTATCCATAAAACTTAAGTGGTTCCATTAAAAGTGATCCTACTATTTTTAACAATCTATTATTTATAATATTCCTATGTATTTTATAGGTTGACAAGAGTAGGGTAATTCCTCTATAATTTTAAGGTTTAATTCAATAAACTTTAAAAAAAATGATACTATTTATCCTACTTTCAATTCTTCAGGAATTCTTATTTGTGCCAAATATTTATTATATAATTTTAATAATCCTTCTTCAAAAATATATGTAAAATATTTTAATAAATCAGTATTAATATTGTCTACGCCACATGATTTGTTGTTTCTACTTTATTTCAAAACACTTACTAATTCTTCAAACTCTAGATCATCTACTGCTGTATTAGGTTTTATCTCTGGTTTCTTTGAGTTTACTTCCTCTGTTCAGAGTTTTTATAGTAATTTTCTAAACCTAAATATTTTATAATTTGCTAATTTGCTTTGTGTTCTTTGCGAGTTCAGGTTCCTGAGGAACTTACCTACTTGGTCCTGTGGCCCATGTATTATACTTAATTAATTATGCAAAATATGGTTACAGTAACAGTATATTTAAAAGACTAATAGTATACCTATGAAATGTTACGCAATGTAAAGCCGCAAATGTAAACTGCAGCTTCAGAATTCTCTAAAACATACGCTAAGATTTTTTTTTTTTTTTTTTTTTTTAATTTACGTCCTCCAACGTTAAGACGATGAATGGAATGGGTGAAATGATGCTCTAATGAGCCTAGGGTCCATAGAGTTTAGAGTTACCCGACATAAATATTTCAGGATAAGGGAAAACCCCGGAAAAAACCTTAACCAGGTAACTCACCCTGACCGAGTTTCGAACTCGGGACCTCTTGAACGTGAGGCAGACACGCTACCCCACGCTACCAAAGCGGGCAAACATACGCTAAGATTAGATTCTTTATCATTAAGCTTTATTGTTGGTAATGTAAATTAACATACACCAGTCATTCTTTCTTTATTCATATAATATAGACATACAGTTTACTGCAGTAGACAATAACTTTGTGGCTCTTATCAGAACACAATTCACTCTGGCACACCACAATGCTTTATAAAGCACTTCATCATTGCACGTAACAGCTACGAGTACCAGTTGCTCAAGCTAGGGCTAGTAATGTGTATAAATATTTTCTTGCTTGTTCCGAGAAGATATATTTCTCTGAAAATGCAATAGCCACAAAAAATAACAAATGAACTTAGTTCAGAGTTAGTTCTTTTTATTATTTTATTTCTATACTCCCTTTCATTTCTATAGTAGTATTGGGGGCTTTGACTTGTTGGTTCTTTAAAGCTATTTTAATACTTTTTTGTTTAACTCGAATCAGCTTACATTCACGCCCGCATACATAGTTTCAGATTCAGATATTTGATTGATTGTAAATAATTTGTAATCTTTGTTAAAAATGATAAAACAAATTTAAGGCGAAGGACAAAGATATTCACGATGGTATAATTATTTATGCATAACATGTAGTAGTATTAAATATTCTTTACCTCTAGGTGCAAATAATTGAATAGCACTGAAAAACAAAAGAATTTAGATAAAATAAGCAGTACATATTGACTGACAGAATTTGTAATAACACAAAAATACTTAATAGAAACAGTCAATTTAAACTTCAGTGTGTTCATATCTACGATGACTGTATGAACATATTTATTTCAAGTAGGAATTTTTAAATGTAGAATTTGCTTTAAAATCGCATGTAACCACACAAAGCTACGATAAACAAGATTCAACCGAATGAGATGACGTCAAGATAGCGTGTGCTACTCGGTTTCGGGAGGTCTGGGGTTCAATCTCCAAGAGCCATGTTTTTCTCGGGACTTTCATTCCCAAAATGCTGAGGTCAATTATATTAGCTGAATTTTCTGTCCTTTTATTTCATCTCACATCTTGTTTCGCTTCTTTATCTCTACGTTCATTTTGCTTGGCTCATTTGAGGCGGGCTATATAAACCTAAAGGCTGCTACCAGGGAATCTGAACCCGTAAATTATACAGAGCTGCTCTCTGCTTCTGTGTCTCCTAGGCCCGGCCATCCTGTCTCTTCTCAACTTAACCATTGCACAGGAGTGCCCCGTTAGGGACATAAGTACAAAAGACGTTAAATAGATCTCCCTCCGAACTCACACCTCAACAACATTCATTTATTCTTTTTTTTGAAATTGCTGATAAAATTTTCGGGGAGAGGAGTCGCTTACCTGTGAAGCGTAAGAAGCAAGCTTAAATGCTCTACACAAAATCGCAAATACCATAGAATAATCACTTTTTTTGCATAAAAGAATAAAACAAAAAATTCAAATGCTAATATATGTAAGTAAACATAGCTTTTAAACATTTTTATTTCACAAAATAAAAGCAGAATCCTAAAAGCTCATTGTTTGTTCTTTTTCCTATAGTAATTTCTTACTTTTCAAAAACAGCAAACAGAGAAAATCTCATTTCTACAACTGCTAGTAAGATTTTAACGAAATTTTAAAACAGAAACGGGAACAAAGTATATAGAAGGTTACTGCGTGTTAGACGGACGTCAAAGAACTCTAACGAACGATCGTTTACTGGAGAGGAAGACAGCTTTGAGAGTTGTGACGTATTTCAGCCGGGAGCGAGGCCTGCAGTGCTTGTGACTTCAGACAAGAGCCGTGTAGTACCAAGTTGCCTATATAAAAGGCGCTGTGAGTATAGAATCTGAGGTTTCAGTCAGGTGCAGCACACTTGATTATAACAATGCAGCTGTCCCGTAGCTAATGTTAAATATACAATGTAAGGATTTATTGAAGGACAAAGATACACACAAGAACGTCCCCCAAAACAGATTTCCACGGACTTGTGTATGTTTGACTCGACATGTGTGTGCGAAAATTTTTTTTTCTGTTATGAAATTACCAAATCCAAACCTCGAAGTACCTTGTTGGTTCACAATCTAACATGCAGCCTTCGATTACAAATTTCCCAGATATTACGTCCTGACATTGAGAAACTAGTTAAAGAAAAGCGATACAGAAAGTGCCGGAAAATGTCCACATAATTTTGTTGAGTGGGTCCCACACTAATTTGCAGAGAAAGTTATTTTGTTTTATTGTATTTACTTTATAACATGCCTGACCTTCAGATAAACTACGGGTTGGAAGTTTTATATTTTTCTCATAGAACAGAGTCAAAATGTAATTGTTTATAAACTGTGACCAAGTGAATGATTAAAGTAGCCAGCATTAATATTACAACATCCAAGATGTAAGTTGTACACATTATTAATACCCGATACGTTTCCTATCTTTCCAATGCTGTCGGAACCCCAACACATCAAACTATTTCCTTCCTGCAAATAATTTATTCTTCCACACTGGCCGTATATAGGCTTAGCTTTGCATGGATAGAACCAGACTGTAAATGTTAATGCTATAGCCGTAGTTCAAATCCCGGCTATGGCATTCAATTGTTCAGTCTGGCTCTATTCGTCCATTTTCTTCCTCTTGGGAAGCGGAATTCAGCGCGGTGACATCACACGCTAACCTAGCTTTCGTTCGGGATCATATTTGGCGGCTAGAGCTGATGGAGCTGACGTCACACCGCCACTACCTGTCTTTCGCTGATTTAGTGAACGAGGTCAAGACTAGGGGCTACAAACTTAAATCCGTAGTGTTTGTCGGTGGAGAGGAATCGAATTAGGGAGTGTAGTAAAGAAGCTGTAGGTTCATAGCAATACCCAGATGAAAGCAACGGTGACATGGGTTTCTTTTTCCGTAACTACCATTTATTTTCCCATAAAATGTATTTCCCGGGCTTGTGGGCCGTGGTCCAAAGGATGAAGCATACCATTTATTTTACATTGTATACATTCAGATAACATGAAATAGCATTAAAATAACTGAAATCCTAATAAAATCCTATCCTGTCTTAGCAGATCCTGCATGACAATGAGCTGACTGCCTTTTCCAACAGGTACCATTAGGCCACCCTTTTTCGAGTCTTACCAGATTGACTTTTGAGTGTGGTTTTTATTTAAAAGTAGGTCTCGCTTCACCAGAATCTCTAATTTCGTGCATTTCACGTAAGAAATTTCATCATGCATAACAATATCAATTCTCTCCACAGTTCTGCGTACAACGTCCTTGTCAAAGTCACTTAAATTTGTAAACCCTCTTCGGAGGACAGACATGTTTTCTGGATGGCACAAACAATTGGGTGCCGATGGGATCAGATTTTCTGGCCTCCTCAAATGCGGGACACACTTGCTTTACACGCTTCAGCAGGAAGCATTTTTGAAATCGAGCTGATTTCTATGTTCCTCATTGCCTGATTCTTTAAAAAATGTATAAACCTTAAAATAATACTTCGAGCCTAACTTCGCCACTAAATTCACCGCAAGAAGCCATTGCACTATTTAACTCTTACTCTACTGTTGTGTAAAGAACAACTGAATGATATTGATTTGAACTCTTCAGACACTTCTTGTCCAGCAGTCATTCATAAACATATGCATACAACATTCCACAGGATAACAGGAAATGAAGTGTTTGCTATTTCTCGAATTTAACACCTTGGCTTATTGAAAGCAATTCTTTTATCAGGTCATGTCAATAGTTTACATTTCAGTTTCAGTAATTACAAGTAAGTAAACACACATACAAAACAACCAATAAGGAAGTGCTTTACCTCACGATGCGTCGGTGAATATATTGATATTTATTTATTTACATTACGAAAACTATTTGAGCTGATAAACGTTTACAGGTTTTTAAACGGAAGAACTGAATAATACTGCATTGTACTCTCTAGAGTATTTAGAGATTACGAACCATTCATAAAAAGAGATATGTGACAAGACACGTTCTACCAGGCCAGAGGGAAGTGTATTGTTTCCTTTCGCTCGAATTTAACAAAACCTTGACTTATTCTTTTATCACGTCATGTCAGAAGTTTACGTGTAAATACTCATTTATTGAAAAAATACGTACACGCACACATACTAACCAACAATGCTATTCATTACATTAGTCACGTTGCGAAGCATTGTTATAATATAGTGCTTTGTTTATTTGTATTAGGAAAACTGAGCTAAAAATATGGGATTTTTGCAGTTATGATAGACAAATTACTCTCTGAATTTTTGTTTTGGCGGGAATAGTGTTTAATAGAGATTGATAGGGTGGTGCTCGTCACACAGTACTTAGGAAGAATGCAACACGACAACACCTCGGGACTCAGATTGTCTCACACTCAAGGACAAACATCATCCCATTTGAAAAACATAATAGTAACGCATAAGAGCAGTAAAGCAGGACAATATTGCAAAAAACACGAATGTTATCCTAATGAACCACAGCTGTCCGCCTCGTTAGCATAGATGGTAGAATGTCTGCCTCAGGTTCAAGAGGTCCCGAGTTCGAATCTTGGTCAGGGTCAGTTACCTGGATATTTTTTTTTCCGAAGTTTTCCCTGATCCTGAAGTACGAATATCGGGTAACACTAAGCTCTATGGGCCCTGGACTCATCTGAGCATCATTTCACCCGTTCATTCACCGTCCGATGTGACTTAACGTTGGAGGACGTAAAGCTACCACAGCTACATACCTACTGATTTACCAATGAGAGGAGATTTTTTAGCTTGCTAGCAAGACAGAGGGACACTGTTCCCTCCTTTAGAGGTACATACACTGTTCTGTATTCCACATACAGGTCTAATACTGCATTTGTAGATTCCGAGTCAGTAACTGTCGGAGTACAGCAGATCTGGGGAAGAGTTCTCGAAAGTGCGAGCTCTCTTACTTCCTGGTATACACATGCACATTGTCAGCCGCAAATGGAGAGGAAATAAGGTCATTGCTTGAAAAATCTGAGAGTACTGTTCCTCAGGCCTGGTGTTCTTACATATTCTTGAACATCTTCGGTCGTACCCTGGAAGGTTCTGAACTTGAATTTCAAGTTGGTTATTTCACTGACTTATGGTAACACCAGAACCTCTTAAAATTAAAATTTTATTTTCTAAAAGGAAATAAATTTACAGGCTATTGTATTTTAAAGTACATTTTCAAAGTTATTGAATTTTTGTCTTCTTATTGATAGTAGTACAAATGTTCACCGATAAGCAAAAGCGCTACAGAAACAAATATAGTCAACATCTAGTAAGAATGAAAAATATTTAAACAAACCTTATAACCAATTTTATGAATATATGTCCGAAACGAAATATTTATCTTAAGAATTTCACAACAAATAATGCTGAATAGCTGAATCCTAAATATGTAATCTAATTTATCCTACATTATTTTATCCATATTTACTAGTAAACTTACGAACTACAGTTACGTGTATTTAGCAATGTATGTGAAAATTACTATGACCTACTCTTAAGTTATTCTTCAATTCCATACAAGATTCATGACGTGTCGACATCGCTGACGTATGCAATGTTATTAAATTCCTATCGTGCTAGTTATCCATTGCTTTTATTCACAAAAGATTGCAAAGCAATATAAGGTTTACAACGTCATGTGAGACAATACCGCCCCGAGCGGGTTTGAAATCAGAGACATCACTAATTCCATTTCCGCGTTCACTGCGGTCTCATGCAGAACTGATGTAAGATATCCCCCCGAGGAAATAATGGTGAGCTATCTGATCGGATTAGCTCTCGATCAATGTAAATCCCTTGCGCTTGAATCCAGGGGTCAGTATGTCTAGCACATGGTATTGTTGATATCCATACTGAAATTAAAGGGGCTTTGTGGTGAAGTAGCAGGGTCAAACGGACAAATTACCATTATTTTGTTCATTCTTACTTTTGCACACTCATTCAGAAATGTTACCAAATCTGCAGCCTTAAATGGACTCCGTTCTAGAAGAGGACCAGAAAATAAACTGGCAAACTTTTACCGACAGGAAACAGAGGCTTTATTGTTACACTGAAAGGCAAATTGACTCAGGTTTTTGCTCTTCTGCAGGTGTTCTCTTAAATTGGATTCAATTTATGCAGCTTATGGTATATATCATATGCATTTATTTACACACACACGCACACACACATACACACACACACACACACACACACACACACACAACCACACACAACCACACACAACCACACACAACCACACACAACCACACACAACCACACACACACACACACACACACACACACACACACACATATATATAATGTACGAGGGTGGTCGGAAAAGTTTCTGACCTCAGCATGAAGTTGATAGCACTCGTAAATAAAAACTGGCCAATTTCGTTATTCATCTGTTGAAAGTTACTCACCAACGTTCCAGTCATTTTTGGACGCTCATTTGTTATGTGACATTCGTTTGAGTGAGCTGATGAGAGTTTTTATGAAAATGGGCAAAATCGAGTATCGAGCAGTCATAAAATATTTGTTTTTGAAAGACAATGTCCTACGGAAATCAAAGATTAGTTAGATTCTGTATATGGGGACTCTGCACCACCATTTACCACAGCGAAATTTTGGGCAGCTGAATTTAAACGTGGACGTAAGGGCTTGGGATACGATGAACATTTGGGACGTCCAAAAAGTGCAACTACCGACGAAAACATCGCCAACGTTCACAACAATGTTGCTAGACGATCGTCGAATTAAATTGAGAGAGATAGGAGAGGCTATGAACATGTCAAAAGAACGTGCTTGTCACATATTAAAACAACATTTAGACATGAGAAGGTTGTCCGCGTGCTGGGTGCCGCAAGTGCTAACGTTAAACCAAAAATATTTTTGAATGGACATTTCAAACGCTCTGTTAGCGCAGTTTAGGCGCAAAAAAATCCGAGTTTTAGCGCCCATTATTTACTGTAGACGAAACTTAGATACACCACTATATGCCTGAAACAAAAATACAGTCCAAACAGTGGACTGCAAAGGAGAACCGGCTCCAAAAATAGCAGATACTGTTTTTTTAATGGGAAAGTGATGGAGACTGTTTTTGGAGGATAACATGGAGCTATAATCCTATCAATATAAATATAAATGGTGAACAAATCGAGCAATTAGATAAGATAAAATTCTTAGGAGTGATTATTGATGAAAACCTAACATTCAGACACCGTATCGATTATATATGTGAAAAGATAAGTACAAATCTTTATTTATTAAGGAACCTAGCAAAATACCTAAATTCGAAATATCTGAAACTAACTTATTATGGAATAATACATTCACATCTACAATATGCAGTTGAGATATGGGGCAGCACTTTTAAGACTAACATGAACAGATTGCTAGTTTTGCAGAAAAAAATGTGTAAGATGTATATATAAGGTAAATAGAAGAGACTCATTTAGAAATGTTTTTGTAGAAAACAAAATCCTAACAGTAGTATCTCTATACGTTTTTAAAGTAATAATGTTTGTAATTAGCAAGGATGAAATGGGTAACTTAAATAAACATTGTCACAAACACGAAACAAGGACACAAAATAATTACCACAGAATAACTTTAAATAAGAAGTCAACAGATAAAGATCCCTTAATAATGGGAAAATTATTATTTAATAAACTACCAAATTCATTAAAAACAACAAAGGTAAATTATTTAAAAATGAACTAAACAAGTTTCTAATACAAGAATGCTTGTATAGACTGGTGAATTGTAATTAAATGTATATAACTGTTTATTTTGAGGTATCCGACAACATGTAATTGTTATTATGCATGAAAATAAATTATTATGATTATGATGAAGATGAAGATGAAGATGAAGATGAAGATGAAGATTATTATTATTATTATTATTATTATTATTATTATTATTATTATTATTATTATTATTATTATTATTATTATTATTATTATTATTATTATTATTATTATTATTATTATTATTATTATTATTATTATTATTATTATTATTATTATTATTATTATTATTATTATTATAATCAATTATCTTCAAAAAGGAAAACCCATTACAGAAGCATACTAGGCATCATTATTTGACAAGCTGAAGGCCGAGTTTGTAGAAAAACGGCTACATGTGTAGAAAAAGAAAATCCTGTTTCACCAAGACAATCACCTTCTCACACCTCAGTGATTGCAATGGCAAAAATCCACGAATTATTGTTTGAACTACCTGACTATCCGCCTTAGTCACCAGATCTAGCCCCCAAGCAGCCTTCCTCATCTGAAAATTGCGCTCGGAGGACACAGATTTTCGTAAAAGTGAAGAGGCAGTCACCTTTGTGAGAAGTGTGTAGAGTTACAAGGAGACTATGTTGAAAACCTTCTTTTTTTTGAAAAGATTTCATGCATATACAGGTGTAATAGACAGGTTAAAATAAAAGCAACATATCAAGTTAGAAACAATATATATTAATTTAGTGGGATATTCTATTATTTAATGTGGATTATTATTATATTGCACCTTTATGGCTTTACTGGTCCCATTTTGCACAAATTTTTCTTACTAGTGTTCACTTTTCTATCTACTTCATATTAACTGCGCTGAAAATTTACAGAAATTCTTGTATTGCACATTTCCTTACACGTTCAAGGTTTTGGAGCATGAGTATTCTCCATGCGTTACTGAATCCTTTAAGACCGTTTGTAATGCACTGGCTTTGCATGGCTAAGATAAAATAAGAAAGACTGCCCATTGCTCATTTGAGAAAAGAATATTTCGTCCATATTTTACTGATTATGGAAGTTTGTAGATGACAGTCCGCCAGCTTCTCTTCGGATATGTTTACAGGATTTCCCTTTAAATTTCTTTACCCATAGTTATCATGTATACCGTGGTTTTTCTTTATAGCGAGCAGTAACTAGCTTTGAAAACCACTTGCGCTCTTAGAAGATCACCACTTTACTGAATTCAAGCTACAAAATGTAACTGCAGCATAGCACATGTATGCTTTTCTCCACTGACAGTTTATAATTCGTTTTCTAGTCAGGTGCCTTATATTTCTATATCTCCGAAACCAGATGTGCTACAAACTTGGGGTTTGGGCAGTCATCCTCAGAAAAAATAGCTCTGTAAACATGGGAGAAAAAATAATTCTTTAATTGGTATTTTTAGAACGCTGAAGCTGATATTACATGCATGGAAATATTAGGTAAACATAGCCATCTGTAATTCAACTTAAGTTAATAACCAAGCAGGCCACATAGATGATGCAACAAATGCTTAGGTTTATTGAAATCCCAAATTGTGACGTAGGGGCATCAGAATTAAGTATTGCGGTGGCTTAGCAAAAAAAAAAAAAAAAAAAAAAAAGAACAGAAAAAATAGCCAATGATTTTATTTATCAATTTTTTCTTCTGGCTTTAACTCTCGAAGAGGGTAGACGCGTTTTCGGTAACAGACTTCTTGTAACTACGAGAAGTTATTGGAGTTCATCATTTATGAACGTTTAGTAAACGTTTAAAATATACATCGAACACGCGACGCTACGATAAATAATTTAAGTAAAAAACCGTAGCATTATTTATAAATAAAAGGATAAAATTAATATATAGTAAAGGGCTGTATACATCAGTGGAAAAAGTCGCATGTAAAGAAGAAAATGATGTCTAGAAATATAATTCCAGGTAAAGTAAAACGGTCTTAATTATTTTATTCCATAGTTGCCCAAAAGTGAAATCCCTTTTGTATCGATACCACGCCTGAGAAGTTTCACATCTCATCGCTCGCCGCAGCGGCCGGAGAGAGGATTTATAGAAATCTTCGGGGACATCATCTTCACGGCTTTTAGACGAAGGTTCATCGTTTCTACATTAAGGTAAGGTTTGACTTCTACAAGCATCGCCACACTGAGGGGGCACGAAACTTTTGCGCGTGTGGGGCGTAGACCACACGACGGGGCGAATCCTTCTTCAGATATGTCACCGCATCGTGTGATATAAATCCAAACCACAAGGAGAGGAACCGTTCCAACGCGCAAAGAAATTAGCCGCATGCTTCGGCAAGGCGAGCCAATATGCGTGCTTAACTGTACAACGTCGCAGGAACCGCATTGGCTAGTAGCCATAGAACAACCACGCCTAGCCCCGCCTTATGTTCATTGCTATTTTGTAGCTACCTTAGTTGGAAACCCACCGGCAGGTCAGCACAACCGGCATCCCACCCGCCGTGTTCCGGAAATGTCCACCAGGTCAGCCCGGTGACCGGCAACCTTCCTACCAAAGGAGGAAGTATTTACCAGAAGCATATCAACCTGTCATGCATGGCCGAGACAGTTGCCGACACTCTACCCTGAAAGAGAGCACCAGATGAGATGAGTTGAAATGATAACAGAGATGAAATGGAAGATAGAAAATTCAGGAAATGTAATTAATCTACTCAGAATTGGAGTGCCGACCTGGGAACAACTCCAGAAAAAAGCTATGGGTCAGGTAGGCTGATCACGGGAATCGATTCTGCACCTCCGAATGCGGGTAGTAGAAATGCCTGAATCATCCCACTCGGTAATAAGACTACATACCCGTTGTAGTTTTTTTGTTTCATCTTAAGGATCCGATTCTTCGGAAGAGTGCTTCAATTGTAATAAATGTTTGATGAATACACGTTTCAACTCATTTTTAACATCAAGTTATTTTGTTGCAGTAACTTGTTGGAGCTTGGTGGGTAGAACTTGGTAGAGCAAAGAGTTCCGCCAAAGGGATGTGTATGGAAGTTTTTTTTTTTTTTTTTAATTTACGTCCTCCTTACGGGTAGCGGGTAGGGATTCTTGTAGATAGCCCTACGTCAGGGAGTTGCGACCCTACTCACGTGATGCACCAGGTTCCCCTGCCCCGAGGGGTTAGTACCTGGAAAGGAGCCCTTGCCCAGGGATACGGGCGAAAACCTCAACGGCGGGATAAGCAATGAAGAAGAACTTTCTTCAAACGGTTAGACTGACCGAAGAGGCACCCAATCTTCAGGGAATAAGTGAAGACCCATCTCCGGCGTAACAAGGAGAAAGTCCTCAACGGCCAAAGAAGGCGGAAGAGGCAACCCTCTGCCCGGGTTAATACAGACATGAGTTTTGAGACGCTCAAAGAGGCAACCTCTCTCTCAACTTACCTTGCGATACGTTGGTAGCATGTCCAAGGGACATAATATTACTCATAAGCTCCAAAGAAATAGCCGGATAGATTCACCTGGTAACGACCAAGCAAAGACAAGCAGAGAAGACCGAAGAAAAGATGGGCCGACCAATTTGGTGCCGGAACGGGTTAAACAATCCAAAGCCGTGAGGTAGAAGAGGAACGTTCTCCAACGTTAAATAATATCGGACGATGAATGGAATGGGTGAAATTATGTTCAAATGAACCCGGGGTCCATGGAGTTTAGAGTTATCCGACATTCGTCATTCAGGATAAGGGAAAACCCCGGGACAACCTTACCCAGGTAGCCCACCCTGACCCAGATTCGAACTCGGGACCTCTTGAACGTGAGGCAGACATGCTACCACCACGCTACCTAGGCGGGTAGCGTGTTATCTATGGGAGTACGGGTGGTACTAATGACACTGGAATGCACGTTTCAAACTGGTTTAATGACTGCTTTTCATCCTCACATCAAACTCAAAGTTGCCGACCAAGGGTTACCAATGTATCACTGTTCAGAGTGACCGTATATATTCACGTAGGAACCGATAGGTACCTTTTCTCTCTGATTCTGGTCTGCCTACGCCGAAGACGGAACCGGATGTCTTAATGGGCTGCCAGCGACGGTCTGGCTATCTGGAGCACTGCCCTCGTCACTGCAGCTGCGTGTGACTTTCACCTCTCGAAGCCCCTTTATTCAAACCTGTGGCCTTACCTTCCCCGCTGCGTCTGCTGCTACTCTGCCTTTGGTATCAGCCACTATGGATGTGACCTTAGCAGCCTGGATCCCGGTGGTCTGGTCGCCTAGTAGATTGCTCTAGGAGTTGACTATTCTTTGCCCTGGCTAGTCATTAGAGCTGAGACCACGCTATCTACAGGGTATGCGTGAGATAGGTTGACGAAATAAAAACAACACAGTTCATAGTATCAGCTTTACTATTCAGTTCGTTTCGTGCTTACAGTTCACCAGGAGTTGCCGCCGCGTTCAGATCGAATTACTCTAGATTTCCACTATCACGTTAAAAATTTACTGAATTGCTGAAATCTATCACGATGGAATAAATTACTAACACTGTTTTGAAAGTATACTTCGCCGCTTAATTAACTGCTGGGGGATCTTGTTCACTTAATAAGATTCTCATTACTGATTATACTTCTCGGCGCAATCCAACGTTTGTGTCCCCGGCAGGCAAAACACGTCTACACGGTATCACGTCTCAGACTAGAAGACCTACGCTAAAACCTAATATTCCTTACCAAAACAGATATAGCCTCGCCTCCAGCTGGATTTCTCTGAAAAACTCTAGTTAGCGAGCTACAACCACGCGGACGTTTCCCCGAAATACTGGTTTGGGCCAGGTTTGGACCGGTCTACTAATTACCCAGGTAGCGACCCAACCCGTGACCACAGCCTTTCGCCGGAACATTTTCATCCATATAGACCAGCAACTTTATTATATAGCTCTGGGTTAAAATACTTATTCGCATTCTAGTAATTGAATTTAAATGCTATTGCTTCGTTTCATGAACTTATCCATCTGTACTATTCATTATCTTAAATTCTTTCACCTTACTTCCTCATCATAATTTAATTATCATTTTATTCATTGTTAAAATCGTATTCAATCATACGGCTGATAAATACGGCATCAAACTGCCCCCGTTTCATTATTTAATTATCCCATAATTTAAGAATGGAACGTCCTTGCCCGAATAACATTACTATTATTATCAACAACTCCACACGTCGGCAACTCTGGTTCACTTTACAATTTTCTTTGCATTTCAGCTGCGTTACATACAATCATAGCGACAAAATTTATAATACTAGTACATAATTTCTTTTTGTTTTCAACACTTCACATTATAAACATCTGAAATAATCCAATACATATTAGTTTACCATACGATATATACACTCCACTTCTGAAAGTTTTACGTTTTCTTGCGTCATACCACGAACGTTTACATCGTATTAGTTATGAACTACTTAAAACTTAAGCTAGTTTACAAAATCTGTTTGTCTTCTGATTCTATATAAAGGTGTAATTTGCCAAAAGTCCTTGCACCTTCTTGGATTTGTAAATTGTTTTGGTACTCAGTTTTGTTGCTTTGAGTTGGTTATTTTCATAGGATTCACTGCACTTCCACTTCACTTTAAAGTCTTAAAAGTACTTATCACCACAAGTTTTTTTTTTCACAATTTCGATATTTTGTGATTGGATACCATTAAGATTATATAAATTTGTTCGTCTGAATTCATTTTCATTAATAGAGTTGTATACATTTTCATCTATACCTTATCCTATATGCCTTTGCATGATTATTTGTTTATGTCCGGTACGGACGGAGAAGTTGTTTGTGCCACCTACCCATGAGTTTTCTATTTACCGCATCTACTATTTCAAATGTATGTTCCCCAAATTTTTGAATAATTTCCCCAGGACCTTTATATAGTAACTCCATGCGCTTGTTTCTGTTCTTCAAGGCGCAGGACAACTTGTGATCTTTAATTAATACTAGATCACCTATATTTACTTGGTTTAATTGTCATGTTGGCAGCTTTTAACCGGTTTAAAACGTAATCAAGGTGCTTCAGATGTTCACCAATTTCTGACGAAAATATGACAAAGTCGTCCACATATTGAGCCACGAATTTCTTTATGGTTTCTCCAAAAATAGCATACAATGCTCTCAACAATGCGCCTCCGCTTGTGTTCATTCCAAATGCGCAGGTGGTAAACTGGTAAAGAATGCCATGATGTAAAAATGCAGCAAATTTTCTCAATTCTCTCTTAAGTGGAATCTGCCAGAAGGAGGCGGTCAGATCTAAGGTAGAGAAGAATTTTCCTTTGTGCAACTTGCTCAACGTTGCATCCACGCTCTCGGGTCTAAATCTGTCTGGTTTACAATGCTTGTTTAGCTTTCTTGCATCTAGTGTTACTCTAATTTTCCCACTAGCTTTGCTTACTATGCACAGGGGGTTCACGTATATGGAGTCTGAAATTTCGATAACCCCGTCTTCTAGCATGTCTTCTATCACTTTATCGACTTCTTCCCGAATAGCGGATGGTATGGGTCTCGCTTTATGTGTAAACGGCTCTATGGGCGTCATTTCGAAAGAGTGAATATATTTCGTGCATCTTCCTGGTTTATCCGAAAATACCTCCTGGTGTCGTACTAAAATTCTAAATAATTCTTCTTTCTGCGCTGTATTCAGGTAGTTAGCCTGACTGACTTTTTCTCTGAAGAAATCTTCCAAGTTTTCGTAGTTTTCCGCCTTGCGGTACAAAGTTGTAGTCTCATAATTCCAATTCCTGGCGGGATTTTCTTGGGGTTCAGCTTCCACATATTCCCTAATCGTTCCAACATCTTCATCATACATCTCATTGTTACTCGATTCGGCAGCATATTCTTCGACATTTATTTCGCCAAGCTCCATTGCTCCAATTTTTATGTACTCAACAAAGAATACGTCTCCCCGGATTTCATCTTCACGTTCATCTCGTACAACTTCCTCTGAACCGCTATCGTCGACAAATGGCACCACTACTGTTTCTTGCCCTGTTTCTAGCTTGACAAATCTATTCTCGAAATTATCAATGGCTTTCCATTCATACAGGCAATCACATCCTATAATTATGTCGGTAACGAGTCTGGGTACGACCAGGAACAAAACCTCAATAATTCTACCATTTATTTCTACGTTGAGCATGACTTGAAATTTCACTCTTTCTTTCCTCTTCCCTACAGCTAGTGAACAAAATATACCGCTTACTGGTAAAGACATTATCTTCAAACCCCGGTTGATTAGTTCTTCATAAAACTTTTGCGAGCACACTGTACTGTTAGCTCCAGTGTCTATTATTGCAGTGTCCGGAATTCCGTTAATGGCAACTGCTATTCGTGGTGGTTCGAACACTTTGTCACTGTCTTCACTTCTGTTCCTCAGATTGGTTTCCTTCTGTAACATCATTTGCCCTCTGACGATCTTATTTTTCGCATACGGTTCACATAGTTTCCTCCCAGTCTTCACTGAAGGCGCGTTTGACTGGGTACATAGTTTCCCTGAGTCTTGCTGTAAGCTCCAGTTCTCGTTGCATTCTGTCCTTCCAACTTTGCTTCCTGAGAAGGATGGCCGCGGTTTTCGAACAATTGCCTGGTTACTTGTAGGGCTTCGGCCCTTTCTCCATTTATCGGCGAATTTATACCGCTCCTGCTCCTTTCTCCGTGCTGCGGCGACTTTGGCCTAAATTCTGGAATGTTGTCGACCCTCCAGTAACCATTTCCCGTGCTCCGTTCTCCCTGCCTGGGTGACCTCGGTCTAACTTCTGGTACATTGTCGACTTTCCAGTAGTCATTTCCTGAATGTCTTCTTTTTCTCTCGTTCCATCCTCCTCGGTTCCTTTCGTGTCTCGCCGCGTTTACGTAATGTACTTGTACATTTCTGTTTCGGTCGTGCCCGTTGCGGTTCCTCTGGTTGCGGTCAAAATTATTTCGGCCTCGGTTCTCCCACTGCGAATTTCCTCCTCTGGGTGCGGGACCTCGGCATCTATCTCGGACATCCTGGTTTTGATTGTAATAAATATGTGCCCCTTGCCCGAAGTTATTTGAAATTTCCCTTTCGTTGCTCGCTCCAGGCCTAGCGAAACTTTCATTTTTATTCTTTGATTTGTTTGTCTCCAATGCCAACAGCAAATCGATCATGGTGGCGACGTTTGCGGGTTTAGCTATAATTAAATAGTTCTGGAGTGCCTCTGGGAAGTGTGTCGTGATAATGGCGATTAATTCTTGCTCACTCATGGGTGGATCCAACATTTTAGATTTCCTAGCAAGTTTCGTGAAATAATTAACCATCGACTGATCAGTTCTTGGGTGATACTTTCCACTACTCAGTTCTAATCTTATGCTAGACTGCCTGTTATGTCCCCAGTATCTGTTCATGAATAAACTTTCAAAGGTCCTGAAGTCATTATTATTTCCCATTGATACCTCTAACCAGTTAGCTGCATTTCCCTTAAGGCATTTCCTAACAATTGTCATGCAATACTGTTCAGGAATACACTTTACAGAAAAATATTCATGCAGACTCCTCATAAAATCCATAGGATTATCAGAATCCTCATCGTCAAACACTGGTGGCACAATTTCATTTAAGATGTGGTTTGGCCATTGCATTTGACCACCACTCCTTTCAACATGTACATTATTACCTCTGGGTTCATAACTGGAGGTACTTGGACCCATATTAAGCATCGAAATGTCGGCTGAGGCACTTTGCCTCGCTTCGTTTCGTGCAGAGCTTTCACTTATCTGACTAGCATTAGAATTAGGTTCAGTTACACACAACCTCAAATTTTCTAATGTTTCCTTCATTCCATTAATTTCTGTAGCTACCTCTTTCATTTGTTCATTATTTCGTCTACACCCCTACCTTGCCTTCTAATTTCCCTTTCTGCTTGTTCTAATCTACTTCTATTTTCCCCTGATTCCTTGCTAGCCGTTTCTCTAATTTGGTCTAATTCCTTGCTAACTATTTCCCTCTCTTTTTCCAATTGCTTTGCTACGTCCTCTCGTAATTTCTTGTATTCTCTGCCTGACTTCTCACTTACTTGATTACAAACTTCGATTCTTATACTTTCTATTGCCCCCCGTACTTCAGTTCTAACTTGATTGATTTCCCCTCTAACCTCTGCTTGAAAGGTTTCTAATGCTTTCTGCTGACTTTCGAGCTTCCTAACCAAATCTTGCTGTCCTGCCTCTAATTTTTGACTAGTACTTTCTAGTTTCTGGTTAGTACTTTCTAATTTCTGACTTAATTCTAGGTTATTACTTTCTAACCTCTGAGTTAATTCTTGGTTGGTACTTTCTAATTTCTGACTTAATTCTAGGTTATTACTTTCTAACCTCTGAGTTAATTCTTGGTTGGTACTTTCTAATTTCTGACATAATTCCTGGTTATTACTTTCTAATTTCTGGTTCGTACTTTCTAATTTCTCCATTATCGCTTTTATCATGGCTACCATACTCACATTCGTATCTGAGTCATTTACATCTACTCCCTGGCCATTATTAGTTGTTTCCTTAGCTACACTAACCTGTACAATTTGATTGTTACTACTACATTCTGTATCCCTTCCTACGTTATTTTCTAGACCCTGAGCATTATTACTTTCCATTGTGTTTTCTAATCTGTTCTGTATATTCTGAGCACTTTCTCCTATTTCTGCTACTTTCTCTTTAACAATTTGTATAGTACTCCCCTGCACGTCCATGCTTTGTGAATTTGACCGACCTTTCACCTTTCCGTTTCTTAAAATACTCTCCATCAGTTCACTGCAACAACGACAACAACACTAAAATGTTACACTCAGTACCTTTGGTTTTCTGCTGGAGCTTCTGACGATCCTGATGCTGGTTGCTTTTCGTCTCTCGAAGCGCCACGTTGGTTCGCCAAGTTTGTGGCCATACCTTCCCCGCTGCGTCTGCTGCTACTCTGCCTTTGGTATCAGCCACTATGGATGTGACCTTAGCAGCCTGGATCCCGGTGGTCTGGTCGCCTAGTAGATTGCTCTAGGAGTTGACTATTCTTTGCCCTGGCTAGTCATTAGAGCTGAGACCACGCTATCTACAGGGTATGCGTGAGATAGGTTGACGAAATGAAAACAACACAGTTCATAGTATCAGCTTTACTATTCAGTTCGTTTCGTGCTTACAGTTCACCAGGAGTTGCCGCCGTGTTCAGATCGAATTACTCTAGATTTCCACTATCACGTTAAAAATTTACTGAATTGCTGAAATCTATCACGATGGAATAAATTACTAACACTGTTTTGAAAGTATACTTCGCCGCTTAATTAACTGCTGGGAGATCTTGTTCACTTAATAAGATTCTCATTACTGATTATACTTCTCGGCGCAATCCAACGTTTGTGTCCCCGGCAGGCAAAACACGTCTACACGGTATCACGTCTCAGACTAGAAGACCTACGCTAAAACCTAATATTCCTTACCAAAACAGATATAGCCTCACCTCCAGCTGGATTTCTCTGAAAAACTCTAGTTAGCCAGCTACAACCACGCGGACGTTTCCCCGAAATACTGGTTTGGGCCAGGTTTGGACCGGTCTACTAATTACCCAGGTAGCGACCCAACGCGTGACCACAGCCTTTCGCCGGAACATTTTCATCCATATAGACCAGCAACTTTATTATATAGCTCTGGGTTAAAATACTTATTCGCATTCTAGTAATTGAATTTAAATGCTGTTGCTTCATTTCATGAACTTATCCATCTGTACTATTCATTATCTTAAATTCTTTCACCTTACTTCCTCATCATAATTTAATTATTTTATTCATTGTTAAAATCGTATTCAATCATACGGCTGATAAATACGGCATCAAACCAAAACACCTTTTGTGACTATTTTGTCCATTGTGATTATTAGTCTCGGTCATTCCATTATTAAGGGTCCGAACAATGCCTTTTCAAACGAAGTCAAGTGTTATTCACTGAGAATCACTGCTAGGAATGCCCTTCCGTCTCTTCTATTAAACAACTCAACCCAATGCACCTGCACGTGTTGTAACAAAGACAATATTCCTTTGAAATCCATTACGATTTTTTACTTATTGCACCCTCTAATTTCGGTACCAAACAATGCACCATAAAATGGTCACTCTGTGCCAACTTTCATCCAAAGAAAAAGGACGTTTTATAAATATTATTTACACATTAACTTTAATGAAGAGATATCTGTGTCATTGACTGCAAAGGGATCTTAAAAACGTTTAATCTATGGAAAAGGTAAGCTAATATACTGGTGTTGGTGGCTCAATATTTAAGAAAGCCTGTTTACTTTCTTTAACAATATTCTGTAATAGGCAGAGGAATTAGGTATTCAACAATCTTGTGACAACTGTGACGCACAGTGAATGCTGATAAGAAGAGAGTTTAGATAAATATGACATTAGATGCTCTAGTATAACGCACAAGGGAAGAAAAGTGACAAGACACAATTTAACTTTAGCATATTAATGAAGTGACAGCTAGAACTTAACAAATTTATAATATGAAGGCGTTTAAATAATCAGTTCCTAATTGTTTATATGTATATACAAAGAACCCCTGGAGTAATGAATTCTCCAGCAACTGTACGTAATAGGCGTTCAGTTAACCCCAGTAGTTTTACAGCGGTAACATTTCCTCGGCGTTTGAAAAACTTAGTCATTTATACGGTGGCCTACACCGAATCTAAGCTATAATTGGGTTTGTGGTGTAGGGAACAGGGAATCCTGATTCGGTTTGGGGCAGTAAACATTCCATCGATTTTTCCATTATAGCGACAATGAGAAGGCGTGGAGGTGCTGGTCCGCCTATCCATCAACCTGCTGAGAGTTTGTCGAGTGCTGCCGAATCAATTAGCAAGTAACGATCCCCTCTGTGCATTCAAATGATTCGTAATTGGTCATTATTGTGTTATGTATCGATTGCAGAGGACACTTGCGAAAAAAAGAGCTGGCTGATTTCAAGAGAACAGGTTAACAATTTCAATTCAACTAGTGCTTCATTTCTGATTTGTATGAAAACGTTCTGCACAAGTCGAACTCCAATTCTGTTATGCATAAAAAACTTTGCCTGCCCGAGAGAGATAAGAGTATAAGAGCAACTATTGCAATATTTAACGAGCATCAAATTGTAATTATCATGCAGATAATAACAAATAAGTTTGACAGAATCAGGTGGAGGATTAAAATCATAAACGCTTAGTGATTAAATCTCTTATTACGATGTTAAATTATGAAGTAGAGTACGAATTGCCAATTTTTAAAATAGTAGCATCAGTTACAATTTTAAGGACTGAAGCAGCGAAATTATTTTAAAAAGTATTGTATTTGACGTATTATTACATTAATTCTCTATGCTTCAGAATGTCACTTAAACTTTTCATGTTGTGGTTGTTTGAAACAGTTCTTTTTCTGTGATGCTGAAACTAGCTTCGAGAGTTGTGACGTATTTCAGCCGGGAGCGAGGCCTGCAGTGCGTGTGACGTCAGGCAAGAGCCCTGTACTACCAAGTTGCCTATATAAATGGAGCTGTGAGAACAGATTCTGAGGGTTTAGTCAGGTGTAGCGCACTCGATGACAACAACGTAGCAGCCGTGTACCAAACGGAATTGTTAAATTTACAATGTGATGATTTATGGAAGGACAAATATACACACAAGAAAGACTTGGCTGATTTTTACAAGAATGTCCCTAAAACGAGATATCTGAGGTTGTGTTCACATTGTGCATGCATATTGTGTATGTTTGGTTCGACATATGAGTACGAACAATTTTTTCTGTTAGGGAATTAGCTAAGTCCAAACCCCAAAGTACCTATTCGTATCACAACCTAACATGCAGCCTTCTATTACAAATTTCCCAGATATTCGTCCTGACATTGATAAACTAGTTAAAGAAAAACGAGACAGAAAGTCTCGAAAAATGTCCACGTAACTCTGTTCTGAGTGGGCCGCCTCTAATCTGCAGAGAAAATTGCTTCGTTTTATTATATTTTATTTACGTTATAACATGCCTGACCTTCAGATAAACTAGGAGTTGAAGCTTTGTATATTTGCTCATAGCAGAGTCAAAATGTAATTGTTTAAATGTATGTATATATGTATATATGAGTAGCTGGCATGCTTAATTTGTAAGATTACTCACTCAGATTGGTCGATGTTCACCATTCCCTGCAAAAGCGCTTTTCGATCTTTGCCTCAGACCATCTTCAGAGGGTTCTGCTCCATCTACTCTCTAAAGCGCTTTTGGAGGAAATGGTGAACATCGACCACTCTGAGTGAGTAATCTTACAAATTAAGCATGCCAGCTACTCATTTATATCAAACATAGCTCACTTTTAACAATTCTTCTTTAAAGTTGTTTATATACTGTTTTACCAATTGCGTAATTAAACCAGTCAACATTAATATTACACCACCCAAGATGTAAGTTGTACATTTTATTAACACCCGATACGTTTGCTGTCTTTCCTACGCTGTCGGAACCTCAACACATCAAACTGTTTCCTTCCGCTTGGGCAGCAGAAATCAGCACGGTGACGTCACACACTAACCTGCCCTTCGTTCGGGGGTTATATTTGGCGGTTAGAGCTGACGGAGGTAACGTCACACTACCACTACCTATTTTCCCCTGAACTTCTCCCTTCATTCGATAGTCCTCATAAAATATTTTTCTGAAAAGTTCCAATACCTAATAAATGAAAGAAAATTTCAGCCTTTTCTTGTCTCTTAATCCTATATACTTTATTGCTCCTACATGTTGGTTTATGAGAAAAGAATGCACACTTCTTAAATGTTGGTTAGTATTACAATAATATTTAATAATTTTAGAGCTATCAACTTTTTATATAGATTTCGTATTTTCTCTTAGCCAGTCCGGAGTTTGATTGTTATGAATTTATTTGAATTCTTCTTTCTTTCCAAATGCATTGCTTAAACTAAAAAAGCTGCTTCTATGTCTCTAGTATGTTCCTGAAGTTTCCGACAGCGAAGGACAGAGCATGTATATTACAGCGATAAACAGGCCCGCCTCGGTAGTGTAGATGGTAGCGTGTCTGCCTCACGTTCAAGAGGTCCCGAGTTCGAATCTCGGTCAGGGTGAATTACATGGATAAGGTTTTTTTTCCGGGGTTTCCCTTATCCTAAAATACGAATGTCGGGTAACTCTAAGCTACGTGGACCCCGGACGCATTGAGTATCATGTCACCCATTTCATTCATCGTCCGATTTGACTAAATGTTGGAAGACGTAAATTACACAAAAAAGATAAACAATACATATCTTGATTTAACTGTATTGGAACACCACAGTGAAGCGAAAAATTGTTATATTTTAGATGAGTCGTATTTTTTACACATCTGCTTCACTTTCGTACCTATTTTGAGGACATGTTTCGCAAATCATCGTTTGCATCTACGGCTCTTATGCGACTGAAGCTTGATCCAGCGGTGTGGGTAATTCTGGGGTTGCTGCTGCCATCTGTTGATTTAGTGATGAACTTAAATGTGGGATTCTCTTCTGGCGGGATTTCAAAGTTCATTAGTTGGTTTTTATGTTTTTCTATGTATATCCTCTCCCATATGACGAGTTCACTATGTTTTTGTACGTATTTTAGTAATTCTTTGCTATCTTCAAATTCATGATTTTCAGACCAGAAATGAGCTGCTATTGCGGACTTATCAATATTTTTGTATCTTAAGTGCCTGAAGTGTTCTTTCTTTCTAGTGCCTATGTTTCATTTTGTCCTCCCTATGTAAATTTTTTCACAGTCTTTACACTTAATCTTGTAAATGCCTGACTTTTCCTCTAGTTTTATCTTATCAGTATTATTACTGTGAAGTAGGTTTTTAATGTTGTAATTGTTTTTTGTGCCTTGTTATATTGTATTTCTTGAATATTTTTTGGAACTTTTTTGTGGCCCAGGGGTGGTAAGTAAATTTAGCAAATCTAATTTCTTGTTTTATTGGTGTGAGAGCTGTGATCTGTTTTAATCTCTTTTGAAGTTTGAATAATTTTAGTTTTTTATCTACAAGGTTTTTTCCATATCCATTTTTAATTGCAGTTTTTAAGATTTGATGGTATTCGTTTTGATATTCTTGCTGGCTGAGAGGTAGATTTACTAATCTGTGTGTGAGACTGTTGATGGTTGCATGTTTGTGTGGAATTGGGTTGAAACTATTTCCATACTCCGAGTATAAAAAAAATCTTTAGACCTGGTAGAAAAAATTCAAAACCTTAAATTAAAACCTCATGACACTTTAGTATCCTTTTATGTCCGCTCCCTCTTCCCTAGCATTCCATTAGACCAACTTTTGATTCAACTGAAAAAATGGCTAAATTCTATAAACCTAGATGCCAATGCAATAGAAGAATATTTGGCAATGACTGAATTATGTATACATCAAAAGTATTTTGTCTTCGATGGAAAATATTATAAACAAATTTCAGGACTAGCTATGGGAAGCCCGCTATCACCATTTTTGGCCAATCTATACATGAGCTTTTTCGAAACACATAACTAAAGCCTTCCCTCATATGTTTAAAACATGATACAGACACGTAGACGACATCTTTGCAATAGTGCCCTACAAACAAATAGTTGATGCTTTGAAACTACTCAACCTGCAAGAACCCAGCATACAATTCACAGTGGAAACTGAAGAGGACTGTACTCTACCTTTTTTAGACCTTAAAATAAAAAAAAAAAAAAAAAACAATGAAAAACTATAATTTGGCATCCATAGAAAAGCAACACACACAGATAATTACATCAAAGCAAATAGTTTCAACCCAATTTCACACAAACATGCAACCATCAATAGTCTCACACACAGATTAGTAAATCTACCTCTCAGCCAGCAAGAATATCAAAACGAATACCATCAAATCTTAAAAACTGCAATTAAAAATGGATATGGAAAAAACCTTGTAGATAAAAAACTAAAATTATTCAAACTTCAAAAGAGATTAAAACAGATCACAGCTCTCACACCAATAAAACAAGAAATTAGATTTGCTAAATTTACTTACCACCCCTGGGCCACAAAAAAGTTCCAAAAAATATTCAAGAAATACAATATAACATTGGCACAAAAAACAATTACAACATTAAAAACCTACTTCACAGTAATATAACTGATAAGATAAAACCAGAGGAAAAGTCAGGCATTTACAAGATTAAGTGTAAAGACTGTGAAAAAATGTACATAGGGAGGACAAATAGAAACATAGGCACTAGATAGAAAGAACACTTCAGGCACAAAAATATTGATAAGTCCGCAATAGCAGCTCATTTCTGGTCTGAAAATCATGAATTTGAAGATAGCAAAGAATTACTAAAATACGTACAAAAACATAGTGAACTCGTCATATGGGAGAGGGTATACATAGAAAAACATAAAAACCAACTAATGAACTTTGAAATCCCGCCAGAAGAGAATCCCACATTTAAGTTCATCACTAAATCAACAGATGGCAGCAGCAACCCCAGAATTACCCACACCGCTGGATCAAGCTTCAGTCGCATAAGAGCCGTAGATGCAAACGATGATTTGCGAAACATGTCCTTAAAATAGGTACGAATGTGAAGCAGATTTGTAAAAAATACGACTCATCTAAAATTTAATACGTATCTTATTTTTGAATAGAAAAAGCCGGCTCTGTGAATTTTAAAGGAGAGCTGCTGCAAATAACACAGGAGATGTGTGTGTTGCGAAAGGTTTTTGGTATGTTCATGGTTCTACAATTGCGTTATTGGTTTTAAATAGTTTATCATGGATACTTTTGTTTCCTTTCTTATTAGTGTAGTGTAAGCGACTAAAAATGAATTCTGACAGTACCGAGAGGTAGAAGAGTTAGTTAGTTACTAACACTCCCCACATGGCAACCTTGGCCTTCGGGGTAACCTCACCCCACCAAGTGATGACCGGACCCATTTCTCAGGTGGAGGCACCCAGAGGGCGGTGTCCATTACCTCCGATGATAGGGTGATAGTGAAGATGGCGGTGAGGTGAGAGGACCTACAGTTTTTACCGTGGACTCCGAACCACGTTGGGCATAGGGGATACTTCACGTGTGCTAGACAGAGGTGAAGGCGTGGATAGGGCCGACTTAAAATCGCCAACCCCAGAGCCGGGAATCGAACTCGGGACCCTTAGAACGGGAGCCGCGAACGAAACCACCGCGCTACCCCGGCGCCCCCGAGAGGTAGAAGATATCATTTGTAGGCTGTCAGTCATACACTGGGACCTTAAGTGGAAGAGGAGAATTCCGGCTTAGTGCTATGTATTGCTTGGTAATCTTGCAATATTAAATTGCGATCAGCCGTAACTTAGTAAGGAGAAATAATCCATGTATTATCATGAATGAGTACAGATCAACACTAATTATGGGACCAACAATGAGATATTGTTACATATTAGAGAAGAGGATTAGGTCCCACATAGGCTAAATCAGAAAAGTTATACGCTTCTTGTTAAAAACAATTAAGAAATTTACGCTTAATACATATAACACACAAATGCTATATGTGCCTTGAATAAAGTGTAGTAGTTTGTCACCACTTTACTCGAAGGTTATGCAAATTTGAAGCCATGCGCGGTATAGCCTCAGATTCGAACAAGAGTTTTCTCTTAGGATCTGCGCGTATATATAGGAGTAAGAATGTCACTGATAACACTGGAATCCAAGTTAAAGGCTTGATTAAAGACTACCTGTTTTATAATAACAAATCACGAAGTTTCCGACCAAAGGACAACAATCTATATTACTGTTCGGAGTTACGTATGCGAAACGTATACTATGTGATAACACGTGATTGCTAATGAATGACAAGAGAAGGTGCTTCAACCAGCCACGTCTTTCTTCGTGAACGACCCTTCCAGCTGTGCGAGATTCCTTTCAAGAAAATTTGTTATTCTCACCAGAATTCCCCTACTCAAGTCGACCTTGCTACATGTGGACCTTTGTATATTTTGTTTCGGTCAGCAGCTACTAAGGAAGGGTCTAAGAAAGCCACTTTACCCAAGTGTCGACCAGATGGACCGCCCGCGATGTTGCCTTCCCTCCAGTGAACTGTTAACCCAACGAAGATACTTTTTTACATTTAAAAAATATTTCCAATGTTCATATATAATCTACATATTATGAGTCTTAGTTTACTGAAGCCACAATTTTGGCATCAACTTATATCTGGATTTTTTGTTTATTTGGCGAGAATTGAGTTTCATACAGATAAATATTTGACAATTCGAAGCCACTTCTCTGACACTCAATAAAATTCATCTCTTTTCCCACTTTAACATCTTATATTGGGGTAGCCACACTTCATATAATGCAAGAAGAATAAACTCTGAACGGTAAGCAAACCGAAGGTAGCACCGTTCAAATCTCGTACGCCTTTCTGCTTTAAATTTACAGTAAATCTGCGAAGGCCCCGCAACCTGGTTTTTGTTTTACTGGGTTGCTCAATATGAAGTAAATCTTTGAGGCTTGCTTCCCTCTATTCTTAATGATTGCATCCTGAACAATAAAGCTGTTACAGCCATTGCCCCTATGTATGAAGAATATCGAGGTAACAGTAAAAATATGAAGGTTGACAAAATGAAAAATTAACCACATTTCACTATTTCATACACATTAGTGGGCACATTCATATTGAAGCGAGTTACTCCATACTACCGAAAACATGAAAATTAAGTGAATAATGCTAAAATATGAACTAAAACTCTGTGAAGCACATTAGCAAACAATTAAACACCCATTTACACTTTAAAAGGGAAATAATAAAGCCAATATTCTAAATTCAACTTTACGATGCAGTATGGTAAGTTTGATAATATATTAAACACACTCTAGCGCAGCCGTATTGCACAAGGTTATCTAGTCCGTGCTGGGTAGCCGGAACCGTAAATAAGATAAGTCGCGCGCTCGTCCATGTAAACACAATAAGCCCATCACCAGAGAGCTAGCAGTTTCCGGATTTTTTAGATTTTTATGGACTTTTAGGTGAGAGAGACATTGGAAATTCAGACAGATAAAGAGGAAACCCCTCATTTAGCACTGGAATTTTAAAATATATTCAACGTTTTATGCTTTAGAAGGTCATTATTCTTACGTTTGTTGAAGACAAAGTGTTTGTACTGATATTTTAAGTTATAGGAATTGAATGAGACTCCTATAGTTCATTACCTCTCTTTCTCCATCAGCGAAAACTTTGTAAAATATAAGCTGACTTGGAGTTTGTTGGTCAGTGAATGAACACGTAGAATAGGCAGAAAAGGGATTTCTAATTCACAGAGAAGAACTGCATATTGGCTTTTCCTCTTCTCACAGCATTCGTGGGTTATTTAGTCTCCTTGAAATCTACATGTCCCAAACAAGATCAATTAAACTTTTGTTAACTGTTTATCAACTTTATGTTTGACACTTAAGGATATATCAAAAACCGTATTACACTAATAGATCTCCTAAATGCATGTCCCATTACATCCGAATTATATAGGATATTAGATTAACATTTTACAAGATGTTGAGGTATTGGCAGTAACAGAGGCCTTGAATTCATATCCCTTTACCTTTAAATTAGTTAGGCAATCAGATTGCAAGTACAGGATATTAGTATTTTGATTTCAGTGATATATTTTATACGAAACACTTGTTTAAGAATAAAATTCCAGTTTTCTAAATAATGAAATTTGTATTTAATTGTTTGCGATTTTTTTAAATGTAGCCCATAAAAATAGACAATTGGCTTGAGAACAAATGAGCTGCCATAAATTATTAGTAGTACCAATTTGTAAAGAAAAGCTTCCATAAGAAAAGGACTAAAATGTTTTTTCAGAAGTGTGGAGGAGTTAACATTTTTTACTATCCCTACTTCTTTCGTAGTATTACATTCCAACTAACATTTCTGATATCGAATTCTCACAGGAAATATATCTTAATTCCCTAAGCCCCGAAAAATAAAAATTTATTCAGACAATGGTCCGTGAGCATGTGTGCATATGTACCAAACTTGATATTCAGGTTGCTTTCCTCCAATGCAGAAGCTTTTCATAGGAGATGCCTACACCTTGAATCATTTACCCTTCACCCGGAAACCTTTTCCAAAGTTTCTATTTTTCTTAAAATATCTCGAAGAATGTTTATTAAAATATCATATTTTGAGGACTTTTTCATGGTAAATGAAATGTGTATAACTTTGTGGGTGTAGCCTATCAGGTCCTTTACATTTCAGATGTTTTTATATAATTGGTACATCATAGACATCTACAGTACAATATATATGTATTATGTTATATATTATATCATATACATACTTTCCTGCCTGGTGCCTGGCCACGGAAAGCGGCCTGGATTCGATCCCACTCATGGAGTGCAGATTTTAGGTCCCGGGTATAGGACCGGTGCCCACTCAGCATCGTGAGGAAAGTGAGGAGCTTAGGCTAGGTAAGCGGCCCTGGTCACGAAAACCAACGTTCCGGCTGGGGGATGCCAAGAAGCTGACCACAGCTCCTCTCCGTATCGGTTGGATGATCCCCCACTTCTGCCGTGCGTAACTGGGCGTGAGACCGGCAATCGGGTTGATAGGCCTTGGCCCTCATAGGGCTGTACTGCCAGGGTTTACTTACTTTATACCTACCTTCCGCAATATTCCTTTTTGTTGGTTTTAGTTTAATATCTACGTTGATACCAAAATTAAGGGATGCAATGAATAAAGAATCGTAATCAATTTCAAAGGAACATGGTGTATTTGTTAAAACGCGAGCAGGTGCAGTAGGGGTGAGTAGTTTAACAAAGTGATGGCAGAAAGCGGGTTCTTAGCAGGGATTCTAAGTAGATAACACTTGACTCCGTTTGAAAAGGCATTGTTCGGGCCCTTAATAATGGTATGGCCGAGACTGATAATCACAATGGACAAAATAGTCACAAAAAATTTTGGTGTGAATAAAGACAGGCTTCGAGATGTGAAAGTCACACGCAGCTGCAGTGCCCCAGGGAGGAACACACAACTGGGCCGGTGGTCCATTAAGGGACACACAACTGGTTCAGTCTTCGGTGAAGGCAGACCAGAACCGAGGAGAAAAGGTATCTATCGGTTCCTAGGTAAATAACGAATTAAGCGTTATCGCGTAATATGCAATTTACATACGGTAACTCTGAACAGTGATATATTGGTAACCCTTGATCGGAAACTTTGAGTTTGATGTGATGATAAAAAAGACAACAGTCATTAAACCAGTTTGAAACTTGCATTCCAGTGTCATTAGAACCATCCTTACTCCCATATATCCCCGTAGGAGAGGGGATCCGTCCCCTTCAGCTGCCGTGGTGCGGACGCTGTGGACCCATAGCACTCGTGGTACCTCTGACGTTACTAGAGGAACCTCGGGCCGAACATTCGAGCTCCTCCCTGAATGGGAGTTGTTCAGATTGGGTTGGACTCCAGGGGGCAGTGGTTCCCGATACCCGTGGGTGATCGGGTATGTCTCCGGACGGAGTTGAGGGAAGCCTTATATTCCCGCGTACTAGCCAACATAGCCAGTAGAAGGTGTGCTAGATCACCAGGTGGCCCCACCGAGGTGAAATCGGTAGCCTTCCCCTTTGGGGTTGTTGCGCGTAAGTGGCGTATCCACTTCCATCCCATATTGAGTCTACAGGGGGGCTCGTTAGTCTTTATGTTTTGCCCTATGGAAAGCCCCATGGTGGCGCCGGGCGCCCTTTTGGGAGCTCGGTAACTCCCTGGTCGTCAGAGGGAGCCAGTCTTCACTTTATGTGGATTGCCCTGGTATACAACGTAAGAATAAGCTGTATCAAACTAGCGATCAATGCATGGAGCAACTATTTCCAGTGTATAAGTAACTGATGTGAAAATAAGACGCATCAGCATTTCTCCCAATTTGTTATACTCCTCCCAGTTGTTACTCAAGAGGTTTTCTTTCTCTCTGTGATCATCACACAGATTATGGAAGTTCAAATCTAATCATATAGCGATATTTTAAAAATGTTTTGCCTACGTATCCTGTAACGAAATGTGAGAATATCTGTTGAAATTTCACCTTGATGAATAAGTAGTGAGAAAAATATGTTTTTAAGGATATTCTGTAGAAGTGTGAGTAGGGGAAAAAAATGTGATTTTTCTGAGAAATGGGGAGAATTTAAATATTTAAAGCATAATAATTAATAAATATAATGTGTAGAATGTGTAAAATTAGAGAGCAAATTCTCAATTGTGGGGCCCCAAAGGATAAGAATGGCATTTTTGGCAATTTTTGGCATTTATCTTGAACGTGACTGCATAGAAAGGGAGAGGTTTGTGATTCATATTCGCAACACAGTGACATTATATACAGAGATTACAATAAGAAATATCATGTAGCGCAGCAAAGTCAGTGGCACGCGTCATGTAATATCCCAGCGTCGCGACGCCTTGTTGCGGATCGTTAACGTGTAGTCGACATGTGTATCGCCGTATCCCCAGCCTCTATGGTTCACAGCCATTGTTCGCTGATGCTAGCTCCCCTGCTGACAGCTCTATCTTACACTTTTTTCTCTTCATTTTTCTTGTTTTCTTGTCGTTTATAAAGGGGACTGAGAGAGGAATGCGAAACGCCGAGGCGGGCCAGTATCATGAACAGAGACGCAAAAGAAAAACGGAAAGAATTCCAGAAAAAAAGGGGAAGGCATTGGAAGTCGGGACATTTGTCCTCCTTTCCTTTTGTTTCGAGTTTTTTCCTTTGCTTTGGCTTTCCATTTTTCCTTGAGGAGAAGACTGGGATTATTTACAACAAATTAGCTACGACACTAAGGCGGGGGTAGACGTCTCGGCGTTTAGCAGGAAGTGACCGATAGGGCAGTCTAACAGCCTCCCGGAAACGGAGATGAATGACGTTCAACTGTTTTGTTGACAGTTGCCATCACAAAGCGGTGCGGTAGTTCTCACATCCATCATGGGAGTTCCTCGACCTACTGCGTCGTCTGAGAGAAACTCGGATAAAGTTTGTTGCTGGAACATTTGTTCTAAGGGGTCATCGATTTCCTTTGATTGTGAAACCCTCGGACCAACAATTTAAGTGTTATTCATAGCACTGAGAGGAATGTAAAGGAATTGTAATTTAAATAATGAAGTACTTTCATTTCCGGTGCAGAAGTATTATTAATTATCTGAAATACGCCGTGTTGCTCGTAGTTTGATGGTATATCCCTGCAAAATTTATCTTTAGACAGCAAATACATAATACAAATACAGAGAAAATACTATGTCAAATTATTGATGAAACCACAGGTATCACAGTTTTTAATGATAATTTAGTGTCAAGCAACTGAAAGACTTTCAAGTTGTCGCATTTAGGCAAACTCTTTGGTATTTAAAGATAAAATCTCATTAAGAAGCAATGATAGGAATTTAAGTAACGTTCATATACCGCTATTTATTCTCAGCAGCAAATAACTAATAAGTACGGCACGGATTTTGATAAAAAGTCATCTTTTTTTTCTGAGTAGTCACAGGCGATGCTTATTGGAAAATATATGGTTTTTATAGGTCATCAAAATGCATTTTATCCACATTTTTATAATAGTCATTTTTTAACATTTAGATGCATTTTCTGGTCATTTCTTTATTATTTTCAGGAATTTATTGGGCATTTGCATCTGGAGGCCCGATTTCGATTCCCGTGGTCAACCTGACCCTAGCCCTTGGGCGCTATATATATATATATATATATATATATATATATATATATATATATACACAACTGCATGCAACCACTGTGACAATTACTGTGACAATATATATGCAACCATTGTGACAATTTTCAAATAGTGAGAGAAGTGATGAACAGGTTTGATAGGGTAGATTCTAAGGCAATTGAGAACACACAGTGTCTGTCTTCTAATACTCAAATCCAAGGTAAATTAACTTTAATTAAATCAAATTTTGCCTTTTTGACAGAAACCATAACCTGCCTTGTAGAAAGTGGCATGGCATTGGATAAGTCGATTGAGTTAGTGAGGATGGCGGAAGAGAGGGTACAAACTGTAAAAGGTGAGATTGGAGACAAAATTAGACAGATACTAAAGTTTGTGTTGGACAAACTTAAAGAGACTGCCGTTATCTTGTCAGCACAAAACTTCAGAACTGATATTTTTAACAGGATTTAACAGGCAGTGACGTAGTGTTTTTCAAATATGAACCAAATAACATCTGTGGAAATGGAGAGAAGTTTCTCAAAGTATAAAACAGTTTTAGCTGACAACCGCAGTTACTTTACTTTTGATAACTTGAAAATGACCGACGGGAAGTAAAATATGTTTTGGCTAATGGTTACAGTAACTTATTTTTTCATAATTTATAAAATTGAAAATGATCTGAAGAATTTTGAATTTATTTATTATTTAGTAGCAATAATCGCATTATTTACTAAGGAATTTAATTTTAAAGTGTGATTATTCCAACCATATATTCATTATTTTTCTGTGACAGTTATTAATGTATTATTATCTAAATATTTTTTTATATTTTAAGGGCATTTTATAGCTCATTTTTAGAGAATTTTTAGGTCAACAACTTCCGGGCCATACTAATAAGAAAACGCGAGTTAAAAAATATCCAACAAAACCCAACAAAACTGTACTGCTAATCCATGATCAATGTCAGAAGAGATTAATGAATAATATATAAATTGCTATTGATTTGTTTTTATGAAACCTGAAAACTTCAGTAATTGTTCTCTGGTTTTCTAGTCCGGGTTCGGAGCGCGATGGATTCTTTTTAGGCATAAACATCATTAGCATGGCTTCTTCGGAAGGAAAGCAAAGCCGGTGGTCCCATGTCACAGATATAAGGCACTTCTAACAACCTTATGCCTCTGAGAGAAATTAAACGCTCCTTTACGCCCAATATAGTATGGGATACAGAACAAAATCAGTTAAGGAGCTTCCATAAATAAACAAATGATTATGCTGGATTGACTACACTAATGCGATTATCACAATCAAAGATACAAATCTCCTTGCATTATTTTATGAGTATTACCTACTAAAACTTAAACGATTAATTTGACGAAACGGAATGTAATTTTGAAATATAGGCAGATATTTGCTTGCGTCAAATATATTCTGTGCTAAGTTTAGTCGAAATTAACTGCAAATAGATAAAATGAATGCTCACTCACACAAAATATTTGTGGGTTTGTAAAATAAGAAGTCAAGTTTGCAGAAATTCAAAATGCTCTTTATTTCCGTAGAAGGGCACTGTTATACACCTCTTTGCAGCAGGCTGACGTACCATAAACCAACACAACCTCTCATTACTTCTGTACACGTAAACAAACAAAAGAATTGACTTTCAAATCACGGCTGCACGCACACAATTATAAGTTTCGATTACAATCGTCCCAACTGGACATCCGCGGCTTCTTTTATAGCTCCACTCATAGTCCTAAAAATTTGTGAAATGATCTCTAACAACGAAGACGGCACTAGAAAGACGAACCTTCCAGTCATTATCTTTATCTGTTTCGGCAAGCTTTTTATCTCCGTGGTGTCCTCTCTGTTCATTTGTGCGCGCTGGCCGCGCCAGTCGCAACAATGGCTCGCAACAATACGTAAGCCTTTCCACTCACATGAATTATACTCAAAACATCTTCCAGTCACAGTTTTGTGCAGAATGCATCTAGATACTAAAACGCTAAGATTCGCTATTGTAACTATGTGGGTTCGTGAAATTAAAAGTGCAGGTTACAAACACTAAAAATTACTCTTTATTTCCATGGAAACACAATTACGTCACATACACATACAACTTGCAGTCTTCGACCACAAAGTCTACTTTTACAGCTGTGCACATGTCCAATTACCGACTGACTGTCGCGGGCGGCGGCTTCTTTTATGGTTACTCACTACTTCAGAAATTTGTGGAATGTTCTTAAACAATCAGGACGACGTTAGAAGAAAGACGAACTCTCCAGAAATCCATCTTCTCCCCACCGTTTCGGTAAGCTTTTATCTCCGCACTGTACTGTCCGTACATTTGAACTCGTCCCTCACGTCGCTTCGTCGCAACAATGCGTTCTTATGGCTCCACTCATAGTCATAGAAATTTGTGGAATTGTTCTCTAACAACGAAGACGGCACTAGAAAGACGAACGTTCCAGTCATCTTTATCTGTTTCGGCAAGTTTTTATCTCCGCGTTGCACTATCTGTCCCTTTGTGCGCGCCGGCTGCGCCAGTCGCAACAACGGCTCTCGACTATATCGACGTAAGCCTTTCCACTTACTGCAATTATACCCAAAACACCTTCCAGTCAGTTTTGTGCAGAATGTATTTAGATATTGAAACGCTAATGTTCACTATTTATTTGACAGGGCTAGGAACTTACCCTTAAACATTGGACTACCATGGCCAACATACCAACATGACATTAAACCGTGATATTGACATTGAAATCCGTGGTTCAATTTCCGGGTATAGCATGGAATATTTCAATGTGACTCTAAAATAAACGCGGCTAGTGTGGAAGAACGATTAATTTCCATCAGTTAATATAATAGTAGTTTAACAATGACGCCTGGGACTTGCGTACTTACTGCATAGCAAGTTGCCACAAATGATGAGTATATCATTGTGCACGAGAACCCCTAGTGGTTAACCGGGAAACATAGGAGTCATTTGGAGAATTCAATGTCATGCTGACACGTTGATATGGTAGATCAATGGTTCAGAGTAACCGGATGGAAACCGGGAGATCCGTGGTTTAAGTCCTGGATATGGCATGGAATTTTTCGGTCTGACTCTATCTATTTATGATTCATTATAATTTGATCGGTCAGTCGGTAATCACAGGACTGCTGTGCGGAGAGTACCTGGGTCATATCCCGGCTGGCCTCAAACGATCGAGGAGTTGCAGGGGGAGCAGGTATGGCAATCGTTAAGACGTGGATTTGCGCAAGCTGACACAAGGTTTTCTGACGATGGCTTGTTGACAGTAAACGCTTTATCTCCAGCGCTCCTATGGTGGTCGAATCCAGCGCCGCCTTAGGTGGCCAAGCCGGGGATAGGGGTTTGTAGGGGCAATGGAGGACCTGCTGGATGAGTTACATAGCGTCTTCAAGAGCTGTCGGCGGGTGCCAGCTTCGTCGCGCAGCCTTGACAGGCATCCGAATATGCAGGGTCTCTCGGGGTAAGGTTGGGCAGCATGGGATCTTTCTGTATGAACACGATGAACACTGATGGTTGCCTTTTGATTCATCCGGATCTTGTCGCCCCTAGATTATTTCTGTTTATGCCTCCCTCCTTCCCAGAGGGCATAGAAGCACAGAGTACCTTAAGCTGTTGTATGACTTAGGTACACTATTGGTCTCAATTGTCTGGGCATGCATTTTTTGTGTTGTTCGGTTGTTTATTAGTCAATTAGTGCATTGCAATATTTGAGAATTGCCGCTGGGTATAATCTTATAGATACCACATATCAACTTATCCCTACAACGATTAACCCAAATGATCACAATTATGCGTAACCAGTAGGTTCCGCGGAGTTAACATTAAAGAAAACACAATTTTCGTAAGTTTCTCTTATTCCTTTTTCCATTATTAATTTCATCTTCTGACATTCAGTGCTTGAAAATTGCTTTTTAGGCTATTAGATAATCAATTAAAATTAAATGCTCTCTTATAGCCTATATGCATTGTGAGGAAAAGGACTTTAGACAAATGAAATGCACGAAAAAGGCACATTCTGCCTACTAATTGTTAAGTAAAACGTATGATTCCTAATACCCCGTCTAAATTCACAATATGTTGTTTTCGACCATTTATTATTCAGTTTTTGCTTCCTGACTTGCGATTAAACAAAATGCAGCGGTCACTCTGTAATATTTATACTTTAATTTTGTGCTCCCTTTCTGGTTTCCGTTTTTGTTTTGCAAGCCAGTATTTCAGTAAAGTTAGCAATAAATAGAAAATTATTACATTCGGGCATTCCCACGAGTAATTCATACAGGGTGTATATAAATAAATATCGGGGCTTAAACACTTTATAATATTTATTAAATTCAACTTACAGTTACAAATGATATGTCAAATGAAAAACCAACTCAAACAGTTTTGCCAAGGACCTTATAAATGTTCAATGTGACTACTCTTTCTCACACAGCACACAAAGTCTATAGCCGCGTTCTTCCCAAACGTTGTAAGTGTGTATTCAGTAGTTGTAGCAACAGCTGCTTCAATTCGGTTTCTTAATTCAGGGAGATCAGCTCGTAGAGGAGGCATGTACACACGATCCTTGATGAAGGCCCAAAGGTAAAAATCGCATGTCGTTAGGTCAGGAGAAAGTGGAGGCCAAGCATAGGAAGCCCTGTCATTGGGACCCTTGAGGCCTATCCAGCGCTCGGGTACATTGACATTCGAACAATCGCATACTTCGTTATGCCAGTGAGGTGGTGCACCATCTTGCTGGAAAATAAATTCTCCGGCTCATTTTATTCCAACTGACGGAAGAGCCATTGCTCTAGTGTATCAAGGTAAGAAGTGCCAGTTACAGTAGGTTCACCAAAAAAAAAAGTCCCATAAACGTTTCGCCGGGATCGGCACAAAAAACCTACGCTTTAAGGGAATCTCGTTGCATTTGTACCATCTCGTTAGGATTTTCTGAGCCCCAGATGCACACGTTATGAGTGTTAACATGTCCAATAAGGTGAAAGGTGAATTCATCACTGAAGACAGCATGATCCATAAAATCGTCATCGTCATGAAACAGCATGTCGTTTGCAAAGTTGGCACGTAATCTGTGGTCTGTCAGCTTTAGAACCTCAAATAGCTGTAAACGGTAAGGACATAGCCATAAGCGTTTACTTACAACTTTCCAAACATCGACATAGCAAATTGTAATTCACGACCAGCCTTCCAGAGGCTAGGGGGCTACGAGTGAACACCTCTCTCGCTCGCTCAACTGTCTCTTCACTTACTCTTAGTCGTCCCATGCTCTTCTCTTTACAAAGCCAGCCAATATCTTCAAATTGATGATACCATCCACGAATGCTATTATTATTAGCAGGATCACAACCGAACTTAATGCGGAACGCATGTTGCACAGTAACTATAGATTCGGTCTTTGTAAACGGCAAAACTCAAAACTTTCTGTTTACTAGTCGCCATCTATGCTACTATCGCTGTCTAGCGGATTGCGGCAGAAACATTGCACGCACATGCGCACTGGTGTCAACAAACAAAACTGTTTGTGTTGCTTTTTCATTTGACATCTCATTTATAATTGTAAGTTTAATGCAATAAATATTATAAAGAGTTAAAACCCTGATATTCATTTATATACGCCCTGTATAGTGCGATCCATATAAACCTGAACCATTTCAACATGCCATAATTTTTGAACCAATAAAAGGACACATGTGTAAATTTGGGAGAATATAACACACAATTGGAAAATTACATTACACTATTAACATCTCAGAGAAAATGTTGGAAGTGTCCTCCAACAGTATCTATACATGTTTGCACTCGTCTCTCCATATTCTCTGAAGTTATACGGAGAGGATATCGAACTGAGAGAAGGTTATTTCCAGCAAGATACAGCAATGTGCCATACATCTAATGACACTATGGAACTTTTAACCAGTTTCTTTGATAATCGAATAATCTCAAAAGGTCTGTGGCACCCCAGATCCCATGACCTAAGCTCACGGCATTTTTTCTTGTGGGGGTATATAAAAACAGTGTACAAGAATAGGCCACGGACAATTGATGTTTTCAAGGAATCCATTCAAAACGAAATAAGTAACATTGGCGAGGATACTCTCCGTAAAACTTCAGAGAATATGGTGAGATGAGTGCAAACATGTATAGATGCTGGTGGAGGTAACTTCCAACATTTTCTCTGAGATATAAATAGTGTTATGTAATCTTCCAATTGTGTATTATATTCTCCTAAAGTTGCACGTGTGTCCTATTATTGCATAAGGAATAAGTCTACTCCAGGTTATTTTATTCCTCTTGGAGATCTATATGCCAAGAGCAGTGGTGGCTCATTTGCAAAGAATGAAATAGCTGGAGTAGACAAAGGACTTTCGACTTTAGCCTTTGTATTACATTCCTTACGGTTAGGAACAATTCTCTTATTCTGTAAGCACTTGGCACTGAAAGTGAGGAGATATTCCAAATTCTCACTCATGAATCTTTTTGTATACGATTTCAATTCCATTGAATTTCACGAGAAAAAAACTTGGTAAAAATCTATTTCAATCAATAAAATCCCTTGTGTCCTTTCTCAAACCATGGAACTGCTCGACAGTCGAAAGAGTTCAGAGAAATGGAATAAAGAGACAAAGAAAGTCAGCAAGGGTAGAAACGAGGAGGGTGAATTGATATCGTAATTTCAATCAAACATTTAAGGTATTTGTTTAATAAATTATACACAACATAAAGCACCTAGCACGCATATATTTTCTCGTGAGAACTGTTAAAGGCCTGATTGTTCTAAAAGACAAACAGTATCTGTGGGAAACATCTATAACCTTTGCTTTATTTAGTCGTGTACGTTATTTACCCTTCTAGTTTTGTGAAAGAACTACTAGAATATTCACTAAAACTATACGATAAAATAATTTTAAGGCTTTTATAACACATTGCTTCATATTTCATATTACGGCAGAACATAGTGCTCCGATACGCTCTTTATGTTGATCGCAACATTTGCTTTGACGTTAACTGGTCTAGCGCTCAAACGAAGCATCGCAGCAAAAAGTTTTCTGTAACAAAAAGTGTTTAAAATGATTATGTTTATCAGGTCCTAAAGTTCGTCGGTATGATGTTGGGGTACTCTGTATAAACTGGTACTGCATCTTGTTTCATAATTTAAGAATTGCAATGTTCGAGAGATGCCTTAAATTAAAAGTAATTTACTTTTATCCTTCAGCATTACTTAGAATAACAATTTTTTATCACAGAAATGAAAAGCTATTTTCACATTTGGCTACAATAGTGTTTGAACAGCCAGCTGATACGCCAGGGAAGACAGGTAATGGCGGTGTGACGTCAGCTCCGTCAGTTCTAACCACAAAATATGCTCCCGAACGAATGGCAGGTTAGCGTGTGACGTCACCGCGCTGATTTTTGCTCCCAATTGAAAGGAAATAGTTTGATGTCTTGGGGTTCCGACAGCGTAGGAAAGACAGGAAACGTATCGGGTATTAATAATATGTACAACCTACATCTTGGGTATTGTAATATTAATGTTGACTGCTTTAATTACACAACTGGTCACAGCATATAAACAACTGAATTTGGGCTCTGTGCTATGGGAAAATATATAAAACTTGAACTCGTAGTATATCTGAGATAAGGCATGTTATAAAGTAAATAAGATAAAATAAAACAAAGTAATTTTCCCTGCAAATTAGAGGAGACTCACTCAGAACCGAAATACGTGGACAGTTTCCGACACTTTCTGTTTAACTAGTTTATCAATGTCAGGACGTAATGTCTGGGAAATTTGTAATCGAAGGCTGCAAGTTAGATTTTGAACTGATAAGGTACAGATATTTTTTTCGCCAACATAAGTCGAGCCAAACATACACAATGTCCGTTTGGCAAGAAAATAAAACCTCGGAAACCCGGTTTGGGAGACATTCTTTTAAAAATCAGCCAAGTCTTTCTTATGTGTATATTTGTCCTTCAATAAATCGTCACATTGTAAATTTAACAGTTTCATTTGATACGTGACAGCTACATTGTTGTCATCGAGTGCGTTGCACCTGAATAAACCGTAAGATTCTATACTCACAGCGCCATTTATATGAGCAATTTGGTACTACAGGACTCTTGCCTGACGTCACACGCACTGTAGGCCTCGGTCCCGGGTGAAATACGTCACAACCCTCGAAGCGGTCTTCCACTGTAATACGCTATAAGCTGGACGAGAAATCCTTGTGTAGTCTGGCTATGCGGTATGCTGCCGATCGGCGAAGCTGGTTTTTGTGTCAGCTGTTTGAAGGACGGATGTCCGCAGTAAATATACGCAGTGCGATTAATGGAAATTGTTCTTTCACACTTGCCGTGTGTAGGACGCACTATGAAAGGGTAGAGCCAGGCTGAAAAATTCAATGTCATAGCCGGGATTTGAACCACGGATCTTCTGGTCTGCGTCCAGCCGCTCTATACTATTGAGCTACTAAGGCCGACGTGCCAATTTGACATCAAATTCTCCAACTTACTCGTGCTTTTCCCGGTAAACCCTAGGAGTTCTCAAATACATGAGACAACTACCTTAATGGGGACTGCTGTAAGTATTTTAAGGCCCGGGCTTTATAGTTTAATGGTATAGAGCGGCTGGACGGAAACCAGATGATCCGTGGTTCAAATCCCGGCTATGACATTGAATTTTTCGGTCTGGCTCTACCCTTTCATAGTGCGTCCTGCACATGACTAGTGTGAAAGAACAATTATTTCCATTAATAGTACCTAATAGTGGTCCGAACTATAGAGCCTGGGCCCTAAAGTACTTATAGCATCGTAAGTCGCCATTAAGGTAGTTGTCTCGAGTGTATATGAGAACTCCTAGTGGTTTACCGGGAAAAACATGAGTTAGCTGGGGAATTTAATTTCATTTTGGCACGTTGGCTATAGTAGCTGAATACTATAGAGCGGATGGACGGAAACCAAAAGACCCGTGGTTAAAATCCCGGCTATGGCATTGCACTTTTTAGTCTGGTTCTACCCTTTCATAATACGTAGTACGATTTGCACGTACATTATTTTCTAAAATAAGGAAAGTAAATTACTTGTTTATATCAAGCAAGCAGATGTTGGAGCCACTTCCCTTCGTTGTTTAAGTACTTCTGGCATCTTCTTGGGAAATTACCAGATACATTCTGCAGTTCTGAGAAGCTTCAATTATTTTTTTTGACGAATATTATTTGAAGTACATTTAAAGTGCGCAGATTTGTGTTATACACATTCTCCTTTGCTACACCTTCTTCTTTGGATGTTACCGCCTACAAGTTTTATATCCTTGTACAGCCTTTGGTCTGACTTAACAACCAATGCAACTAATTATTCACATCTGCTTACTGAAGACCGAATTAATATATTTTTTTTGTTTGGCCTTCTTTAAGTACGAATTATAGTGAAACAATTTTATAAAGATTGATACCTTAACAACCTATCCCTTCGTTTTTCACAATGACTCCATCGTTCATTGGCTAGTTTTTGTGTTAAATTGTTTTAGGTGGATCATATAGAGAAGTGCCACTGGGAAGGTGGAGACAAAGGTTGGCTATCTAGAATATGAAATATCGTAGGGAAAACACTACTGTGATCTAGGTGGATGAACTACTCAGTGTATATAGTATACTTTATGCCGCATTAAAGTACAGTTATTGTCAACAGTGTGAAGATATCACTATTGGTAATTGAGGAGAGTGAAATGAACAATATTTTATCAATAGTTGCTTCATTTGCAGACATATAATATTACTAATTAAAATTAGGAAGCTTTCAGGTTAGTACCTACAAGTAGATGTGGCGCAAGCAAAATATACCGTTTATTTTAAACGAAAGGATGGAACGGACGAATTAGGTTGGAGACGCTTGCGTTTTTTCCATAAGTAAAACACGGACTGTATTGTTATCGGTCGCACATGTAAGCAAAGGCAGGTAGGTATAGCATGGCTATGAAAACTGCCTCATATTACCGGTCCACATGTTTGACATACGTATGTATGTGTAATATAGCATTGGATGGAATTAAGATGATAGGGGGACACACATAGTGCGTCAACCCCAGTGAATCTTTGTGATACTTCCCGGAGTAACCGATGACATTGCAGCGATTTCCCTCTCACTTGTTAATTCTGCGGCAACCTTAGGGAATTTGCAAATTTTATCAATTGTTTTTGTGGTTGTTATTTGATAGGTTCATTTATTAGTGCTCGGATTCTTCTGCGATCGTGTCCGCGGCTGTTCATCTCCTATTGTTTAGGTAGAGTATGCTGGGTATAGAGATCTCAGGGCAGTGCGATGAGACAATACCAATAAATTGTAAACTAATTGCAGTTTATTCGAATATTTACACTATTTGTTATAGTGTCCCGGATGAAAAGGTTTCCACTGCTGACGCACCATGAATTTTCTGACACGTTCGCACACCTTGTATTTCGCACTTAGACTGCCCCTACTGCTTTGTTTCCCTGTTCCTTTTACCTATTTATGTATCTTTTGTAAGGGGTGAGTGCAATAAACGCTTCCAAGTCTTCGTCCCGTTGTGTATACGGTTAAGTTTGTCTTTTGAAAAGTCTAAAGGGCATTCTTTTGAAATAGTAAACACATTTGTTACGTCAAACATTATCAACTTAAATGCTACAGTATTTTACATTCACACATTACATTTATATATCCCTATCGTCTTTATAAGATATTATATATTTATATTACATTTACATCCTTAATGAGGTACTGATAAATAATGCCTCAACCACAGGAACCACAGAAGGCATTTGATCTGCAGGACAGGGCGGCGCAGACAACAGAGAAAAGCAGAGCTACAGTAGCGACAATAGTTCTGTGCCGGTGACTTTCTTTCTTCGCGCACTGGAGGGAGTCTTTGACCAAGCGTCACCTGCATCTTCTGCTAGCGCTAGAAAATGGAAGACAATGCAGCAAGGTCATATTTCACAGACTCGTCTTTACTAAAACGCATACCTTTAGATATATGAGCACTTCCTCATCGTAGTCACTTCTTTACTGTTTTATATCTTTGCTTTCAGAGATGTTTTAATTTACATGAAAATGAAAATCTTGGATGATGCCTTTGTGGCTTGTAGCGCGTGGAAGTGAGTTAGCCGATTCGCTTATGAAGATATGTTTCATCTTCATAGATAACCGACCTTCCTTCGACTCTAAGCTCTTTTATGGCAGGTGAATATGACACGCACCAATTTT